>WELB01000020.1:1059622-1152770 GCA_009602725.1 Spirogloea muscicola
GCCCGTCGCTTCCATGGGGAGCCGGTAGACTTTCCTGCAGCCGGGTCGCTGGCGCAAGTGTATCGAATGCGCCTGGCCGTCTCGCTGCAGAGGTCTATGGCCCGGGCGTTGCACCTTCGTGCCGGCAGAGCCCTCGCTGCTGCCTCTGGCTCTGGCCAGGGGACCCACTTCCACGAGCCTAGCATCTCCGACCTGCGGCTGCTTAGCAGAGGTTACTGAGTGATTCGTAGCTGCTTTGTTTCTCTGTGTGCTTGTTTTTCTTAGCGCTTCCCCTGGCCCCTTCTCGTACTCTGTTCATTCTTATTTGGGCTGGCTTTTCCAGCCCCTTTTCTCAATGGGCGAGCACTTTCTTCTTGCTCAGCAGCAGACACGCACTTCTTTTGAGTGATTGAGATTGTAGGTTGGGGTCTGCTTGCCATTGCCAGTCTGCTTGCCAGTCTGCTTGCCAATGTAAGAAAAGGGCTTGAAAACGTCGCGCTGGCGGAACCCGGAGGCAGCCGCCAAGGCGGCGCGGCCTGCCAGCAGGTGGACGAAAAATGCCGAGGACCGCTGTACGGATATGGCAAGTCGCATTCTGTGCACTTGAGCGAGCGGCCCGACGGCACCGAAGCCGTGGCTGCTCGCTCGGCTGCCTTAAGCGGCGGGACACAGCCCGCCGAGCAAGCCGCTGGAGTAGGTCGAGCCAGAGGGACTCAAATGTCCCGTGGGCGTCAGCTGCAAGCGCGATACACTCGTCGCCTGCAGGCTGGTCTGCGTGGGCCGCTTGGCGGACAGGCATCAAAAGACGGAGAAGCAGCTCTGACCACTAAGCCCCAAACCGAACCGGCTTATGCTCCGCGCTGTGTCCCGCAGGCGGGGCGAGCAGGCCAACCTCGATGCCGCTGGCTCGCTAGCGCAAGGTTTTCGCGTGCGCCTGCCCATATCCGTCCAGCGGTCGATGGCCCACACTTTGCTCCTGCGCTAGCGAGCTCTACTGCAGCCTCTGGCTTCCATCACTGCTTTCCAGCGGCTAGCCTTTGTCACTTGCGGCTGATAAGTCGAGCATGTTACGTGATCATCCTACAGGGTGTTTGCTTGCTCAGGTATTTGAGCGCTTTCTGCCCTTTGGACCTCGTCGCGTTATTCTGGGCTAGTTTCTCACAGCCCTAGCCCTCGTTGGAGTAGCTCACTTCTTTGGAAAGGGGCGAGGGCTGTGGATAGCCAGCCAACTGAAGATGCAACAAGTCTTAAAGATAGAACGAATGTATTCAATGTAAGGCCATGGCTGTGAGAGGCCAGCCCAACGAGAGTGAACAAGCTTACAAGAAGGGGACGGAAGGTGCAGGTTACCGGTACTTCTCTCGGTGGCTTCTGCGAATGGACGCTCGATGATCTCTAGTCAGCAAATGCAGATCGGACTAACTACAGGGCCGAGGAGCATGATCTGAACAATAACCACCAACAAGGGGTGCCTGCTCAGATATCCGCAAACAGGCGGATGGATCTTCACAAACAAGTGCGGAAGCCCCCAGCTCAGAAGCCAGCACAGGCAACCCAACATGTGTACGGAGCCCACTATGTCACCCACCAGACCCACTCGACCGTCACCTAGGTGACTTTCGACGTCGAATACGCTAGGTACTACAATAGATACGTGCATTGTTCAGACGAAAACATCTGTTAGTACGTTTCTACGGGCTTGGTACTTACTGTAGTGGCGGTCAGCTAGCCGTCTTATTGCGGCACGCCAGTGTCTCACCTAGCGCCCTTCGGGGCTGCCAAATTGCCGGCCCTTGGCCACGGCGCGTCCCCGACATGGCTGCCAGAGTGGCAGCGCCGCGGCACGTTGCCATCACCAGGTGTTATTATACCTGTGTTGCCCCCCCTTTGAAGGCCTCAATTTGGAGAGAATAGAAGCACGTCTTGAAGAGGCGGTGGCTGCAAAGGCTTGCCCCAAGTGAGATAGACTTTGTCATTAAAAGGCGATGGCCGTGATTGGCAAGACCAGAAAACAAAGTTCCAAGGGGCCAGAGAAGCGCTAAAGCACAAAGCGACTCGAGTGGCCAAGTGGACAAGTTTCAGGGAGGATGCCAACACAATTGTGCATCCACATGACATAATGCAGCGGCTAGTCTGGGTGGCCACGATGGGCCACAGATGGGCCATGTAAGGCTTGTCAACAGGGAGCCTGTCAAAGGCCAGCGCCAAGGAATGGACAAGGCCTATGGGGAAGCTCTTTGGGAAAATAAAGGCGCCTCCGCTTCGCAGACTCATGTGCTTTGCCCAAAGCTGAGCAACGAGTGATCCCTGCACCATTGTAGCTGACGGCAGGACGAGAGATGATGTCTTCTGACTAGACCAGTGCTGATATTGGTGTGCGCCAAACGACGTCGTAGGTGTCATGGAGTGTCTGGACAGAGCTGTGCCAACGTCGGTGCACGCCAAGCAACCATCAGTGCCGATGTCGGCGCATGCCAAGCGACCAATACAGGTGTGGCACGGCTTGCCAGACCTTGACCTGTCATCTGCCTGCCGTCACAATTTAGTCCGATGCGGGCCGTTTCTGGGTTGGGACGGAGACACTCGCCTGCCGCCGCCCAGGCGCGGCAGGAAACGGCCGGGTACGAGCACTGCTGCATCTCGACACGCTCCGTTATGCTGACCCGCGACCTGTAACGATGATATCTCAGTCGGGCTTAGAGCATGCGGTTCGAACATAGAGGATTTCCAGCACGATCCTCCTACCGAGAGAAACGCCAGTGCACACAGCGCACATACGCGCCGACAGCGCAGCGGAAGTCTCTGCCTACGGCACTGCCAGAAGCCGGGTCTTCTGTGGGTCAGCGGCTTAGAAGCTGTTCCCACATGGGGCGTGTTGTGAGAGGTCGATGAGACTCTTGCTCTTGCTAGCTCGTATGACCTAGATTCTAGGACTGTGTGTGGAGCCGCGCGATACCACCTCAGTTCGCGCCTTATGAGGACCC
The DNA here is from genome assembly GCA_009602725.1 of Spirogloea muscicola. Taxonomy (NCBI): domain Eukaryota; kingdom Viridiplantae; phylum Streptophyta; class Zygnematophyceae; order Spirogloeales; family Spirogloeaceae; genus Spirogloea; species Spirogloea muscicola. The sequence continues at coordinate 1,062,586 of WELB01000020.1, forward strand.
CACACAGTGGACCGTCGGCGGGGTACTGAGGGGCTCAGGGTGTATCCCTAAGCTTGGGAGTCCGGTGGTCTCAGCGGTTGGTAGATCGATTGGATATCCACCGTTGGGTTTGGTGCCGACCCGTGAGATCCAGAGCGTCGGCGCTAGGGCGCGCTGCCGGGCCCAGAGTCTGAGAGGCTGGAGGTGCTGGGCCCCTGGCACTCACTAGGGCGTACGCCGCCGATCCCCGCATCGTCCAGCTCGCCGCCGCTGCCGCCGTTGCCGTCGAGTTTGGAGTTGCCACGATGGCTGCGCCATCGTCTTCATCACAACATGCTGCCTTCCGGCTGTGTCATCCTCTGTGCATCTACATGGTATCAGAGGCTTGGTTATCAGAATCGACAAGCGCTTTGAGGGCAAGGACTGGCGGATGTGGCGGTACAAGGCCAAGATGATGCTCCGCACGCAATGGCTCTGGGGCGGCGTGCTAGGAGAAGGGCCGGCATCCTGATGCGCCGGGGAAAGCCTCTCAGAGACTGGGAGGAGCACGACGCCGTCGTCATTGCCTTTCTAATGAACAGCCTCGACTCACACCATCTCACCCAGATTGTGCCAGCAGGCAATGCAGCAGAAGCTTGGAGAAAGCTTGTAGCGTTTTGTGCACCAACAGGCCAGCAGAAGATGCTTGCAGTGCAGCAGAGGCTTCTTAATTTGAAGATGCAGGAGGGAGCAAAGCTGGCAGAGCATCTGACCGACTTTGAAGCGACTCGTTGATGAGATGAAGGCGATTGGAGCAAGTACGGAGGAAACTTTGAAAAGCTTCGAGGTGGCAATCCTTCTCAACAGCTTGAAGCATTATCCCAGGTTGGACACTGTTATTACCCTTCTGGAAAGTGTGGAGGACGAGAAGCGCAGCCTGGATCACGTAAGAAGCAAATTGTTGCAGGAGGAGAACAGGGCCCAAGAGAGAGGAGATGAGAGCCAGGCCAAGGAGTGGCATTGATCAGACAGACTCATAGAAGCTTTGGTGGCAGGCCAGATACTCAAGAGCAAGGAAGACGACAGGTGGTGTTCCCAGAATCCAGGGATTTGTGGAGCTATTGTAGACAGCCCGGGCACTGGAAGGCTCAGTCTTTTGCACCTAAAGAAAAAAGAAGATCGACAAGCGGCAATCAGGATCAACTAGTTCCTCTACTTTCTCAGCAGCAGGTGCAGTAAGTCAAGGAGGTCGCGATTACAACACTTGACTAACTGATTCAGGCGCCAGTGCTCATATGACATGTAGATAAGATTGGTTGCAAGACTTCCAAAAGATTGCAGGCTGTCACATTGTCTTTAACAACAATACTAGTGTTCCGCTGCGAGACACGGCACGGTAGACATCATCACCAAAGTCAAGGGCAAGGTCAAGAGAATTACGCTAGAAGATGCTTTCTACTTTCCCCAGTTGGCCAGCCAGACATCTACTCTCAGTGAACTCTCTCAACAATTTGGACATTTAACTCATTCTGCATCCACAGGAGTGCAAGATCCTCTCTAGGACTGGAGAGGTGGTAGCTGTGGGGAGAGGAGTGGCGGATTGTGCTGGCTTGTAGGTGAGAGCTTGACGTCGGGAAGTCAATGCAACGTGGCGATGGTGGACAAGAACGACAACCTGCAGCTGTGGCATCGCAGGCTGGGACATCTGCATTGTGGTGCTAATCAAGGAGAGGGTCAAACAACAGCACGTGAGTGGCGCTTGGAGTTGATGGTTAACTTAATTCTTGTGAAGGGTGTGTGCTTGGAAAGCAGCATTGAAGTTCCTTTCCTGCAGGGGGAGGCAAGAGAGCAAGCAGTCGTTTGGAGTTGGTGCATACGAATGTATGGGTCCAGGCGACAAAGATGAAATCTTCAGCCCAGTGCGCTTGCTTGCAGGATCCAACATTCTGTGCCCCTTCGCGTCTGCATCGTACCACACAAAGATGGCCTTGGTGCTCTTGGGATCCAGTTTGTTACGCGACTCAGATGGGCTTGTGCACATATGCATTACACCCGAAGACTCTCAGATGTGAGATGTCTGGCTTTCGAACTGTCCACAATTCTTCTGGCCGTTCTCCCCTGCACTGCCCTCGTTGGATATCTTGCTTGCAGATACGCGGCCGTAGACACAGCTTCACCCCAGGAGCTGTCAGGTCGTCTACTCTCCTGAAGCATACACCTCGCAGCCTCCAGCAAGGTCCTGTTCATGCGCTCAGAAATGCTACATGCTGGGGAGTATGTGGCACCGTCTGCTCATGCTTGATGCCCTCTCGTGCCAGGAAATTCTCAAACCCGCTGAACACGTACTTCCTACCATTGTCAGAGCGAAGCACCTTCACCCGTCTTCCCACTTGCTTTTCTACTCCAGCCCGCCATCTCTGGAAACACACTTGAAGGACACTCGACCTTTACTTGAGGATATAGCACCAACATTTTCTGTGACATATCGCCGATGAAGGTCATAATGTAGTCCCCACCTCTAAGTGATGGAACCGGCGCTGGACCCCATTCATCCGTGTGCAACAACTCCAGTAGACTGCTTGCTCTCTTGCCTCCCTTCAGACATCTCACATCTGAGAGTCCCGGGCGTAATGCATATGTGCACAAGCCCACCGAGCTGCATAACAAACTGGATTTCAAGAGCACCAAGGCCATCTTTGTGAGGTACAATGCAGACACTAAGGGGTACAGAATGTTGGATCCTGCAAGCAAGCGCATTGTGCTCAGCAGAGATGTCATCTTTGATGGAAATCTAGACGTAGAAGTGAGAATGCTGCATCAGAGGAGAGGATCATGTTGCAGTGGGAGCTAAGGCCTGCTATGCTTGACTCTGAAGAGCCTGTCTTGTGGAGATGAAGATGAAGACTCGGAGGATGTTGATGGGCAAGAGCAGCCACTGATACCGCCACAAGACTCTGAGCAGCAGGAGGAGGCGGAGGCGCAGCAACAGCAGGCTGGACGGGAAGAAATCCAGTTACAGCAACAGCTAGAAGAAGAGCAGCCGCAGCCTCAGCTGCAGCAGCAGTTGAGAAGAAGTACAAGAACTAGACAGGTCAGTGAGGATCCTGCATACTTGAATGATTTTGCAGCTGCCTTAGACGGACCCCTGATTATGGCGTAGGCAAGGCAGAGTGAGGATGCTGCGCAGTAGGATTTAGCTGCTGCTGAAGAGATGCGGTCCATTGCAGAAAACAAGACATGGGAACTTGTCATTTGCCATCAGGGCGGAAGACCACTGGTTATAAGTAGGTGATCCGGTGGAAGAGAGGTGCGGATGGGGAAGTTGTAAGATGTAAGGCAAGACTGGTGGCGAAGGGATTATCACAGGTCGAAGGAATTGACTACGATGAAACCTTTGCCCCAGTTGCAACCCCAGTTGCAAAATATACCTCCATCCGAGTGTCTTTGAGTCAAGTTGGAACAGGTCCGATGTGCTGAGCAGGTGCGGCAGCAGTTCTGCATGGAGGGATGCAAGCCGGTGTCAACTCCCATGGACCTAAAGCTGACATTGACGAAGGAGCAGGAGCCACAGTCAGCAGCAGAGGAGGCCGAGGTGTCCAATGTACCATATCAGCGGGCTGTGGGCAGCCTGATGTATCTAGCGACTGGGACGAGACCAGATCTTGCTGCAGCAGTTGGAGTATTTAGTCAATTCATGCAACATCCTGCGATGGCCCACTGGCAAGCCGTCACACGAATTTCTGGTAACTTGCTGGGACTACAAGTACGGGGCTTGCGTTTGGAGGAGAGAATGGAATCCAGCATCGCTCTTCAACGAGTGAAAGAACGCGGGCTCTGAAGTCCTCAAAGGATAGGGGCCCTCCCAGGTTGTCTCCTTCTATATCTTCTACTCTGACTGTTGTACAATCAACTTTGGAACGAAACTGGGCTCTGAGTCTGTCACAGGATAGGGGCCCTGGCAGGTTGTCCCGCTCTGCGCTGTCTGCACAAACTGCTGCCTCGACTACTCTGAAACGAAACTGGGCCCCGAGTCTGTCACAGGATAGGGGCCCTGGCAGGTCGTCCAGCTCTGTGTTGCTCTCCTTGGCTGCATCAGAAGTTGAGGAACAACTGGGAGACAGTGGCAAGCGTTTGTTAACTCTCTATGGCTATGTTGATGCAGATTAGAGGACCTGCATACTCGAAGATCCACCACAGGTTATGTTTTCTTGCTGGGAGGAGCAGGCATATCATGGAGCAGTAAGAGACAGAGATCTGTGGCTTTGTCCACAATGGAAGCAGAGTACACGGCGGCCATCCAAGCGAGTAAAGAAGCTGTTTGGTTGACCAGACTGCTCGGAGAGTTGGGCTTTCCTCAACGAGCTCCAACCCTAATCTATAGTGACAATCAAGGAAGTCTCGAACTCATGAAATCCCCGGTGCATGACAGTAGGAGCAAGCATATTAATATTCAGTGGCATTTCGTGTGGGAGCTCGTTGAGGCAGGTAGTGTCTGTTCCAATCCTGCCCAACCGATGGCATGGCTGCCGATAGCTTATTCAAAGGGGTAGGCAAGCTAAAGCATCACAAATGCATCCAGCAGTTTGGTCCAGAGATGACTTAGAGACTTAGAGACTTAGAGACGACTCATGTTTGCTAGAGTGGGAGTGTTGAGTATAGAGAGTCTGATGGGAACTCTCTTTGTGTAGCTCGTATGGTCTAAGTCTAGGTGCTGTGTGTGAAGCCGCGCAGCACCAATTCAATGCGCGCCTTATGAGGCCTACACACAGCAGTGTGTCGGCGGGGTGCTGAGGGGCTCAGGGTTTATCCCTGAGCTAGGGAGGCCGGTGGTCTCAGCGGCTGGTAGGTCGATAAGATCTCCACCGTCGGTTTGGCGGCGACCCGTGAGATCCAGAGCGTCGGCGCTAGGTCGCGCTGCCGGGTCCAGGGTTTGAGAGGCTGGAGAGGCTGGACCCCTGGCACCCGCTAGGGCGTGCGCCGCCGATCCCCGCCAAGTCCAGCTTGCCGCCGCTGCAGCCGCCGCCGCCGCTGTTGCCATCGTCGTCGCTGTTGTTGTCGCATTTGGACATGCCCACCATGGCAGAGCCGCCTTCGTCTCATCAGCGTAGATTACCAATCATGGTCCCATCCTCGTCCCAACAGTGTGATGCATCAACGGCGGGGCCATCCGTTGTACATCATCAAGGGCCTAGCGGACGATGTAACGGTCAATGACCAGAGCCGCGGGTAGAAGGATCTCACCCAAGTTAAGAAGGTGGCTGCGAAAGGCGAGCCCAGATAAATGGACAAGGTCCAAAGAGCCGAAACACGCCTGGAGCACACAGCTGTGCATCTGCTCCACTTGGGCCAAGCTGTGCGACGCCCACAATGCATATGTGCAGTGTTCAAGATAAGTCTTGATTGCTGCGAGCTTGAAAGCAATCAAAGAGGCTAACAAAACGACCAGGAGACTTGGCCCTTGACCTTTGTCGTTGAATTTTGTGCTACCACCTGTGCGCAGGGCTCTAAGATCAGACATCACTTTTACATTAGAGTTGTGTAACTCCAATGAGCACCAGATTTTGTAGTGTTCAATTGAGTCCTCAGTGCTGCGAGCGCAAGGTTACCAAAGAGATGCTCGCAAACATCACACTTACAAAAAATCCTGGCTCAATTGTTTAATTGACGATCTCACAAGCTCTATATCTGATGAATTTACTTGCTAGTCTTAGCAGCAGCACATCGAAAGGGAGGGCGAACTCGGAGGACTTGATGAGGGTGGTACTGAGCAGCCTCAAAGCTGCAAACGATTCATCCACTGGTGGGAAGGACTTGCATTGAAGCTTAGACATGCAATATGCTCTTGAATGTAGACGAGGGTGGTCTAATAGGCGGGCAACACATTGCCTTTGCCTGACCATCCCATATCTTGAGGGTCTTGTGACTAAGTAGCCATCCCCTATTGGAGGGTCTTGTAAAGCAAGTTTGAATAGCCTTGCTTCCGCTCGTGTCATGTCACTTCCCATGTTCGTCAACGAGGCATTGAGTACCATAACATTGGCCACCGTAGCCATTGATGGCGCAATCGCCAGCCTGGTCAAAATCGCAGGTTCCTTGCCCATCACAGAAGGCGCAGCAACCATAGGGGCACGGACCACCGCAAGGCGTGTCGATTGGCATGTAGCTGTCAGTCCGGCATATGCCCTCACTGCAAAGGCGGCATCACGTCAAGAAAAAAGCTGGAGAGCATTTAGAGAGAAGTGAGAAGCTTTACAGCTCAGCCTTCTAATAAGTATCTACGAAATATGCCATCAACTGAAGGAGAGAGCTACATAGGTATGAGTTTTACAATGCTGAGCCCTTCCCACAGGCTGTGGCAGGAGAATGATGGCAAGATGCAATGGAAGCAGCTCAACTATATATCTTTCTTTTCACCTGCACTTGCCGTTGACGCAGTCGGGATTGGATGTTGTATTCAAGCGAGTTATGTCGCAAAGAGTGCCATCTGAAAGGAATTCCAGCGTGCACTTGCCTTTCCTGTAATGTTAAGCACAAGGATAAACTAGTGAAACTCAATTGGGAAGCCCAGGTCTTCATGAGTGCTGGAGTGTGTTTGCAAGATTGAAAGGATGCCATCTCATGAAGGGCATACTTGTGAAGTCCTGGCTGGGTTACATTCTACAACCTTGTATCTACGGCTCACACAGGTATGTGGCCTACTTGCACGAAGCAGTAGCACAGCCCTTGTACTCAGCAAAGGGACCTATGTTGTAGTGAATGTCGACTGGAGCATTTAAGGCTTGTGCGCAATTAGTGCCATCAGGAAGCGGAGAGACCTGAGCACAGGTGCCATTCCTACGTGAAGAAGCACCAGAGGCAAGTAAGAGTAGCACACATGCTGATGAAGGATGTTAGGCTGAACCAGCCTAACATTAGCACACGTTCACACTAACTGCACAAAGTAATGCCATGATCACACTGCGCATGCATGGGTCATGAAAGAGCATGTGGCATTGCATGTTCCTTGCGCATCATGCACGGGTTACCTACCTGCACTTCTGGACGCTGCAATAGTCATTCCCAAGGATGTAGTCACATGTTGTGTTGGCAGTCGCTGAGTCGTCGTACTTGCAATGTCCAACACCACTGCCAAGGATGTCTCACCACTATTAGTGCCCAGCAGAAACGCTCACAGCAACTCGGGTGCTTGGATGTCAAAAGGTCGTGTGGGTACGATCTTGTTATGCTTCATGAGCCCCTTCAAGAATCTTCAGACACAGATGGTGCCCTACTCGCATGCTCCCTGTCAGCTCGCACTGGCTAACATGATAGCAGGGGAGCAAGTAGCAGAGAGAAGCAGCAGGATGATGGCTCATGACTGCACATGACCCACGGTGCATGATGATGGTAGGCTCACTCGCAAAGGCCATAAAGGTAGCACTGGGGATTATCCTGATCCAGATCTGAGTTGCATGAATAACCAACATTGATGCGCGTCACAGCACATGACCCATTTCTGGCGCATGACAGATCACGGAGTCAATATTCGTTTGAGGCCACAATGAGGCCACAACTGAAGTGAGACACATCGAAGCCTGCGCGGCCAGTGACAGTGACTTGGAGGCAACTGACACCTGCTTTGGAGAGACACGGACTACTGGCAACATCCAGCGGGTATTGCAGCAGCTTTCAGAGGCATGCTTTTGTAAGCTGCAATTACAGAGGAGACTGTCCAGCTGCAAGGCAAACAGCTTAGACGGATTTGATTGCTCAATTAAAATCCGCTGACCTGCAGCCAAGAGTCGCACATGGTGGATGTAGTCCTCCAGGCACAGTGGAACACGTCGAGCCATCATCAAAGGCACGTTGTCCACATCTCAAAGTTGAGGCGCTGAAGAGTTTCAAAGACGGGTATATTAAGAGCACTGCTAAATCTCTTATGAGGTGCTCCTACAGTAGCACAGCATCCACTGCAAGCCAGGGACACTGGACCCAGATCCCTGTGCAAAAACCTGCAGTTCAATGTCTACCTCTGGCTGGTTGCCAAACGACTGTAACTTACAGCTCTCTTAACATACGTCGGGTACTTACTTGCAGTATGCATAGGTACATAGACCCTCAGAGTAGGCCGCAACACTGTCCAGTAGGTCAGGCCGCCAGTTGCTGCAAGTAGTATCTAACATCGGCGAGCAGGCTGCACATGCCCAGCAAGGAGTCAGGATTCCAGCATGAGGGTCAAGGGCAACAGCAAATGCAGGGATGCTGTGCTTTACATCGACCAGCTTCTTTGCCATTAGAAAAACTCGAGATAATCCACCACAACAACACTTGTGATTTTTCATAGAAGTTCATGCACCTTGGAGAAAGTTCGACTCCAGAATGACTTAAGAAGAGGAAACAAATATGAGAAGAGAGAGCTGGGGCAGGGGGAGGGCTGATAAAGGGTCAGTAGACCAGAAGAGAGGGGACTGTTAAGTTGGAAACTTAGTCTTTTACCAATTCATCCAATCTTCGCTTTAGCAGTAGCTCGACCTCTACCATGGAGGAGGAAGGCTGAGGGTGGGCAAAGGGGGGGGGAGAGGGGAGGTAATGGGGAAAATTTGCAGAGGTGGAAGTGATTGGGAAACCCACGTGGTGCAAGTAGTGCCGCGCACTCTGAGGCTGGCCGCTGGAACTTGGCAGGGGCGCTGAAGCAGTTGTGGCTGTTGTGGATGAGGCACCCCTCTTTTGTGGCGTTAGGTGCTGCACCGTTGAAGTAATTACCGGTGATGTCCACCCAAGCCAAGTTCTGGGTTGACCCTCCAAACAGGCTCAGAGTGAAGAGCCCCTGGAAATTGTTGTAGGAGAGGTCCCTGCCACATGCAGAGGTTCAGGGCTTTGGGTTAGGATTTAGGATTGAAGGATTAGGGTTAGGCTTAGGGTTTAGGGTTTGGGATCATTGCCACGAGACATGCCTTTCAGACATCAGCGGCTGGTTCCCCTTACCCATGAGGGCAAGGGACAGCCATTCCTGGTAAGGTAAGACAGCCAACAGCCACTCAGGCGTGAGAGGTAAGGGGAAAGCGGACATTCAAAGGGCTCAGGGTATTGGCCCCTTACACTTTCCTCAGTCTTTTTTCTGAGGCTAGCTGAAAGGTTTCGATGTCCCGATTGCCGGAGGAATAATCCTCATTGCCGGTCGCGTCTGGCAGCGCCCCTTCTAAATGATTCCCTGCCAAGTTTCTGCACGGATACAAGCAGATGTGCACAGGCGTAACAGCACTTCAGGGCTGGGCTGAGTTGCTGACACCAATCTGGTTCCACTCTGTGTCAGGCCAGTCCTGCTTGTACCACAAGCTTGCCCACTGTTTGCGCACAGTATGTGCACAACACAGGATTGCAAGCCTACAAACTGATTCCGGGATTGAGTAGTGAAGAGTATGACATGCAAACTTTACGTGCTTTGTCTGCAAGACGAGGTTATCGACTTTGAGTTTGCTCAGGCAGCCAAGAAACTTACATGACTGTCAAACTGGAGCAGTAGTAGACAAGCTGTTCAGGATAAAATCCAGTGAGGTTATTATATGACAAATCTCTGAAGAACACAATGCAATGCGAAATTGGGTGTCAGAATTCCTCTTGATGACCGTGTTTCTAGCTCGCCACACCCTTGGATCAAAGTAATCCTACAAACGTATGTCTCCGGGCAGCTTGTCTGCAGCTTTGAACATGCCTACCACAAGCAAGGCGAGACAGAATGGAAGGCAAAAGTGCATGTCATACATGACTTGCAAGTATTCACAGCCACCACCATCCAATGTTGTGATACGGCCGCTGAGCTTATTGTGCGCAAATTGACTGGAATAGCAAGTCACACCAACTCTTAAGAGTATCTCATCATTCTAAACACAAGAATCTGCTGGCTAGTTCCAAGGAGCATTAGTCCTTTTGGTTGATGGGCATGTCAACGTCCTTTTTGATGATGCAATGCTCGATGACTGTCATGCTAGTCATTAGCATCCAGAGCTGCAGCATCGCACAACTTCTTCAAGCAGAGGTTCATACTCACTATTTCTGGAGCACAGTCCAGGAGGCAAGGGTCAGTGGGGCGCCGCTGAGATTGTTGTAATCCACAATCCTGTCCAGTGCCAGAGATTCAGTCAAAGTGGCCTAGGGCCAAGTCTAACTAGCAGAAGCACAGGTCGGACTGGGAGCTGATGTAAGACTATGGTCGAGATGTATGGTGACCACGTACTAGCCGTGTCAGTAGTTGTAGCAAGAATACGCCACTCACAGGATGACGAGCTTCTTCAGTTGTGCGATGGTGGTCGGTATGCTGCCCGTGAGATTGTTGCAGCAGATATGGCTGCAAATGGTCCACGCAAGCGTGTGACAGGAGGTGATGGATAAGGCAGGGTGCTTGGGAGGGCTCAGACTTTGGCATGGGCACAGCTTTCCACAAGTAGCTGCCAATGCAACTACAGGACTTATGTGCTAATGCAAAGGAGAACATGGACGCAGAAAGAGCATCGTGTGCATTTTTGGAAACGGCTTCTGAATGTGTGCTCCTTTCGGCTATGAAGACAAAGGTGTGCTCCTTGTAGGTTCAAATGGTCATCATAGAAGGACTCACAGCAGGGTGAGCTCGGAGAGCTGCCCGATGCTTTGTGGGATGCTCCCCGAAAGGAAGTTGTGGTCAAGATTCCTGCAGGCACCCACAGTGAGAGGTGCACCTTGCAAAGCCTCACATTTTGCAGGTCTCACAGTACTAGCAGAGAAGAGAGGCACGGGCAACAGCTGCACATTGAGCAAAGCCAGCAGAGCCTGAGTGCGCACAGAAGGGAGAGTCTGGTGAGATTGCCAATGGTGGAGATGATTGGTCCTGTCAGCCGGTTGCTGTTGAGATACCTGGTGCATCATTGCACGTCAAGTGGGTGTGGTCAAGGCTAAGGCCACGATTACAAAGATGAGTACATCAGCTTATATCTGGTGGCTGCCGAAGAGGCAGAATAAGAGGACTAGAGGAGCCACTCACAGATCGAAGAGGTTGGAGAGTCGTGCAATGGTGGTCGGTATGCTGCCCGTGAGGTTGTTGCAGCAGAGATGGCTACAAAAAGCAACGCAGATTCCACGACACAAGGTATGTGACCATGGATGAAACAGGGAGCCTGAGAGGCTGAGGCTCTTTGCATGGGCAGCTTCCTGCGCCCAAGTGCCTGAGCAACCGCAGCAAGTTGCTGTCGGCCTACAAACGGTGCAGCACATGCATCACGAACATATGTGCACAATGTTTTGTTAAGTGTCTTTCAGCTTTCAGGGCATGACAACAGCAATTCCTCCTGAAAGGCCACGTCGATCCTCACAGAAGAACTCACAGCAAGTACAGGTTGGAGAGCTGCCCGATGCTTTGTGGAATGCTCCCCGTCAGCAAGTTGTTGTCGAGGTTCCTGCAGGCACCCAAGTGACCTTGGCACCTTGCATGACCTTGCAATCCTTGGATATTAATCCAATAGCAAAGAAGAAAACCACAGGCACAGCTGCACACCATGACAGGGGTAGAGCCTGAGTGCGCACAAATTGACGAGCCTGGCGAGGTTGCCGATGGCGGAGGGGATTTGTCCTGTCAGCCGGTTGTTGTTGAGATACCTGGTGCATCATTGTACTACATAAGTGTGAGTGACAAGCTTGACACACAACCACGACTACTAGCAACACCAGCTTGTGTGAGGCGGTTGTCAAAAAGCTGCATGAGAGCAAGAAAGCGGCCCTTACAGATCATAAAGACCCAAGAGCTGACTGATGGTGGTCGGAATAATGCCCGTGAGATTGTTGTAGCAGAATTGGCTGCAGAAGGGAGCACAAAAGGTCCACAGTCAAGCATGTGACTGATCACGAAGTGGACAAGGAGCTTGGGAGGGCTCAGATCCTAGGCATGGGCACAGCTTTCCACAGTTGAGCTGTCTGAAGTGATCTGTGTGAAAAAAGGAGAACAGAGCTTCAGCACAAGACATTATATGCATCTGAGCAGCCTGGTTTCTTGTGCGTGCTGGAGCCATCTGGCCCTGACAACGATGATGGGCTCTAGCAAGCGATCATCACTGAAGAGCTCACATGGAGGACAGCTGAGGTAGCTGCCCAATGCTCTGTGGGATGCTCCCCGTTAGAAAGTTGTGGTCCAATGACCTGCAGGCTCCATGTGACAATTGCACACTGCATGAGTTGTGTCCTCAGGTCTTGTGGCACTAGCAGAGGAGAGAAGCACAGGAATAGCCGCACATGGATCAAAGCGAGCAGAGCCTGAGGACACGCACAAAGAAGCGAGAGTGGTGCAATTGCCAATGGCGGAGGGGATTGGTCCTGTCAGCCGGTTGTTGCTGAGATCCCTGGCGCAGCAATGTGTGACAGTGTGTGAGTCAGGGAGTGGGTGAGCAACAGGAATGACCGAGAAGATGGTTACCACCAGCTTTCGTGCGGTGGCTGCCACAGATGCGGTATGCAGCAAGGAGCCACTCACAGCTGAAATAGCTCAGATAGTTGTGTGATGGTGGTCGGTATGCTGCCGGTCAGGCTGTTGCAGCAGAGTTGGCTGCAGACGAGAGTGCAAAAGGTCCAGAGTCAAGCATGTGACTGATCAAGGATTGGACAGGGGACTTGAAGGGTTCAGAATCTTGCATGGGCAGCTTCGGACGACCCTGGCTTCTTGGCCTTGACATCCATTTCGTGCTCTGGGTGGGGCCCGTTAATCATCAGGGACAAACTCACAGATATTCCAATTTGGAGAGATGCCCGATGCTGTTAGGGATGCTCCCTGTCAGGAGGTTGTGGTCGAGGTAGCTGCAGGCAACCATGTGACACTTGCAACATGCTGATCTTGCATTTCTCAGCTTCCATACCACTAGCACTAGTCGAGCAAGAGGGACAAAGCCCAAGGCCACTACCACAAGTGTACAGAGCAGTGGCTTACAGCTCAGAAAGTTCCGTCAGGTTTCCAAGGGAGGGGCTGATGCTCCCGTCGAGGTTGGCATTTTGCACCACTCTGAGGGTGCACAGAGAGCCCACATCACCCCTTGGTGAGAAAACCAGCCATGCCTGCGGAGCTGGGCATGTGCATCCCCGCCAACTGAATAAGCCGTATGCTGACCAAGTGAGGCCATCAGGTAGATGGCCGGCAGCTTGAGGGGCCCGAAAACCCAAAGTGGAGTACTTACAGCCGGGTGACGCGGGCAGGCTGTTGGGCGGTCTCCGCCTCGCAGGAGATACCATACCAGCCGGCGCAAGGGTCGTCGCCGACCCAGGTCGACAGGATCGGCGGGTTCAGCACGGCGGCCTTGAACTGCTGCAGCGCAACAACTGCACCATGCGCTACCGTTAGGCCACCCGTAAGCGCGGCCTCGGGAGCACGCTGTAGCGGGGCTGGGTTAAGTAGAATGCGGCTGCTGTTATGAAGCGAGCGGCCGTTAGCGCCAGCCATGGCGTTCACGGCAGCTGGGCTGACGAGGCGCACGGTCGGGGTGCGGGGCGGCGAGCAGCCGGCGGCGGAGGGGGCGCTCCGCGGCGCCGCCGTCAGCGGCCGCGGNGCGGCGCCATCGGGCGGCGGCGGGGGTGTGGGCGACTGGCGGGGCTGCTAAACTGGCTCCACCTTCGCCAATGCCCCGTGCGTAGCTACGGGGTTCGGGCGCCTCTCGGCTCGCTGGACCTTGTCCGTTCCTTTTGAGCTGGCCCACCTTGTTGAAGTGGGCGAACTTCTTCTTCCCTTCTTTCGAAAGGGAGGCACAACTCGTCGACTGTGAGGCAACTGCGGTGAGAGGCCAGCCCAAGGGAAAGGCGGCCGGAAGAGAGGGGCTTTCTTCTTGCTTCTTGCTTCCCCTGGCCCCCTTCTCGTACTCTGTTCGTTCTTTTTCGGGCTGGTTGTTCCAGCCCCTATTCTCAATGGCCGAGCACTTTCTTCTTTCTTCTTGCTTCCCCTGGCCCCCTTCTCGTCCTTTGTTGATTCTTTTCTGGGCTGGCTTTTCCAGCCCCTATTCTCAATGGCCGAGCACTTTCTCTGCTGTGAATGAAGGGCGACATGACCAAGGGCCGCTGGCTCTACAAGTAGCGGCCCCCCCAAGTTTGGGGCAGAGGGCCCAAACTGTAGGGGGCCGCCGTGTGGGGTGGGGGCACCGAGATCGCCCGGAAGCTGGGTGGCGGGGGGGGCTCAAAAAGGGAGGGAGGTGGGCGGCGGCTGGTAACACCAATGATTTGGAGCGGAGGGAGGGCGGGGAAGGGGGGCGCGCAGGCTGCCGGCCAGGACTTCCCGGGCCGCCGGCGGGTGTCCCGCAGGCGGCACCTGCCGCTGAGCAGGCAGCCACGTGTCCTCCGCCCAGATCGCCGTTACCCGCGAGATATCAGGTTGTGGCCCGGCTATTGAGTGCCTGCTGCGGCCGGGCCCATGATCTTTCCGCCGGCTAGCTACTCAGACTTGCATCTCCTGACTAGAACTTACTGAGCGTTCCCTGGCTGATGTCTTAGTCCTAGTCCTACGATCGCAAGCGGCAAGCGCGGCCAGATTGACTGGTGGCTGGGAGAGCCCATGTCACGAGATATCTCGTCGATGGCTCATTGATGCCGATCTGACAAGGCATGAGAGGTGGCTCTACAAACGAAGGACATCTGAGGCACGTCACCTATGAAGCAGAAATCATTAACTCAGTACCTTCAGGTCAGCTCCGGTCGAGTAAGTTTGGATTTGCCTTTGGAGCTGTCGATTCGTATCCTCAGGCCATCTGAGGGACATCCTCAACCCATGTGACGGTCGATGGCCGTTGTTCCGGCGTAGGCCTTATACCTCTTGCTTTCTGCACGTTACATTGGTGGAGACGCCGGGTATAGTCATAGGTATAGCCGGATGTAGCGAGGTCGATGCCCGGACTTGCAGGGTGGGGACATAGGGGGGGCAGAGGCCCGACGGCTGGCCCGACGGGGCCGCCGCGCCTTAGACTGAGCCCACTCCTTCGGGCTGGCCGATCCCAGCCACTGCTGTCAACTCGGACGATGTCATGCGCGAGGGCATCTATGCGAGATGGCGTCGATTGGTTGATATAGAGACAAATGCTGACGTATACGAGCTATGTGATACACAAACCAAACAAAAAAGTGGTTGCGCTGGCCATGCCAACAAGAAGGCAGTCCGTCAGGAGGCCATCGCCACCAATCGTTCATCTCACGCTATGTCAACAAGGAAAAATTAGAGGTCCAAATTTGAACCTGTGATTCGTGTGTACGTATGATGCGAGGGCGTTTGGTTTTCTATTCTGTCGGCTGCTGGGAAGCTCCGGTCGTTGGAGTATCTGCAGCAGCAGAAGGTTCGGGTAACACAAGAGTAGATCGATTAGTATCAGGCAGATCTGTGTTAATTGACTCGTCCAGATTGACGAGTTTCCCGGACCGCAATCTCATACAATGTTGTCTCAACAAAGAAGATTCAGCCAATCAGAAATAATAGAGCTGATGCGTTAGCCTCAGAAGCAAAGCACTTCAAGAAGTCACAGAGGAAGATCACTCGAGTATAGCAAGATGAGTAGCAGTCCGCTCCCGTTCTTAGCTCGGAATTGAGCTGGAAGTTTCTCAGGAATCTTTTTCCAGCACTGTTCATCACTATGACCCAACCTTCCACAAAAACCACATGTGGAGTCCGCTCGGCAAGCGAAGCTGTATGTAAAGAAATCGGTCTTGCAACTCGGGCTCGAGTTTTGTAACAGATAGTCCGAACCGCGGCTTTGTGACTTTTAGTCCGAACCGCGGCTTTTGTGACCCAATGCAAAAATGCAAGCATGAAAGGATATACACGCAGGCACTAAGTGCAGCACCTTGCCTCAATATAAGGATATGGCAAGATTAAGAAGACACTGCTGACTGCAGTGTCATGGAGACTTCTCGCAGTCGTACGCGGGTCCAGGCTAAGGTACACTAGCTGCCGTCTGCCGTATGCTCTACGCGCTACGCTCTCTGAGTGCAGGCGTGGACGCAGGCGCGGGGCCGTCTGCCGTATGCTCTACGCGCTACGCTCTGGGGCGCAGGCGCGGACACCGGCGCGGGTGGCGCAGGCGTGGGCAAGAGTGTGAAGCTTGCCGAGGGACTGCTCGGCTTGGGCTGCCCGCTTTGGCTCGGGCCGGGCGCTGCGGCGGCCGCTGGCCCTGGCCGGCCGGGCACTGTGAAGATCCGAGCGTTGCCTAATAGGCCAGGTTTGGCTGTAGCGACGCTGGTTGGCTAAGCTGGACGACGGACTTGGTGTGGGCCCACCACATGACCCAGGGGGCGATCAGTCCCCGGGTGCTGACCTCCAGCCGTCCGTTCCACAATCGGATGGTTGTCGTCGCGCGTTGTGGGCGCGCGTGGGCCGTCGCGTTTTTGTTGTCGCTCCGTCACGTTGTCGTTGTCACTCCGTCGCGTCGGTGTCGCGTCGTCGTTGTTGGGGTTGAGTTGGTTGAGCGGGTGGCCTTGACTTCATTCAGGCTGGAAGAGGTTTCCCATCCCCGACTCGTCTCACATCTGGAGCGCGTGACTCAGCCGTGTTCCTCCCCTGTTTTACCATTGCATCCTCAGGCCCCTTTGTAGCTGCTCACCGCACTTAGGCCCCTCTGAACCTTTGTGAATTCTTTTTGGGCTGGCTTTTCGCAGCCCTTGCCCCCATTGGGAGTGCCACTTCTTCTTCTAGCGTAGAGCACACGTGTCAAGCCAGGTCAACTGTCCCAGTCAGATCGACGCAAGTAAGGCAGCCGACGGGATAGCGCACGACATGCCACGGCCGCGGCGGCACTCTCGACGAGATATGAATATGAATGGACGTTCGCCAGACGGTTCGTCCGATCGTTCGCCAGACGGTTCGTCCGACCAGCTCGCCAGATGCCTCGGTGGCGCGCTCAGAGAGGCTCATCGATGGCGTGCCGCGCGGGCCGGCAGCCGACGCGGCGGTCCCGTTGGACCCCCGGCTACCATCCGCCCTCGTCCATGCCGTCCGGGACACCCTTTCAACTTGACGTTCACTTCGATTGGGCTTACGCCGGAAGTGCCGTTCCACTTCCCTTCCCGTTGGAATGAGCTTATCTTTCGAAGCGGGTGTGTCATTCCCGCTCGTCAGATCGAGCCATCGTTGCCTTCCGCCACCACCACCGCCGCCGTCTCCCTCCCACCAAAGCCGCCGCCGCCATGGCGCTGCCGCTGGCGCTCGCCGCCGCTCTCGCCGCCACTCTCGCCGTCGCCGCCGTCGCTGGGGTGACGGTGGACGCCATCGACGCCGATAGCCCGGGGCGCCGTCTGCTTAACGCGCCGCCGCCGCTGCCGCCGCACCCCATTGTCATGCCCTCCCCCACCTCCCAATACACACTCCACTTCCTCCTCATTGGCTGGCTTGGGGATGCGCTTACCCATTCGTGGTAGCGGCTAGCTTAGCTGCGTGCTATATTAAATAGTGGGTTCCTGTGGAACGCTGGCCATCTCTTTTGGGCTCCTTTGGGCGCTCCTAGCCCTTGCCCACTTGGAAGAACCTCTTCTCCTCCACAGCAGCAGTGGGCTTTCCACCGCTCCAGCTCGCTGTGAGTGCACAGCTGTACAAACTTTCTCTACTGCTGAAGAATGCACCGGAGTTCCACGGCCCCAGCAAGTCAGCAGCGAGCCTGATGGCTGGTCGCGGGCCCCTCGCAGTCAATGCCGCTGTCATAATCTCGCTCCTGGTCCACCATGTCAAGCTCGTCACGCCTCGTCTTGTTGATGTGCACAATGGCCCATGTTGCCTGTGGCTGAGCCTGCGCTTCTCCAGAGTGGTCATCAATGCCAACCTCAGTGGCACTATTTCGCCCATGATTGGCAATCTGACAAGCCTGACATGCTTGTAAGCTGCTCTACTCCACTCATCTCAGGTTGCATGAAGAGGGAGGTATCGTCTAAGAGTCGCTGCTTCCAATCAGTTGCAGATTGTGCTCAGCTTTTGCCTGCTTGAAAGCAGATCTGTCCACCAATGTAAACAATTTACATCCTCCGAAACATTGAGTACACTATCTTCCACTTGCATGTTGACGCGTCAGGTATCTCTATGGCAACCGGCTGACAGGAAGCATCCCTTCCACCATTGGCAACCTTGCCCAACTTTGAAGGTGCATATTAGGAAGGCAAGATAACCGAGGGCCCTTGTTACGAAATGCCTGCAGGAATCTGGACCACAACTTTCTGACTGGGAGCATCCCAAGCACCATTGGGCAGCTTTCAGTGCCGGAGCTGCTGTAAATACATGGCTTTCATTCTACTTTTTCTCACTTAGTGCAATTTCAAGGTGGAATACGTCTGTCCACGCCTAGAAGGTATGCGCTAGGATGGGTGGGGCGAGCCAAAAGTCGTCTGCGGCTGGTTCGCCAGCTAGGCAACCAGCCCTATCGCAAACAGCTAACACGGCATTCTTAGATCAGAATCATGAAAGATGTCACAGAGGAGCTCGACGTGCTGGCAATCTGTTGACAGGATCTTTTGTTTTTGCCCTCATGCAGGCATCTCTGCTGCAACAACCTCACCGGCAGCATACCCTCGACAGCCATCTCCAAGCTCAGCAAACTTGTCATTCTGTGAGTGTTGGGCATCATTCTTACATAGCTTGCGTAATCCTGAATTTGAGGCAGTTCGCACTGCCTCAAAACAATGTTCCCACTTGTCTTGGACACTGAAGTGTCCATCAGAACGCTCTTACTTACAATCCTCTGCTGCACTTCTGTAGGGCATTGGACTACAATGGCTTCACCGGAACATTTCCTTCAAACATACTGGGTTTATCCAGTCCATTCTTCGATGCAATTCAGAAATTGTAAGTTCAAGCATGCTACATGATGAGGTTGCCTGGCGGCTAGCAACCATGGAGTTCTTCATACTTCTTCTTGATCATCAATACTTTTCTCCAGATAAGCATTGCCTTTGTAGCATGGGAAATGATGACAACAACGACAAGATCTGTCACTTACAACTCCAGCTGATGAGAGTGGCGAAATTTGCGAAGTGCAGTCAAGTGTCACACAACAAATTGACAGGTTCCCGATGATTATGGGCAAACCAGCCCCCTTACTACTCTGTGAGTCCAGAACACCCCTTCTTGTGCATTCTCACAAGCTTCTAGCTTGCATGGGAGACATCTTCCACGACCTGCCCAGCACAAGCTAGGTGGAAGCTGTGTGCTCGTCCAAACAGTGACAGAACATGTGTGAGAAACTCGGGTGTTGCATTACCATGCACAGGGACTTTTCTTACAACAACTTCATTGGCTACCTTCCTCATCATAGCTTTGAGAGTGAAAGCCGACTGCAGGTCCTGTAAGGCCCCTGCCGAGTTTCTGTGATTATAGCCTGTTCAGGTGATGCCAGATATGACAAGTACTGAATGTGGTCTGGCATGGTTGTCGCAAGATCGCCCTTCCGCGGAAGGAGGGCGTATCATCTGCCGTGAAGGGGGGCACTCTTCAGTATTTCTTGTTTGAGAGGCACAATCCGTGGAGGGGCTAGCTTGAACTGCAGGCAGACTGGGTGAAGAGTATGCATGAGAACTTCACTGACAGCAGCAGGTAATTGAAGTCCATGTGGCATGTTCACTGTGTTGAGAAATCTTGCAGGGAACAATCTACAAGGGATGCTGTATCCCGAGTTCGTCTCGACAAGTCTGAGGAAACTGTAAGCAATCTTGCCTCATAAAGACCACCCTTCCTGAAACTAGACCACCCTGCCTGCTCACATGTGGATTTGGCGAACAACATAGGCTGAGCTTGCATTCTTAGATCCTGAAGCTTGGTAATAGATAGTGACACCCAATCCCTGTTCCAGCCGGTCTCCTGTCCGCTGCTTTTGTGACAAGGCCTCTCAAAATGCATGTCAGAACCTGTCGCCTCTGATGGACATTGAAGTACGTGCTGTGGTTCTGGTGTTGCAATTGGCTCAGTGATGTTTCCTACAACAAATCCGAGGGCGTGTTCCCCTTGGACTTGCTTCAAGGCAAGCCGGATCTGGTGTGGGTGGATGTCACTGGTAACTACTTGGTTGGTTCAGCCCCAAATGCCACATTCCAAGGGCAAGCGCTCCACCTAAGCAATAACTGCTTCAGGCCACCTGCAAAGTTCCAGAGGCCGGCCTCAACATGTGCAGCATCACCTGCACCATGTAGGTGCATGGTCGTGCTCCCCCTCTCCCCGCCCCACCCCCCCCTNCTCGCGCTCTCTCTCCCCTCCGCTTCCTTCCACCTACCCCCACCTCACTCCCACCTTCCCTCGCACTCTCCCCCCGCCTCTTCCCCAGGCTACACTCACTCTCCGCTTCCTTTCCTTACTCCCCAGTACTTTTTTCTCTCATTCCTCTCCTCCCCCATCTCTCTTCATCCCTCCTTCCGATGACACCCCCTTCCAGATGCACAGACGTTCCAAAGTTTGTGAAGCCAGTCTGCAAAGCACGGCAGGAATGTTTTTAGCACAGTATGCTTGCTCTTGTTTCAACCTGTCAAGACGACCCGTTCTGTGTTTGTGCAGCTTGCTATAGCCAAGGCCCTCCAAATAACTGCAGATACTCCGTGCCAGATATTGACCGACAATGTGTCACCAAGATGTGCAAGTAGGTGAGCAACTGCTGTCCAGCTCATTCCTGTGCTGGTCTTGGAGCAAAAGTATGCTGCACCCTGAGCCCAAGTTCCTAGATCCTTTATGGAGAAGGTCTAGATACTGTTGACTCAGGTGTAGCACCTGATATGTCGGTTTTCCTGGGCTTGACCTCTTGCGACCCTACAGCCGCACAGCCGTGACTCCACGATGCACGATCCAGGTCCACAAAAAAGACAACACTCCCTGCAACTATGTCACCGGAGCTGATTACGTGACCCAATGTGCCAATCTTACCTGCCGGTGAGTGCTTGGTCAAAAGTAACAAATTTCCCATCTTCCGTCGGTTGCCTGCGAGCCCATCTTCTCTATGAGCACCTTGCCAAGTCAACAGGCTATGTATGGCTCACACCTGCTCACGAATCTTGTATGCAGGGCCAGCATCTGCACTTACAGGGGTCCTTTGTGTGTTGATCAACACTGCTATCAATACCCACCTGGATCTACTATTGACGAATATCCTTGGGATGCGCCATGTTTTGAGGTGCGGTGCAATAGGTAGGTATTTTCATAGGGAATAAAATTCGTTGTCCAAAGACAAGATTAAGGCATGTATCCTGCATTGGGGTGCCAAAAATTAGGGCTGAGGTTGAGGTATACGATTGAGCTCAGGTGTTCTGAGATTCTAAAGTTCTTCTCTCGCAGCAACGGATTGTCGATCTTCCACAACTTCTACGGCACTTTCGAAGACTGCAACTTCTACGGCACTTTCGAAGACTGCAGGCCGCAAAACATGGGGAAGGCATATTAAAGCCAATCTCATGATATCTCCAGAGAATGAGCGTGCGTGATGGCAATGCACCTTCTTCAGCAGACTTACCAATGAGGCATTACCATCCTATGTCAGTAAAGCTTTGACGCTGTGCCTGGCGCTGTGTCTCTGTGTGAAACAAGACAAGCAAAATACGTCCACGCAAGCCTGCCCTTGCTTAAATGCCAATGTCTTTCATAGACCTGCCAGGTATAAAGGCCACTCCTTCCAATGTAAGGCAATGGCGGACCAATTGTTGGACATATGTCTCACAATGGAGGCAAACCTTTGCCTACAATCTTCCAATCGTACTTTGCATGCACCCTCAGCGGCCTCGTGTGGAGCTACCAAGGCATAGCAGGTGGGGAATCATTGCATCAAAGCTGAACTAGCAAGTGACATTTGCCATCATCGAGCATTGGCTATCTGCTTCAGTGGCACAGATGGAGTTTCGATTGATGACTACTTCATTGCCTAGATTACCTGAGTCCCACGTGAACAGGGATTGCTGATGATGGCCAGCGTCTGCAAGAAAGCCTACAGAACACTCGCTTGGCAACAGATCACCTACCCACACAGCAAGCTGGTGTCCAAATTCAAGGCCACCCCCATCAAATTTTTCTCCAGCAGCAGCTTCCCGGAGTTCACCACGAGGAGCCCACGGCCAGGGCCTGTCCTAGTGGCCTCTACAGCGGCTTTACTAACGCTCACCAGCCGCACTCGTCAGTGACGCTACCCAGTGGCTTTACAAGCCGCTCCTCTAACGTTCACCAGCCGCGCACTTCAGTGGCGCCGCTGCAGGCCTTCAAGGCCGCAGTGGGCGACGCCGCCATCCTTTCCAGTTGGGTCGGCGTCAACCCCTGCGCCGGCTGCAACGCCACCGGAGGCGACTGCGCCTGGTACGGCATTGGCTGCAACGTCACCACCGACCGAGTCAGCACGCTGTGAGCTCGCTCCCACGGACTCGAGGCCCATCAAAGTCTGCGCAGGCTCCGAGCTCCGTGGAGTCAGAGGGCCCCAGGTTACTCTGGTCCTGGCTATTGCCCCACCGATGTCCTTGACGGTAGTTTCACAATAGTGCAATCAAGCACCCCGTCCCACAAGCACACCACTATTCTGACTCATTGGTGATCGGTCGTCTGGGGCTCATGGGTGAACCATTCTGTATCTGCCAGAGTGGTTGTGAATGCCAACCTCAACGGAACTATCACTCCCGCCATTGGCAACCTGACGTGCTTGACAGCACTGTATGTCACCTCCAAATGTCCCTCTGAGCTGCACTAGGGAGTATGCCGTGGCAGGCAACATGCTCATGCTGGTCCCTCGTGCTTGTCATTCTGTTCCTGTAACTGGTACTGCTGGTGCTTGATCCCCTTTGCTTTCGTGGCAACCTGCCAGGTATCTCTTCGGCAACCGGCTCACTGGGACGGTTCCGGACACCATTGGCAACCTGGCCCAGCTTGACCTGCTGTGCGTCTCCCTCACTTGGGGCTTCAATCCTCTCTAGATTTTCTGATGCTTCTGGACGTTTGACCGAGGAGCCTGTCCCTGACGATGCTACCAAGAAACTGGCGGGCCCTACATGCTGTCAAGCGTGCAGGAACCTTGACCACAACTTCCTCACTGGGAGCATCCCAGATACGATCTGGAAGCTCACCAAGCTGACCTTGCTGTGAGTGATTAAGTCTTACGTACTCACTCTGGATTAGGGCTTGCCTGTGAAAATGTGCACATTGTCCGGCCTCAGAAGCATGCATGAAACATTGGGTTTCATTTGTGAAGCAAGAGCTGCATTGCCTCCTCCTTGGCATCATCAGTTAAGTTGGAGTCGAACCTGCTGGGTGCCTGGCGTCTCTAGCCGGCATCTGAAGTACATTCTGATCCAAGCACTTCTCAAGCATCACCCTATGTGGTCCTCTACTTTGTTGCACACCTGATTGCACATTGTGCCTTGTCCATGCCAGGCATCTTTGCCGCAACAACATCACCGGCAGCATACCTACCAGCCTCACACAACTCACTGGACTTGTCATCCTGTAAGTCGCTCCTCCATGTATACAAAATTTCAAGATTGCATATATTGGTACAAGTCGTGATTAGTCCATGCTCCAAGTTGTGCCGTCTTTTGAAGACCTCGGACCCTTCATCTGCTGATTTGACCTCAAGTCGGTGTTAATTATGTACCTGATCAGGAAATTAGATTACAATGGCCTAAGCGGCGTCGTACCATACGACATACTGGACAAGATCAACTTGCAGAAATTGTGAGAGATGACAGCTGTGCATTAGTAGTAGCCTGAAAGCTCTAGAAGACCATGACATGTGCTACTCTGTCCCCTTAAAGCATGTCTGTGAAGTAGTCTTCACCACATCTTGAGAATTTTCCACAGCTCCTTGGCATCTGTAGAGCATCTGAGATGCGTTGGTTGAGACGACTCAAGCAGACATATAGCTCATGCACATGCTTCTGCATTTGCAGCCAAGTGGCACACAATAAGCTGATCAGCCCAGCTCCAATGTCACGTCAAGAGACTACCATCCAGTCGCGATTGACACACATGTATGTATTACCATGCCCTTACTCCTCATCTGCATAAATCTCTACATTGCGCAAGTATAATGTTGCAGACACTACCTGTTCATCTCAACCCAGCTAGTCTGTGGGGCTACATGATTCCACTGCTAGCTGCACCCATGGTCATCAAAATCAACCATCACCAGAAAGTAATGTGTTGTTGCCACCTGCAGCGACTTGGCTTACAACAACTTCACGGAGCTTTTCCCAAACTATGTGGCAGCATACAGAAACTTGAAGCTTCTGTGAGCACCTCCGCTTTCGAGCATGCATACATGTCCATAATCTTGAGAGAGGCCAGGGTCTTCACACAAGAAATTGCTGAATCAACATGAGAGGATGTAGGTCTGTGGCCAGTTTCATACAAGCATATCAGCCACTGGATGCCATGCCCTACCTATGGCATGCTACAAGTCAGGTTATAGGCCAAATTATCTAAGTGTCAAACATGACAAGGTGACATTCAGACCTTTCAGCTGGGCTGCTGATTGTATGCATCCCTGCCCATGTTGCGCAGCAATCTTGCAGGCAACCAGTTTGAAGGAACAGTGAATCCAACACTTATTTCCACAACTATGAACAAATTGTGAGTAAACTCTTCTTGAGCTCACACGGACACTCGCTAAGCAGACTTTACGTTCATATCTGTGTCGCTTCTGCTGCTAATCATTTTCCTGCGCTCATTGCAAAAATGCGGTGCTCTAAGACTAATTGGATCCAGTGCACGTCCTGTGTGCACTTGTGGCAGTGATGTCTCCTACAAGCTGCAAGGAGTCCTCCCATCATATCTCAGTTCTAGCCACTTTACATTACCTGTGTGGATAGACGTCACAGGTAACTACTTTGTCGGTAAAGCACCAAACGCGACAGAGTTGGGGGTTCTTGTACACTCCAACCAAAACTGCCTCGACCCCCCTGCCAAGTTCCAGAACACAGCTGCAGTGTGCGCAGCACAGCCAGCGCCGCGTAAGTGCTTTAGAACGAATTTCCAAGCTCCCCCCTAATGCATTTCTCTACCTCCCAAAAAGCCCCCTGAAAGTTAACACAGCTGTTTTCCTCTCCTCTTCCTGCACGTGTAGTGGATATGTACCCCACCTCACTTCTCACTCGTCCCTCCCTCGTCATAGGTATATTCATATCTACAACAAAAATGGTAATCACAGTCATGATCATGATTGTCTTCCGCTTCCTGCCCCATCCTTTTCCATACTCACCTTCCCCCTCTGTCTTCCCTCCCTCCTCCTCTGCACTTCCCTCACCTTCTCTCTGTCCCCTCCTGTCTCTCCCTTCCTCCCCACAAGAACTATCTCTCTTCAGCCAGCCCCTCTCTGTGTCATTGGCTCCAGCCCCTCATCTCTCTCATGCCCCTCAACTATGAATCCTAAAACCTAAGTCGTACCCCTTAAACCTAACCGTGAACTGTGAACTCCAGACTATGAAGCCCATCTCTTTCATGGGACTATCAAGGCTGTATCTGCACTGTAACCTGCAACATGCTTTGTATAGCAATTCACCTCACACGACTCAGCAGAGAGTGTCTTGGTATGCTTGCGCAGGCTGCTTGCCCGGCTCTGAAGTGGCCACTTGCCCTCTTTGGCAGCCAGACATACTTTACTACAACACTGATGCTGGCAGTCCTTACCAATGTGTCTTCAAGTATTGCAAGTGAGCGAACAACTCACTGACCCAGGGGTTGTCAATCAGGGCACTACTCTACGGCTTTGCCAGGCCCATGACTACCCATATGTGCGCCTGCTCTTCATTACGCTGTACGAGTCCCATTGGCTGACAAGACAATATACACGTGAGTGAGTGTCCGGGAATTGAATTGCACAGTCCACTTACGCTGTTGTTTTTCTCATGTTACACCAGCTCCACGACCTCACAATGTGCTCGTGGTAACATGGCGGATGGCAAAGATTGCTCCCCTCCGCCTGGTTATGACGACTGTGCTCTCATCCGTAAATGCCGGTTAGTGTTCTACGATCAGCCTACAAATTAAGCTTCTTGCAGATTCTTGTATGCTCCTTTCCTGCATGTGCAACTTGTCAGTGCATGCCTGACTTGGGAGCTGGCAGTTCACTCCCACTGAATTTGTCTCTTAAAGTTAGTGGATTTGACTGCCTTATCATAAGACCAGGTGTCAATCAGATCCAACTGCATGCCTTTAGAGAATTCGACATGAAACACAGCATGCCGCATGTGAATAACATCAACTGCCAAACTATCATACCCTACAGGAATGGCTCTTGTGTAGCAACTAGCCTCCAGAGACCTGGTACAGAGTGCAGATACCACAGGCCCGATGATCGGTACCCTTACGATTGCGCGCTGATCGGGGCTTGCAAGTGAGGCTCTGAAGCGCCGTTCCCACAGAGATTGCCGTGTAATGTGAAGTATGTATGTATGTGGAGCGTCTAAATACCAACACTCTTGCGATCAGCATAGCACCTGTTAAGCTTTGACGCTCATGTCATCCTTGGCAGTGCTACCGGGGTTTGCCTCTACCATTTGAATTCAAACGCCAACAAATCCTGTAACTACATACCTGGCAATGACTTTTGCAGCGTCCAAAAGTGCAGGTAGGTTGTCATTTGAGAATATGCTTATGTCTTTAGCTAGACTACATTGGCAGCCCGGATGCGTCTGCTGACTAGTGCAAGGTCCCTATTCATAACAATGTGAAATCTACACACTTCGCAGTCCTTGACCAGATGAAGTTTTGAGCATGCTTCTTGAGGATACACTGATGTACTGCTAGTTGTGCCTGTTAATCAGGAATGTCACGTGTGCTCAGATTTCTCCGCTACCGAATGCACAGACTGTGCGCGCACCATGGACCCTGGCTACCCATTTGCTGCCTACAAGGGCTGTGCCACAGCTTCCTGCATGTAGGCAACAACTTGCATGCTTTTTAGTTGAGCTTGGATCAAATAAATGAATTTATCTCAGCCATACTAGTGTATCTGCATAGGGGTTACCTCGTGCAAAGCATCTGCCCGGTATCTTGCCAAATTGCTTCTTCAGTGTCAAGGAACTTCTGTCAAGGAAGTACCTGGAAGCTTGACACTGTCTCAGCACAGCTTCTTGGACATGGTACAATGTCGTCAATGTCACAGGAATGGCACATGTGTGCTCACGCTCTTGGCAAACGGCACCTCTTGCAACACCCCCGGATATTCCCCAGAGTGCTCCACCAGCAGCTGCAGGTGAAGTTTTGGCCCATGTGTAGGACCCCCCTTGTTGTGGAGAAATGTGCATGACACCTAGCTGACCTCAATCTACAACAGTTGAGGGCTTTTGCAATGCATTTGCACAAACGAAGTGCGTACTGGCCATTAAATTTAGCTTCAGCACTGCTTGACATTGGCAAGTTGCTACGTTGCAGCAATGGGATGTGCCGGCTTGACAGCTTCATGCCGGACGAAACAACACATTGCGGAGGTCAACGTGCCCCTGAGTGCAACTTGCAATGCTATGGGGGCAAATGCCCTGAATTTGTGGATGAGCCTTGCTGGACACAAGATCCTAGGTTCCCCGGTTGTTCTGGTACCTGCCGAGGTGCCATTTGCGTTACTGAGCCTGGATGTTACGGAGAAGGCTATAATTATGGCCCTTGAACCAGCTATTGAGCACTTTGAGCTCAATAGCTGGTGCGAACAATCGTTTGAATATGTAGTCTGATGCTACTATGGACAGTGATATCCATGCACAAACTGTAGACTGCAAAGTAGCTGCCCCTGGCAGTCAGAGTAAGCGCTCAGATTCTGATGACAAGTAGCCAGCCGGGCTTGAGGCGCATGAGTCGCCAGACTGGCACCTTGTGGACTCTGGAATAGGTGTCATGCCACAGGGCATTATACAACATAACCAGAGTAGATCGGCACGAGAATGCGGAATGTACCAGAATCCACGTGGCCGGTACAGTCACTACTTACATATTATCTATGAAAAGCAAGACTGCGGAGAAAATCGGACAGCTTGCTCCAAGATTGTATAAGCATGACAATACGACAATGAAGCAATGCGGGTCATCTTCGCGAGCCTTATGATATACGTATTCCGTTTTTCGATACAATCGACGAGCAGCGTATATACCAGCAACACTAAGGTCAGAACAAGGTCGTTATTCTGTTGGTATGAACCAGATGAGCCTCGTTTTGTATGCAATGTCTTCTTTTCAAGTTCTGCAGTCCATCCCCCGTGCCTATGGTAAGACCTTATTCTTTGGCGCTTGCATTGCACATTGCCACTAATAAAGTTTATTACTGTTGTGAAGCATGCGAAAACAATAAGGTGGATGCATCTGGGAACGGGGGGGAGATGGCTACTTCTTGTTCCTATCACGTGTCTCCTGTGCTTCCTTTTGCTATCTGGTCGATAAAGGCTTTAATCAGTCAAAAGCACAAGCCGACTGCAGCCCAACCAGTACAAGAACGTGATAACAATCTAGCATATCAGAAGCTTGCCATCTCATCAATACATAGTAGAATGAAATGCTGAAAAAGTGTGCATCTCAGCTCGTACCTGTCTAAAACGCCTTGTGCAAGGTACAGTGCAATGGCAATACGTGTGTTACGTGTGCTCTACTATAAGAATCTCTAGTAAGTGCACTGTGCTGAGAATTCAATCTGGTTGAGCACAATCCATGCTGCAGTGATGTGTGCGGCATTCAACACATGGCTTCTCAGACATTATAATTGCAGAGGCCACAACGCCAACTGCAGTCAATGTAGTCGCAAGTGTAATCGCTATCGCAAATGTAGTAGCCTGTGCACCCATTGCACATCGTGCAGCTCTCGCCGTCGCTCCTGGAGTCAGTGCAGCTGCCCTTGCCACCGCAGGCCGGGCAGCTCTGGAACAGCCGGGAAAACCCACATGTGTACTGTGACCCACAGAATGTGCCCTTGGTAAAGTAGCTCTTTCCAACGCAGCAGCCACCGCTGCAGAGCTGTAACAACCACACAAGTCAACATTGTCCCTTATAGTATTTGAAAAGCTGTTGTTACCATCGACTGGCGAGGTCAGGGACAAGGCTATGTGCTCTTGCAGCAATAGCAGTCGATGGTTCATGCTAACGGATTTAGCCAGCTTTAGCCATGAGCTACTGTCATGAGCCTCCATGGATGCTGGTAGTAAGTCCACTTAGTAGCATCCTAATCCACTGACACACTGGAACTCGTAAAGCCCTCCCTGGCTGTGAGGGTAGTTGGGGCCAAGCAGGTCGGAAGGAACGTCCGACTCGTAGGTCTGGGTTGGCGTGTGGTCAGTCCTGTTCAGCAAGCCAGTGCAAGCTCCGCTCCTGGACATCGATACGGGTGTCACACATTGATGAGCACATGAGACATAAATCACCAACTTGCAGAGGGAAGTCGGCATCCAAGAAATATCCTGTTTGCTTGATGGAAAATACTTTTTGAGTCAGAAGAAGACATGTTCGTGAGAATAAAGACACCCTGCTCTTTGCAATGGCATCAGTCCCATGTCCTTTTAACCAGATGGTGCAGGTCCACAGTGCAAGTTCACGGACTTGCGGGTATTTTGTAGGCACTCCCGAATATTTGAGCCTGTTGTGCAAATGGTACCATCAGGCTTGTTGACAAGGGCCGTTCCACAGATGCCATCGACTCCACTGCGTCATGGAGGCGGATATCTTGTACGTCAGAGCTTCTTGTCTGCTCTTAGGCTTACACGAACCCAACAGTCAAAACCTGGGCTCAAATGAATTTTGTTTATTGAGTAATCTGTCGGACCTTGACAGTGCTTCAAGAAAGGTCCAACTTGCACCTGCAGTGGCTGATCTTGCAGTCTGGGTATGTGACGCCGGGATCTTGGCAGATAGTGCTGCTGTTGGAGAATGTGATCTGTGTGCAATATCCAGTGCTGCAATCGCCACATTCATGTCAGCTGATGCTGTGAATCAGATCTGAGGAATAACATTGGGAGGAGCATCTACGTAGATACTGGAGTGTACTAAGCCTGCAGGACCTTTAGGAGAACCTAGATATCAGATACTGCCCACTAACTGAAGGGTTCACCAGTTGGCTAATGAGGGTGAGCCTCAGATCGGGGTTGTAAGCGACAGCATCAACAGGTGCCCGGTCGAGGAGATGTCAGATTGCGCACCTGCTGCAGCTGGCCTGATAGCATGCCTCATTCCAGGCAGGCTTGATTGAGCTCGTATTTGCCGTGCAGGCTTTGCCAGGGGCGTTCTTCCGCATGAAGACGCCGCCCCTGCCCCATGAAAGCCAGCAGCAGATGGCGTGCTATTGCTTCACTGAAGTATATCATGCGAGGCCCCTCATGACCAACAATTTACTACTGACCAGAGCAGGCCCATTCGCTTGAGACTTCAGCTACAATGGGCAGTACTTCGCTATATCGATGTGCTCCCGCCACTTTCCAGGGGCCGCTGATCTTCACCACTAGCAAGCCTTGAGCATCCTTGTGACCCAGTCTGTCGCCTCAGCTCTACTGAGCAGCAGTTGTGAGTGAGCTAGCCGTACTTAAGGTGCCTTGACCGGCCAGGTAATTGTGTGGTGACACTCTGTTCCACTTACTGGCAGTTATTGTTATGGCAAGGGTTGGGGTCCGTGCTGAGGCACGGCTTCCCGTCCTTGACCGGCAGATACTGGCACAGGCCACTGCCAGCTCACAAACATAGCAGATTTCTTGGCCATCATTACAATAACATCACTACTTATTATCACGCATCTAACATAGTCAGTCAAGTCATGCATAACTTCAGCAATGCTCTCATCTTGGGCCTACGCAGGTGAAGTAATGACAAGCTATTATACACACATGGAATAAGATGGAGCGGCTTCGTACTCTTTGCAGCCGGCTCGGATGCAGCCCTGACTGGCTGGGTCGTTCTCAATTGTACCTTGTATGGGGTTGCGACATTTGATCTTCAGCCCGAGGAAGGCAAAATCGCACTGTCGGTGACTGTGTGACGAGCACACAGTCAGTCCAGTTGATCTTAAGAGCAGGCCTGAGGTCGAAACAGGGGGCGGAGAGCACCACAATCCACCTTACACTGCTCCACAACTAAGAACTTCACAGTGTGATTGATGTTGTGGGCCACCTGCATTGCGTCTATGTCTTTGTGCCTTCCCAACACGGAACCATGGTTGCAACAAGCAGATCCGAACCAGGTTCGTGCATTGACATGTTCATGCCTCCGGACAAAGGTCCCCTTGATCAAGTGATTCCACAGGCAGCCTCCTCGATCTTCATAGGGAGGAATCACTTACTTGCAGTACAGTGTTGCACACTCCGGAAACTTTTAGTATGGCTGCTCCATTGCCCAGTCGTAGCACTCGTAGGGTGCACCAAACGGTTCGCAAGGGGCTGTCTTGGGCGCAGTATCAAAAAGCTTGTCATACTCGAGGCTCAGCAACATTGCGGCTCGATCTGGAAAAAAGTGAACGCCATGGAGTGATGAGACACATGTCACCATCAAGGTGCCTTCAACTGTCATGTGTTTGCTAAGTGCAGTTAATCTGCTCAATTAGCAGTTCTAGAGCCACTAACTCTTACGTGGCGGTGGAGGTGGGGGCGGCGACGGCGGCAGTGGTGCGTTGTGCGTGTAGAAGTAGGTGCATGCAGCAGTGCTGCGCTGGTTGCTTGCGTGTTGGAGCCAAAGCTGCTTACAATTTCTGGAGGTTTGCCAGCGTGGGGATGTACGGTGGGGATGGCCCACTCAGCTGGTTCCCCTGGATGTCCCTGAAGGAGGGGAACAAGATGCACATCTGAAGACAAAATAAGAATTAGTCAGGTCTGTCTTCACACATGGATCGATATTATCGACGGATGCCAAAGCGCAACATGCAAGGGGTTGTGAAGGCTTCAGTGATTGCGAAGTCAACCAGGTTGTGGCCAGGCATGTAGCCTTACAAGACCGTTTTAGAATTGCCAGCTTGCCAATAGACGACGAGAGGACCGTTATCCTGTTGTACCCAATCACACTGTAGGAGACACAGTATGAGTCAGCTCAGCAGCAAGCACAGGCAAAGAGGCGTACAATTGACATGGGGACTGAGCAGTCCATCTATTACATACATGCAACAGTGTAGGCTAGCAAAATTGGACGCACAACTTCTGCAACGCCACCAGCCTGTTGAGGGTACTTGGCACCGAGCCCGTGAAGTTGTTGTTGTTCACAATGCTGCAGCCATGCAGAGGGCATCGACTGTGCTCATAGAATGTTACTGATTTTGGGAATGATTAAGAAACAATATGGGAGCTCTTGATAGACCAAGGCTGATACAGAAAAAGGCCTCACAAAGAAAGTATCACAAGCATGCTGCCAGAGCAGGGCACTTGCAGTAAAGGATCACGCCTTTCTAATATGGCTCCGGTTATCGGTAATGAGGTCTGACGTGCCGCAGGCAGAATCCAAGTGCAGGAGCCTGGCTCTAATGCAACACTTACAAGATGACAAGCTTTTGTATTGCGGTCAGCCCTGACGGGATGGAACCGCTCAGCTTGTTGTGAGCCAGATGGCTGGCAGACACAGAGCAGCGCCCAGCGCAGAAGACAGTAGAGTTGGCTTAGTCGTCAGTTCCTAGGTTCCAGAACACATCAAGCTCAGTGGCCCCTTGGCAAGCAGGACTCTTTGATGATATCTTACATTTGTTTCCCCAAACAGCAACTTCACTGGAGATAAATAGTCTTGTAAGCCCTCATCCAAATGTGACTGAAAATTTAGGCTCTGAGCACGTACTTGGTTCACCACCAAAGAGGGGTGGTGATCGAGTCCTCCACAATCTGCAGCGCTGCTGCTGGCCTTGCAGAGCTGAGGACTTGTGGTTGGCTGATAGATTGTACGCTAAGAGGCTCTGTCTTGTCTTAAGGGCAGAGAGCCTTGCTCACAGCAGTGTCAGGTTGGTGAGTTTGGCAATTGATGAGGGCATGGCCCCTGTGAAGGTGTTGTTGTCCATATTCCTGCTTGCAGTTGCAGTAGCTCGATCAATCAGGGCAGCAAAGTGATATTGAGCGTACTGACACAAGTGGCAGAAACGGCGGCCGGATGCACGCACACAGGAGGTTGAGGGGGCACACAGGAGGTCGAGGCTTGCAATCTCGCCAATAGAGTAGGGAACTGCGCCGCCGAGCTTGTTGTTGTATAAGTGGCTTCCTTTTACGCAATCAAAGGAAGTAGGTAAGATGCAGATTGGCGACACTTCAAAAGATAGAGTGGACTTTCTTAGCCCTGACCATACACCAATGTCGCTCTGGTGCGAAGCAAACAATTAGCAGCGGAACAACTGGGCTGAGGTCTCACAGCGTCCTGAGGAAGGTCAGCTGGCCAAGGGTGCTGGGCAGCGTGCCTTGGAGGCCGGCATCAGAATGATGCTGCGGGTGCACATGCCGGTGAGCCTTCAATCAGCTTTGGGACTGGCCCAACAACACATGCAACAGCCTGTCCTGCACCTGATTGCTGCAGCCGCTTCAGAGTGGCAAGTGGGCTCAGTCTGGCAAAGGAATGGGAGGACATGGGTCGTGACACATTTTCTACGTGTTTTTGTCTTGATTCCTTCATTCAGAGGGCGATGGCCAGCAGCCATCGCTCTCTACTGGTCGAGAAGGAGAGGAAGAGACAAGTCAGAGCAACAGGCAGGTGAATAGTGCTGGGCTACAAAAACACGGGTGTCGTGAAGGAGGAGGGAAGACGATTTGCAGCAGCAGGCAGATAGACAATGCTGGGATAAAGGGATTGTAATCGGTCCAACACCTCCTTGAGGCCTCCACCGCTGAAACCATCCTTCGTGAGGTCTTTAAAAGGCTCTGTGCAAATAATACCTATGATAGTCACATGTTTGGCAATCTACAAGTAGGTTGTATTTCTCATTTCCTCACGAGCCACCACCAATCCACCTTGTCATCGTTTCTAGGTGATGTATCATATAATTGACCGACAAGCCAGCTCCGCTGGCACGACGCCCTAAGTGACATTCCATTAATGCCATTCTCTTATCTTTCGTGAGCCTACCATCGTGTTGTTAAGTGAGGCAAAGGAGGGACAGGAAGTAGGAGAACAAGAGGTGCAAGTAGCAGAGGAGAAGCTACAAGTGAAAGGATGGAATCTGAGGGCCTGACTACTGAGAGCGGGGTGTCTTAGGCCAGATGCAGCTGACAAATGGCTAGCTAGGGTGAAGCCACTGAGAGACAGCGAGAGGCTCTTGAAGAGTGGGTAGACGGTAAGTAACACAGAAATGAGGGTTGCTCTCTTAGTTGGCCATTTGTGACCGAGTCCTTAGACATGGGTTAGCAGGGTACAAGCCAGGGGAGTTGCAATCCTCCTGCTCTGGCTGCTCCCAATGTTGCTCTTGTCCGTTGTGGTAACCGTATTAGCTCCTTCTCTTCTGCACTCAGAGTCCTCATTGAGCGTTCCGCTCTTCTCCGGAGGACCAGCAGACTGACGTCGTCTCAACGGTACAGACGCAGATCTGCTCATGGTAACATACAGACTTCAATCTAGTAGCACACGAAGTTCTGGTCTGGTAGCAAACAATGTCCAGATTAGCGCAAAAGCTCTACCTGGCCGCACACAGAGGGCGGACTAGCGCAGGTTCCGCCTGACCGCATGATACAGGTGCCGGACTGACACAGGTCCTTTGTCTTTTGTTTTATGTGTTGCTTTTTCTTTCCCTTACATTATCAATCAGATCTGGTCTCTTTTGATTCCCTGCTGCTATTGCACAAATAGAAGGATATAAATTCTTTGTTCTTGCGCAGCAGCGTATTTGATCTTTTCTTTTTAATTACTTATTTGTGTTTTTGTTCATATGATTTGGTCTTTCTTATATCAATTTCATCAAACAAAAAATAGTGATTTCTTACAAATTCAATTTCAACCAAGCATTTATATATATCTTGTGTTTATTTTACGAGTTTGCTTGATTTCCTGCATATGATCTCAAATACCTGTGACTC
The DNA here is from genome assembly GCA_009602725.1 of Spirogloea muscicola. Lineage (NCBI taxonomy): Eukaryota > Viridiplantae > Streptophyta > Zygnematophyceae > Spirogloeales > Spirogloeaceae > Spirogloea > Spirogloea muscicola. Next base: position 1,097,419 of record WELB01000020.1, read on the forward strand.
TCATAGCCTTAGTAAATCACATATTCTTTTTATGCAATATCTTGCTCATAATCGGAGTAAGATGTTACCTCTTCTTCTTCTCATAGCAGCCTTAATAACACCGCCCGTTTTAATGTGTCAACTGCTTATTTTTTGTCCTTATTGTTTTCTTATTAGAAGGTACTATCTTTTATGGTATTTTCCTGGGAAGGAATCAACGAAGCACAAAGGGAATTCGTACGCTCTGAGGCTCATTCAATCAAATAGCATGTAGGGTTTTTCAGTTGATTTCACAGTGGTTGGGCTTTATCCGAGGAATTTGTAGAATCTTTTATGTGATTATTTTTCCATTTTCTTGATCTCGAAAAGGGTTTTCTGTGTCGATAGGCAAGACCAAATTCTGGAATAGAGACTACTTGACCATCTACACACAGGCTTTTTTGACACATCCATTGTCTTGCTGTGAAAATAGAATCGCAAAATAAGATACGAACAAGCAAAACATCTAATCTTTTCTCCAAATTAGAAAGTAAACTCTTTTTTTTAATTTAAATAAGTAAAAGTTCTCTTTTGTTGCATTTTAAAAATTGGTAGTCAACCATATAAAGGAAAGAATTCTGTGTATAAGAAACAAATGTAGGCCAAATGGCCAAGTACGAAGGCAAGTACATCTAAAGATCTACGTAACCTACAGCAGATTGACCCGCTCAATAACCACAGGTCAAAACAGAAAGGTCACTAATCGATGCGTGAATACTAGATGCCAGAAACGGAGCCCTTCTGCCACCAACCAGAGCTCGCCCAGCTTTCTGGTGCAAGGCACTAGCCTGAGCACGCTGCAAACAGGCCGAAACTCGTCGTAATAGCGACAGATATGCAGCTGGCAAGCCCATCTCAGCCGGAAAAACATCTGCACGTCGAGTGTAGCCTAGATTGGCAATGTTTTGAAGGAGGGTGTGGAAACGAGGACCCAGACAGCCAAAGATGTCAATTGCCGCTGGCAGGAGCTGATCGCGTTGGGGGGAATCGGAGTAGTGCCGCTGTTTTCTTTGTTCTGCACCGCCCACTGCGTGCCCAGCGATGTGTGTCGATGCTGGGCCTTTATATGCCTCCGTAACAACAACGTCGACCAGGGCCCGTGGTCCTCCACCAGGTTGCACGCGCCACAATGGCAAGTGTGCGGCGATGATGACGTCCCTGGGCGTCCGTGGTGATAGGCATGATATTGTTGACTTCCACAACCGCACGGTAGCCGGCGTCGCGCATCAAGCCCGCCAGGGCATTGCAAAAGAGGTTGTGAATGCCCACCACTTCTGCTCCAGTGGGGCATCTCGGCATGTGAGTGGCGAGCTCAGCACCCTGTGCACGGATGCCGCACTCGTACTGGCGCACCCCAATCAGGCAGTTCGGTGGGAGGCCGAGGAAGAGTTGAAGCGACGTCCGAAAGGCCTCGGAGCTGATGCTGAAGGCGTTGGCGACGGGGGGAGAGGTGATCCAGTCAGTGGCACCAGGTGTGGCCAGAGAAGTAAGTCTTGCCAAGCTCCTTGGATTGTTCTGAATCTCTGGCAGCCTCCTCAACCTCCTGCGGCGTTCGTCTTCCACTGCCGTAATCAGTCTGGATTGTGCACCTCTAGAAGCTTGAGCGAGGGTGGAAAGGGGATAGTTTCTTCTTTCTTTGTAATCGCTTTGCAAAATCTGATTAATTTTTACGATTTTGATTTTGAAGTTTCGACCGCCCGGCCACACACAGAGCCGCATCCAAGGTGGGTGGCAGCCATAGCTATAGCGCACAGAGCAGCGCGATCGCCCCAAGAATCAGATACTTAGCCCGATGTGCCGGGGCATCCCTTTACCCACTTCGTTGATCTTTTCTCTGGGCAGGGAGGACCGGCACAGCTGTAATGCATCCCACCGTTTTGGGCGCCAACCAGTGCTCTTAGCGGTCACATGGTTGGAAAAGTTGCGGGCAAGTTCCACCGAAATTGCCTAACTTTGAGGCCGTCAGCTTCGAGACGCACGAAACATTCCTGTGCCGTTCCGGCAGCCGTCCCCTCATCGTCCTTGAGCGACCTGGCTTAGCCAGGTGACCCCTAATTTGCTGCCACTCACATGCCGAGATGCCCCACTAGACCAGAAGTGGTGGGCATTCACAACCTCCTTCGCAATGCCCTGGCGGGCTTGATGCGCGACGCCGGCTACTGTGCGGTCGTGGAAGTCAACAACATCATGCCTATCACCACGGACGCCCAGGGACGTCATCATCGCCGCGCACTTGACATTGTGGGCGTGCAACCCGGTGGAGGACCACGGGCCCTGGTTGACGTTGTTGTTACGGAGGCATATAAAGACCCAGCATCGACACACATCGCTGGGCACGCAGTGAGAGGTGCAGAAAACTGCGGCACTACTCCGATTACCCCCAATGCGATCAGCTCCTGCCAGCGGCAATCGACAGCTTCGGCTGTCTGGGTCCTCCTTTCCACACCCTCCATCAAAACATTGCCAATCTAGGCTACACTCGACGTGCAGATGTGTTTCCGGCTGAGATGGGCTTGTCAGCTGCATATCTGTCGCTCTTGCGACGACGAGTTTCGGCCTGTTTGCAGCGTGCTCAGGCTAGTGCCTTGCACCAGAAAGCTGGGCGAGCTCTAGTTGGTGGCAGAAGGGCTCCGTTTCTGGCATCTAGTATTCATGCATCGATCAGTGACCTTTGTCTTTTGACCGTGCTTATTGAGCGGGTCAATCTGCTGTAGACTATGTAGATCTTCAGATGTGCTTGCCTTTGTACTTGGCCATTTGGCCTACATTTGTTTCTAATACACGGAATTCTATCCTAGAAGGTCCGCACATGAGGGCCCAGGTGGTTCTCTATTACCTCTGGATTGCAGGTCTTCCCGTGGCCCTGACGGGACCTGATGGCGGCAGAGGCGCTGTCCCTAGCAACTTGGCACAGGCGCTTGTCGTACTACATTCTTGTGGCGGGGTGCCCCTGAAGAGCGGCTGGCACGGAGAAGCACTGGAAAGACAATAAAACTTTAAGAGGGGAAAACAACCACAATACAGGGCGATGGCTGTGATCGGCTAGCCCAGGAGAAAGGGAATATATACAATTCAAGGGACCAGAATGCGCTGAAGGAAAAGAAGCTAAAGCGCACAGCGAGTGTGTGGTCCGCTGGGTGCTCAAGATGCCCTGTTGAGCAGCCGAAAATCGGGAAACCAGTCTCCCGGGAAGGACTCCGAATGTAAACCCTGTAAGGATCGGGCCGGGACCCGGCTGAGGGAGCCCGGAACGGTGAAGCCCAGAAAATCGGTGAAGCCCAGAGAGGCGCGCAGTAACGGCAGTGGCTGGCCCTTGGTGGGCTAGCTGCCGGCTGGTGCCCAGGAGGTGGAGACGCTGCCTAACAGAAGCGCCACGGGGCACAGTCTTCCACGCCGCCAACAAGCGAGTGCTTCCTTGGACGGGGTTGGCTCCTAAACCCCCTACAGCCGAGTCTGAGAAGGATAACTCACCCCTGACTGTGTTTGTGAGGGCAGGTTGTCACACCTTTGGACAGTACCCTGTAGACTCAGGTCATTGTTATGCCGCTTTCAAGTGAAGCAAGCTGTAAAGCTCATCCAAGAAGGGGCCTTGTCGTCGAAGTGTATGCTCCCACCGGTGCAATGCTTTGGGACAGATATGCACTTACTTGGAGAGAAGAAGAGCTTCAGTGGTGAAGAAAAATGTGTGTAGTGATCAAGACAAGTCTTGCTGCGAGCTTGAAGCAACCGAAAGAGAATGACAACATTCACAAAGATCGAGAGACTTGGCCCTCGACCTTTCGTAATGAGATTCGTGCTCGCATCTGTGCGCAAGGCTCTGGCTCAGACATCACTTGAGAATAACGAGTACCGGAAGTCCAATAAGCAATGTATGTTGGATTGAGGCAGTGTTATTTCGATGAGCAAGTTTTGTAGTGGTCAAGACGAGATTCCAATACTGCGAGCTCGAGATGACCTAAGTGATGCTCACATACATTACAAACGTAAAGAATCTTGACTCGTAAGTTTGATTGACAATCTCACAAGCTCTCTGCTTTAAGGTCTGCATCTTCTCGCTTGTCATAGCAGCAGCATGTTAAAAAGGAGGGCGAATTTGGAGGACTTGACAAGGGTGTCCTTGAGCAGCCTCAAGGCTGCAAAGGGTTAGTCCAGAGGTATATATGACTTGCATTAAGGCTTATACATGCGAAGTCCTCTTGGTCTGAAAAAGAGGGTGATCTAAGAGGTGGGCAACACATCGCCTTAGCCTGAGATTGCCATTCCAAATCTCGAGGCTTTTGTGAAGTGAGTAGCCGTCCCAAAGTCGAGGGTCTTGTAGAGCAAGTGTAGACAGCTGTGTCTTCCGCTCGTGTGATGTCAATCCCCTCCGTCAAAGATGCAGCGAGTACCTAAGCATTGGCCACTGTGGCCATTATAGTAGCAAGAGCCAGCGTTGTCAAAGAGGCAGGTTCCTTGGTCATCACAGAAGGCGCAGCAACCATAGGGGCACGGACCACCGCAAGGCGTGTCGACCGGCTTGTAGCTATCAGTCTGGCATATTCCCCCACTGCAAAGGCGGCATCACGTCAAGTAAAGCTGGACAGCATTTCAAGAAAATTTAGCAGCTAGACAGCTCAGCCTTGCAGTCATCCATGGGAAAGGCTATCAACCCAAGACTGAGCTATTTAAGTAATAACTCAGCAATGCTGAGGCCCTGTCACACAGGCTGTGACAGGAAAATGACAAGATACAATGGAAGCAGCTCAAACTCGTCTCTTCGCTTTACCTGCACTTGCCACTGACACAGTCGGGGTAGGATGTTGTATTCAAGCCAGTTATGTTGCAAGGAGTGCCATCTGAGAGGAAGTTCAGCGTGCACTTGCCATTCCTGTAAAATTTAGAACAAGGATGAAAGAGTGAAAGTCAACAGGAAAGCCCAGGTCCTCACGAGGGCTAGAAGATGATTGCAAGATTGAAAGAGATGCAAACTGATAAGTGGGCGTACTTTTGAAGTCCTTGCTGGGTTTCAGTCTACAACCATGTTTACATGGCTCACACGGGTATGTGGCCTACATGCACGAAGCGGTAGCACAGCCCTTGTACTCAGCAAAGGGACCTGGGACGTAATTTATGACGTCAAAGGCCTTTGCGCAATCAGTGCCATCTGGAAGCGGAGAGACCTGAGCACAGGTGCCATTCCTACATGAAGAAGCACAGAGGCAAATTAGTACTAGTACACATGCTGATGAAGGATGTCAGGCTAAACATTGTCACATGTACCACACTATCTGCACAAGGGAAACGTCGTGGTCACACTGCGCATGCATGGGTCGTAGATTGTGCCATTGCATGATCCTCGCGCATCATGGACGGGTTATTACCTGCACTTTTGGACGCTGCAGAAGTCATTCCCAGGGATGTAGTCACATGTTGTGTTGGCAGTTGCAGCGTAGTTGTACTTGCAGTGTCCAACACCACTGTCAGTGATGTGTCACCAGTGTTAGTGCCCAGCAGAAATGCTCACGGGTGCTTGGATATGAAGAAGACATGTCTGTACAATCTCCTTAATGCTTTGCGAGCCCCTCCAGAAATATTAAGTTACAGATGGTGCCTTACTCGCATGCTCCCTGCAGCCTGCACTGGACATTGTTAGAGTCGGGGAGAAAGTAGCAGGAAGAACCAGCGGTATAATAGCTCCTGACTGCACAAGACCCGTTCCTGTAGAGGCCGACCACCAAGCCAGCAGCTGCCTTGTGAGTCCATTGCTGCAGAAACGATCAGGTCATCCTTGCATGCCCAATGTCATGAAGGCTGTGAACAGCTGCAGATTGGCACAGGGTGCCGATCTGCTCAACTACTCAACAATAAGGAGCACATTGCTTGGCAAGAATGTTGGAGCACTGACCAGCAGCTGAAACTGGCGCAAGAGGAGTCAACTCCAGCAACAGAAGGACAATATCCATCACTGAAGTTAGCCCGCGTGCACCGTAAGGTCGTAGAGCTGGAGAAGGGCAGAAACAACCAAAAACGTGAGGATGCAATACTAGCAACGCCATATTCCTGTGATGGAACATTCTTATATCAGGAGGCATGCAGTGTCACTTAGCAAGAAAAAGGTGCTGAAAGAAGACTCTTGTTCTCTGATGTCTCCAGCTGACAGATAAAGAAGCAGCTGCGCTCAACAGCCGCTCAAGGTCTGCAGTCAGCACTTACTTGCAATCCGCATACGCACAATCGTTTTGGATGCTAGCCAGGTCCTGGCCAAGCAAACCTGGCTGCCAGTTCTGGCAACTGAGGCCGTAGTTGTCCACCAAGCAGGCTGCACATGCCCAGCGGAGAGACACTTTAACACGAAACAGCAATCTTCTGTCACATATACACAATGTTTGTGGAGCAAGCTGCATGGACTGGTCGATATTCATAGCACTCCTGGAGACTCAATGCAATTGCTGTTCGAGTATCCAGAAATAAAGGGCGCTTCATGCGCTTCACGAGGGTTCACGAAAAACCAGTGGAGCTGGGCCTACGGGCAGGGCACAGGGAGGAGGAAGTGACCCCTAAGCAAGGCGTGTTGATAGAGCACGCGGGCAGGATGAGGCTGTTCAAGATGAAGATTTACATTCAGGATTCAGGTTCAAAACTTCAGGGTTTAGGGTTTAGGGTTTAAGGAGTCGGAACAAGGATAAGGGGAGCATCTATGGTACCCACGTGGTGCAGGTAGGGCCGCACAGACTGAAGCTGGCCTCTGCCACTTTGTAGGGCGGCTAAAGCAGTTGAGGCTCATGTGAACAGGAATTACCTCCTCTGTGACGTTGTTGGGTGCTGGCCCACTGAAGTAGTTATCAGTGATATCCAGCCATGTCAAGTTCGTGGTTGAGGAGAAGAAACTCAGACTGAACACGCCCTGGAACTTGTTACGGCAAATGTCTCTGCCACAAAAACGATGATGGCCAAGATATATGACTTTGGAAAGGATCACCTGTCTATGATGGACATCCTTAAGTGGCATCATATGCTTCAACACATCTTGTCCCTTACAATTTCCTCAAATTCCAAAGATTGGAAAAGGGCTTTGCTATCAGATTCGGGTCCGGCAGCGCCCCTCCAAATTGATTCCCTGCAATGTTGCTGCAAGAACAGGGCACACACACATACAATTCAGTAGCAGCTAGGTGCCAGATCTTGTTGCGGACTGTACTTTTCGCACATCTGGAGGCCGCCTTGTCCTACTGTGACTCAAGCACTCATGCACACCTGGTGCCTAACGTGCTTGTTTACTCTCAAGATTTACAAACTACCCGCCATTGTCACGCTGAGCTACATTTGGTGCTTATCTAACTTCCTAGAAGCGTCCATTACAACTGCTGTGCTGCTCAGGCACTGGGAAATCTTACAGGACTCGGAGATAAGCTTTGGTAGAGTCTAACAGATTGACCGGAAATGTTCCAGTGAAGTTGTTGTATGATAAATCCCTGGATGGGGCAATGCAACAAAGAATGTGCTGATCAGTTGTGCTTCTAAGACCATGTCAGCAGCTCATCAGACCCCAGAGCAAGGAGCCTGCTTCATCAATTTGTCTGTGGGCAGCTTATGGACTTGAACAACTTCATGCCTGCAACTCAGAAGCTCATGCAAGGCAGAGGGGTATAATGAATGGCGAGTCATACACGATTTGGAGGCCGATATTCAAGGTGTACACTTCCGGTACATTGATGGGGCCAGTCAACCGATTGTGAGCCACTTGACTGCATTGGCAGAAGTACACCACTCATGCGCTTTAGCTGGTGATTTAGCAGTGCACGTGCCAACAGCTACATCTTGGATTCGATCTGTAGAAGCTTGATATAAAAGTTTCGTACTACATGAAGAGTTGAATTGATCTCAGCATATGTGCTGGTGGCTGGGACGTATGAGTCATGAGTGGACAGGGCTCAAGAGAATGGAAAGCTTTGCAAGTAAATGCTTGGTTCTCACACTTTCTGAAGCGCTCCCATGTTTTGTATATTGGGGATTCCACCAGTGAGGCCGTTGTAATCCAAAATGCTGTAGAGATGGAAAATCAGCACTGATGCTGTACAGATGAATGTAAAGGTCACAATGAAGTATGAAGGCCTAGGCTCAAGGCTAACAAGCTGGAGCACCGGCAGCGTGCGAAATAACTGTGGAGGATGGGGAAAGATCATCTGCAAGATCTACAGCACCAATCAATTCCTGTAGGGCGAGAGAGAAACTAGCCACACACAAGATGACGAGACGAGAGAGTTGTGTGATGGTGGTAGGTATGCTGCCTGTGAGATTGTTACAGCAGAGATGGCTGAAACATTGAGCAACAGAAGTTCACAGTTGAGTGTTTGTCAAAATCAGGACAAGGATCTGGGAAGGCTACAAAATACGTCTCATAACACTGCACATCATGCTGTGCACCTGCCCCCTAAATCAGCTTGCGTAGGCAGCTGCAGGACCAGCTTTAACTTGTGATACCAATACAAAGCAGAGATGATGCAGCAGAAGCTCATAGAACTCCACAAATTCGATAGCGTACCTGCTTCTTCTGTATCTGCTTTTAAGGTCAGGACAACACATATTTGCACCTGGTTGGTAGCTATGATGCACATTGAGGTGCTTAAGACAAGAACTCACAGCAGGGTCAGCACGGATAGCTGCCCGATGCTGTCTGGAATGCTCCCACTTAAGTAGTTGTGGTCAAGGTTCCTGCAGGCGAACATGTAACATGAAGCACAGTGACCTTGCTTGATCTTCATCTGGCCACTCAAAAGCGCAGCAAGAACAGCAGAGAAGCTCATGCTGCAAGGTGAGCAGAGTTTGAGTTGCGCACAGAAGTTCGAGCTGGGTGAGAGCACCGACAGTTGGGGGGATGTTTCCTGAGAGCCGATTGCCATATAGGTACCTTGCACAGCATGGACCACAGAATCAAGGTCAGGGTCTCAGTGACACTGGTGTGCAATCAGTTGACAAGCACGAGAAGCACCAGCTTGTACATGGCTGCTGCCAAGAGGTTTCTGCTGCGAGTACTGCAAGCAGGAAATTGTGGAGAGCAGGTCTCGCAAGCACGTCAGGCCCGTCAGATTGCCAATGGAGGCGGGGATGCTCCTGTTGAGGTTGGCGTTCACGACCACTCTGCAATGCACACCCTTCGCCGCACTCGGATCAACCCATGTCGACAGACCAGAACGGTCTGCATAGCTCTGGCATTTGCACTTGTATGAATGACCTAAGAGAAGCTGTGCTTGCTTATTGCCACCAGAGTCCTGGTGGTGACGTTGGACACAGTGCGAGCCCCATCGTGAAAGGCGTGCAGCCCGCCACCAACCTGGGGCTCGGGCGTCTTGCCCATCCGAGCGCCTTCAAGGACCGGTATTGGTCTCATACTGCATACTGCATACTCATAGCGAGCTGACGCAGTTGGTGCTCACGTTGCACTGGATGCCGTACCAGGCGCAGGCGCCACCCGTGGTGTGGCAGCCGGCGCAGGGGTCGAGCCCCACCCAGCTCGCCAGTATTGGTGGATGAAGCACGGCGGCCTGGAAGTCCTGCAGGGCCGCCACTGCACAAAGGAAAGCGCTCTTGGCGGCGCAGCCTCAGCGGAGCACACTGGACTAGGACAGCAGACAAGGTCTTGCAAACGGGCCCATGGCTGCAAAGCGCCAGGTCAAGGGGGAAGGACGAGAGGTAGGCCCTTTCAGTGGAGGGCGATGGCTGTGATATGGCGAGCTTAGAAGAAGTTCTGACGAGTAAAATTCGAAGGGACCAGCAAAGCGCTGCAGCACACAGCTACTCAAGTCCGGAGAGAAACAGCTCTCCCAATATAAGGAAGTGGCTATGGAAGGCCAGCTCAAAGGATAAGCCCAAAGGAATGTACAAGGTCCGTAAAGGCCGGATGACGCCAAAAGCAGGATATTCTTCTCCACGGAGTCAGCGAGTGGACAGGGATCGAACGTCTGGAGGACCGATGGCATGGCTGCGAATCGCCGGGCTGAGAGGGAAGCACGCGGGCCTAACGGCGCCTGACGAGGCTAACGGGGCGCTCACGGCCGGGGTGCGGCGCGCCGGCCGGCAAGAGCCGCCGCGCAGGGAGCTCCGTGCCGTCAGCCGCGCCGTAACCCGCGGCGGCGAGGAGGGCGACGACGACGACGGTGGCGGCGCGCAGCAGCAGCGGCGGCGGCGGTGCCATGGCGGGGGGTTGGCTGGCGGGGGGCGCTCCATCTGCCGGACGAAGGGCCCCATTACTTCTGAGACCGGCTACGCTGCGAAGGTAGCCGAACGGAAGAAGCTGCACAAGTACAAGGACCACCCGGCGGGTGATACCTTTTACCCCCTGGCCATGGACATCCATGGGTGTTACGGGGGTCGGTGGTCCTCGTTACTTTCGCTGCTGGCCTCTCAAGCTGACCAGCGGCGCCGGGAGCAGGGTGCTGCCCTTCCCGGTGGCTCGGTGCCTTTGGGTCTGGTGTCCTGCTACCGTATGCGACTGTCTATGTCCCTGCAGCGCTCCCAAGCGCTTGCTTTGCACCGCCGCGCTGGTCGCGCCCTTGCAGCAGCCTCTGGCTTGCGCAGCGGGGTTGCTCTTCCTCCCCTCAGCTCATCTGACTTCTTACTGCTGACACGGGGGTATTGAGGGCGCCCTGTCTGCCTAGCCTTTGGCTCCGTCATGAACACCTGTATGCATCTGGCTGGCATTTCACAGCCGATTCTTTCATATCAGCAGCCGCTTTCTCTTATCTGCGGCTCTGAGTTGGGGGGGTCGGGGGTTCGACTCCCGGCGGCCGCGGGGGAGGGGGGTGGGGGGGCCTGGTAACAGCTGTGGGCTGCGGAGGAGGGAGGGCGGGGAAGGGGCGGGGGCCGGCCCGGCTTGTCGCGTGGGTGGTGCTGCCCGTGCGCCGAGCGCCGCCCTGGCTTTCCGGCTGCTGTCGCCCGCTTGCCTCCAACGGATACGTGCCACTCATGCCACACGAGGAGCAGACTGGTCGGTCCCTTTGGGCGGGGAGTCGCGCTTTCTCGCGATTTGGGGCGTACTCAGTGGCTCGACCTCCTGCAGCGCCTTGCGCGTCGTACAGTGTCCTGCTGCCAAGGACAGCAGATTGAGCAACCCGGCTTCAATGTAGCCGGGTCGCTGGCTCAAGTGTTCCGAATGTGCCTGGCACTATCCAGGAGCCAAGCTTCTCTGACCTGAGGCTGCTTAGCATGGGTTACTGAGTGCTTCGTAGCTGCTTAGTTTCTTGTTGTGCTTGTTTTACTTAGTGCTTCCCCTGGCCCCTTCTCGTACTTTGTTCATTCGTTTTTGGGCTGGCTTGTCTCAGCCTCCATCCTCAGTGGGCGAGCCCTTTTCAATATCCCTGCAGAGGTCCCTGCCATTGCCGTCCACTCAAATTGGAACCGCTGTTCTATGCCGGTGTCACGTGCGTGCAGGCCGCCCCTTGGCTGCTGCCTCCCGGTTCCGTCAGGGCGACGCTTTTCCGCCCTATGGTTATTCCGACTTGCACGTACTGATGACTACAGGTTACTGAGAGCCTACTTGCTGACGTCTTCAAGACTAGTATCCTGCTCCTCAACCCATCCGGCCCTCTCAGGCCTTGTCCATTCCTTTGGGCTGGCCTCTCAATCTACTGCTGTCAGTCTGGAAGAGCTGTCCCTCATCGTCAAGACTCATGAAGGCGGCTGACGCGGCAGGGACAGCTGGGTACTTCAATGGTGCTGGCAGTGAGTGGCGTGGTACGGTGCTTGCAAGCCTGCATGACTTTGATCGTATTCTGATCGCACGCGTACGGCCGACCGGCGACGCATTCCCGAACGGCCGGCGCGGCGCCGAAGGCGAGCCGGCAGCTTCCCCCCTCCTCGCCCGGGTTCAGGGTCCGACGGCCCGGCGCCCTGCGCCCCACCCCCCGCGGGCACATTACCCCACGGATACGATTCTCCGGTGGTCATGAGTATGAACACCCTCTGCATACACCTGGCTGGCGTTCACAGCCGCCAGTTGGTTATCACCTGCAGCGGCAATAGATTTCATTTCTTTCTACGGACTCGATGCCGGGCCGCGGCGACGCATTGCCCCCACGTTGCGTCTCATCATCTTCTCCCTCCGGAACGGCTGCGGGTCTAACGGCTGTGGGTTGTGCAGCCGGAGCCAAGGCAGCACTAATGCAGCAGTGGAATGGATTGGGCGTCTGCCAAGAGCTGTCTGATACAAGGGTGGAGCTCGCTATGGGAGAGCCCCTGCCGGCAGATGTCCCACAGCTAAGCAGCCAGCTGGTCGTGACAGTGCCACCTGCCTGAGCCACGTGTCAGTAATGGACACGTGGACCACTACGTGCCGCCACGTGGATCATGACGAGTCTACACGTGGCGCCTTTGCATGTGCTACGTGACACTCAACTTATCATCCAACTGTCCTGCAAGCCAGGTGCCTTGTCAATACTATCACTATAACTGTCAGCCCATTACGCTGACTGATGCCGCTAAATGACGCAACCGTCACACCTCCCACTCCTCTAGCAGCTCTAGAAGCGGCACAGGTCGAGTCAACATGGCCCCCAGCGGCACGGCTCCCCTCACTTTGTGGCATCTCCAGCCCTCCTTTCCCCCACCCGCCATTCTTCCTGCCACTGCTGCTGCCTCTCACTCCTCCATGTGCTGACTCGTGGTTATTGAGCGGGTCAGCTTAGCAGCAGGTGATGAATAGTCATCAATGTGCTTACCTTTGTACTTGGCAACACAGGCCCTCCATCACTTTCACACTCCTTCCTTTGCCCACTGGAAGACGGGACGCTGGCTTCACGGCTCCTTCAGACTATTGAATATGGTAATATGGTTCATCAGCGGGTCGGGTGTTGAATGTGGTAATATGGTGAATCAGTGGGCCGGGCTGGGTGACTATCTCGTCCGTCTCATTGAAAGAAAGCGTGGCATATTGACTGGTGGCTGGGAAAGGCCAGCCCAAAGGAACGGACAAGGTCTGAAGGAGCCGGAGTGCATTGGGCTGTGAAAGTCTCCCTTGGACTTGGGCACCCATCCAAGAAAAAAAAAAAAAAAACCCCATCGGGTTCACTCTGCACATCTGAGGCCACGCGGTGATCCCGTACGCCCTAGCCATGGATGCCACCCACCTTGGGTGACGGCGGAGCCTGGCTGTCTGTCATGACTGACTGTCTGAGATCTGAATCCATGAGCGCATCTGCATCTGTGCTGCCGCGACGAGGGTGGTCTGCTGGGCTCGTGGACTAGGGCAAATGTCCGATGGATGACTCCGAATGGAGAGGCAGAATCTGAGAATGATGAAGATAGCAGACAGGAGCAGGTACAGGAGCGGCCACAGCAAGAAATCCAACACAAACCTTGTCCATTCTTTTGGGCTGGCCTCTCACAGCCACAGTCAACTTGGAAGCGCTGATGTGTTGCTCAGTGCCTTTTGTCTTGGACATTGTCCATCGTGTAGAGAGTTGGCTGCTAAACGCCCTGCAGCCTTACCCAACAAGGACAACTCACCTGTGCAATGGCAGGTTGTTGCAGGCAAGATCCTTCTGGGCTATACTTCAGTGCTCAATAGTTTCGGATACGATTGCGCATTCAAGATCGTACTCATCTGTGCGCCTCGAGATTGTTTTGGTGCACCAGCATGATGTCGCAATCGTAACCACACTGCTCAGCGACTTTGGCGTGTGCTGTCAACCTGAACATTCCTATTTTGTTGCATGATCACAGTGACACTTTGTCAGAAGGTAGGCTGCCTTCAAGCGATGCAAATCAAGTCCGTTGCTGCCACAGCACTGTCAGTATCAAGGAGTCGTTTTCCTAGATGGCTAGCGCTCAACTTCGTCAAGCATTCAATCCTACCTAACGCTAGACAGCTGTACAACCGACGAAGAAGGTCGTACCTTGGCATATGGGATGCGAGTGAAGTCGCAGACCACAGAGGCCCCCATTGTACCGCGTGCACGACAACCTGATTTTCTGTTCGTGGACCAAACCGCGTCCAGTCCCATCGGATCAAGCATTGACGATTCACATAAAGTCACTAATTAGATTTACCACGCTGTGATCTCGTTCTTGCCTTGGTACTTGGCCGCTTTGGCCCGCCGTCGCCCAGCTCACGCAGCCCTCTACCTCGCAGCCGCGTCTGCCACTCCGTCTGCCTCTGCTGCAATTGGGCCAAGATGTGCAACGCCCACAATGCAGCGATATCTGCAGTGTTCAAGACATTTTTTGTATGCTGCGAGCTTGAAAGCAACCAAAGTGACGAACGACAAGGTACAAAGATCAAGAGACTTGGCCCTCGACCTTTGTTATTGAGTTCTGTGCTACCACCTGTGCGCACGGCTTTAGGTCAGACATCGCATTTTGATTAGAGAAATGTAAGTCCGATGAGCACTAATTTCTGTAGTGTTCAATAAGTCTTTATGTAACATTCAGGTTTGTGAGCGTCAAACAGTGTTTTTTAATCTGTCATGGTGTTTGAATAATCGTGTCCCGGAACTTACCTAGGTATTTTGATTAGCCCGTGCCGGATGGCACGAACTGTCAGAATATAGGCATTGCCTCCTTTGGATTTCCTTCATATTGACCAAGTGTCCCACTTTGGGAAGCGCCTGTCGCTTCCAGGGGCGGCTTGCCCGGACCATCAGGGTGAGCCGTAAGCAGATCACACGTGTGAGATTGGGCCTCACACCTGTGCCCCACACCCTGACCGGCTAGCTTAACGGACACCTTTGGGCTGGCTTGTCCAGCCCCTATCCTCAATGGGCGAGCCCTTTCTTCTTTTCTTTGGGCCGGCTCTGCAGCCGGCCTCCTTCGGGCCCCCAGTGGGCTGACCTGCCAAGACCAGCTGTGCTCCGTCTTATTGGTAATTCTTTCTATTAGTAAAGGGGGTGGGTCAGTGGGCATAAGCTCACACTGCTAACAGGAGCCACCGAGCTCCTTTCACCCCCACCGCTCCTCCTTGCTTGCCAGCGCCCACGCCACCTGCCTTGAGTCGCTGCCGGCCTGCTTCCTGCCGGACCCTGCCGCCATCACCCGCCATGGGCAAGAAAGCTGTCTTTGCCGTGGACAAGAAGGCGAGGAAGGAGCGCGGCGCTCCCATCAAGAGCACCGCGTCCTCATCGCCTGAGCCTCGAGCTTCTTCGTCGCCTGAGCCCCAAACGAGTGATGGTGAGACTCTGGGTCCTGGGCATTCAGTTAGCCCTGATACGGCACTAACGAACAGCCCAGCTTTACACGAACCGCCCTGGCACTCGTGCTGTTGTCGTTTTGTCCAGGCTCGTCCGGGTCGCCTCGCATGCTTCCGGCATGCTCGGCCCAGACATGCTCGGCGGTATGCGTTGGCCGAATGCCCCCGGCGGCATGCTCGGCCGCGGCTATGCTCGGCAGTGCCCGGCCTCGGCTGTGCCTGGCGGCAAGCTCTGCCGCGGCCATGCTCGGCGCCATGGCGCCTGCTGGAGACAGCTCGTATTTCCTAGTCAGGCACGTTCCTCGCGGGCGAGCCTTGGGACGACCTCTGAACGCCCTGGAAGGCGAGTGGCACGGAGAAGCACGAGAGTAAGAAGTAGAGAGAGACCCGACGCGAGGCCGGGGACTCAGTGAAGCTCTGAGAAGCGCAGCTCTGCGGCTGCCCTTTACTGTAGACCGCTGCCCCAGGCGGCTCGTTGCTAGCTCGATTTGGAGACCTTGGTGGCGTCCCGCGGGAGGTAAGTCTGCAGAGGGTGCCCGAGGGCGGAGCTGCTGCTTAGCGGCAGCACCACAGGGCGAGTTTTCCGCTGTGTCGGAGTGATTTCTCGTGGCGGTTGGTTGTCCCTAGATCCCCAAGCACTCAATCCTAGTACGGACGCATTCAACTCTAACCATGCAAGCTAGGGACCCAACGCTACATCGCCGGTCCAAAGTGCTGCCGGGTCTCAGCCCGAGGCTCGTAGTGCTTCCGCCGTGCCACCCCCCCTCCCGGGGTGTGAGCAGGTCGCCCCGTGGCCTGCCTCGCGGCGGGCCAGAGATCCCCCCTTGACCGGGTGAACCTTGGCGAGGGTTACTTCTGGCCCCCTTCTCGTACTCTGTTCATTCCTTTTTGGGCTCGCTTTTCCAGCCCCTATTCTCAATGGGCAAGCACTTCCCCTCTACTTACGAACGAACGGGGCCCGTTGCTAGGCAAGCCGCCCGCCCGCCACCTGGGCGGATCACTTGTCCGTCAAACGGTTAGCAGTCATGCAACGCTGGAAAGCACCGTGTGGCTCAAGCAAACGTGGTCGTGGTCCCGGCGGGAAGTACCTTGACGGACCACAAGGAGGCCGTCAAGCTAGTGAACCCCCACGTGGGAGCTTCGGACTCACAGGTGTGATCTGCCACCGTGTCAACCCAATGGTCCGGGCAAGCCGCCCTTGGAAGCGACAGGCGCTTCCCGATCCCAATCTGGAGACGGTTTCCCAATCTTTCGCTCGAATCACACCCAGATCTGTACGTCTCAGCCGCACGAATGCACGTATCAAGCCAGGTCAGCTGAGCCCGACAAGTCAGCTCAGATCGGACACAGATTAGCCGTCGACGTGATAATTGCACAACACCCCCGGTACTGCCAAGCTCGTGCATGAGTCCGCCGGAGGTGAAATGGGCGACGGGCAGCTGGAGAGCCACCGGCCCACCCGAAAGGCCGAGGGCCGGCAGCCGGCCGCCCGCCCCGTCCCCGCCCCCCCCTCCTCCNGGCGCGGCTGACGGCGCGGAGCTCCCTGCGCGGCGGCGCCTGCCCGCCGGCGCGCCGCACCCCGACCGTGAGCGCCCCCCCGTTAGGCTCGCCAGGCGCCATTAGGCCCGCATGCCTCCTCCCCAGCCCGGAGGAGCTTCGCAGCCATGCCTTCGGTCCTCCAGTCCTCCATTCCTTTCCACTAGCTAACGTCCTGGCGAACTGTACTCTGCTTCATGCGCCATCCGGCCTTCGCCATCTCGGACCCTGAGCATCCCTTTGGGCTGTGCCTTTGGGCTGGCCTTCCATAGCCACTGCCTTATATTGGATTAGCTGTTTCGTTCGGAATTCGAGAAGCTGTGTGCTGTAGTGCTTTTCTGGCTCATGCCAACTTTGTTCGTCATCTATTCTGGGCTGGCCAATCCGGCCATCGCCAGCTCCTGGAAGGGTCTCCCTTTCGTCCTTCACCCTCAGCCTGGCGCTTCGCAGCCATGGGCCCCTTTGCAAGACCTTCTCTGCTGTCCTAGTCTAGTGTGCTGCCGCCGCTTGCTCCTGAGGCTGCGCCGCCGAGAGCGCTTTCCTTTGTGCAGTAGCGGCCCTGCGGGACTTCCAGGCCGCCGTGTTTCACCCGCCTGTACTGGCGAGCTGGGTGGGGCTCAACCCCTGCGCCGGCTGCAACACCACGGGTGGCGCCTGCCCCTGGTACGGCATCCAGTGCAACGTGAGCACCAACCGCGTCAGCTCGCTGTGAGTATATGAAGCCCCAAATCCCAGCCCTTGAAGGTGCTCGAATGGGCGAGACACCCAAGCCCCGTTCTGGTGGCGGGCTGCAATTCAAGATGGGGCTGGCAGTGTCTCCATCGTCATCACCAGGACTCTGGTGGCAAGAAGCAAGCACGGCCTCTCTTAAGTCTCTCCACAAGTGCACATGCCAAGCTCCGCAGATGATTGTGGTCTGTGGATATGGGTTGATACGACTGCGGTCAAGCCTGTGCATTGCAGAGTGGTCGTGAACGCTAACCTCAACGGGAGCATCCCCGCCTCCATTGGCAACCTGACGGGCTTTACGTGCTTGTGAGACCTGCTCTTCCTGCTCGCAGGACTTACAGCAGAATCCTCTTCGCAGCAGCCATGTACGAGCTGGTGCTTCTCGTGCTTGTCAACTGGTTGCACACCAGTGTCACTGAGACTCTGACATTATATCTGTTGTGCATGCTGTGCAAGGTATCTTCATGGCAATTGGCTCTCAGAAAACAATCCCCCGACTGTCGGTGCTCTCACCCAACTCGACCTTCGGTGAGCAACTCGAGCACGGCTCACCTTGCAGCATGAGCTTCTCAGTGATATGAAGTCTTCTCGAGTCAAAAAACCCTTAGCTGCTTCATTAGACAGTTCTCCATTTTTTGCACAAACAATGCACAAACAAACACGCTTTACGTGGACAACAAGCGTATGCCTTTCTAGAACAATTCGTAACACTTTTGTCTTTTCATGACTATCCTACGAATATTTCTGAAAACACAATTCTTATTACTCTCTCTCGAGATGTATTGCGATTGTTTCCGGAGATACAGAAATGCTTTACTCAATGCGCTTTTGAGTGGCCAGATAAACACAAGCAAGGTCACTGTGTGCTTCATGTCACATGTTCGCCTGCAGGAACCTTGACCACAACATCTTAAGTGGAAGCATTCCATCGAGCATCGGGCAGCTATCCCTGCTGACCCTGCTGTGAGTTCTTATCTTAAGTACCTCAATGTGCATCATAGCTATCAACCAGGTGCAAAAAGTTGTTGTCCAGACCTTAAGCAGAGACAGTAGAAGCAGGTACAGTATCGCATTTGCAGCTCATAGCCATAGCAGAGGTTATGAGCTTCTGCTGCATAACCCCTGCTTTTTATTGGTATCACAAGTGAAAGCTGATCCTGCAGATGCCTACGCAAGCTGATTTAGGGGGTAGTTGCACAGCATGATGTGCAGTGTTTCGAGTCAAAGTTTGTAGCCTTACCAGATCCTTGTCCTGTAATTCACAAATGCTCGACTGTGACCTTTTGATGCTGAATGTTACAGCCATCCCTGCTGCAACAATCTCACGGGCAGCATACCTACCACCATCACACATCTCTCTAGTCTCGTCATCTTGTGCGTGGCTACTTTCTTTCACATCTTACTTGAATTGATTGGTGCTGTAGATCTTGCAGATGATCATTTGCCGTCCTCCACAATATTTCGCACGTTACCTGTGCTCCAGCTTGTTAGCCTTAAGCCTAGGCCTTCATACTTTGCTGTGACCTTTACCTCCATCTCAACAGCATCAGCAGTTTTTCCATTCGTACAGCATTCTGGATTACAACAGCCTCAGCGGTGGAATGCCCAGCATATCAAAAAAGGGAGCGCTTCTGAAAGTGTGAGAGCCGAGCATTTGCATTCAGAGCTTGCCTTTTTCTTGAGCTCTGTCGACTCGTGACTCATACGTTCCTGCCACCATGCCCTAAACGCCGGCACTTCGTGTAGTAGCAAATGCTTGTACCAAGATCCAACAGATCGAACCCTAGTTGCAGCTGTCGAGCACGTGAAAGTCTTCTGATTCACCAGCTTGCGCGCATGAGTGGTGTACTTTTGCCATTGCAGTCAAGTGGGGCACAATCGGTTGACTGGCCCCATCTACTTACCGGAGGTGTACAGATACTATGGTGTCTACCGCCTCGAATGTCGTGTATGACTCACCATTCATCCTTCCATCTGCCTTGTATAAGCTTTTGGATGCGAAGCATGAAGTTTTTCATATCCATGAGCTGCCCACAAACACAAGATGAAGCAGGCTCCTTGTTCTGGGATCTGACGAGCTGCTGACATGGTCTTGGAAGCACAACTGACAAGCAGGTTCTTCGTTGCATTGCCCCATCCAGAAATCTATCGTTCAACAACTTCACTGGAACACTCCCACGCAACCTTTTAGACCATTAAAAATCTAATCTCAAAGTCCTGTAAGTTCTCCTAGTGTCTGAGCGGCAAGCTTCTGTCAAACAGATCCCGTACGCTTCTAGGAAGTCAGATAAGCAACAAGTGTAGTACAGCGTGACAATGGCAGGTAGAGTGTATTCTTAGATAACAAGCACATTAGGCACCAGACGTGCGTGAGTCCTTGAGTCACAGGAGGACAAGGTGGCTCCAGGCGTGCAAAAAGTGGGCAACAAGATCTGGCTCCTAGCTGCTACTAATTTGTATGTGTGTGTGTGCTTGTGTATCCCCTGTTCTTGCAGCAACATTGCAGGGAATCACTTCGGAGGGGCGCTGCCAGACGTGTCGATGCTAGAAAACCCTTTAACAACCTTCGGCAGCTGAGAAAATTGTAAGGGACAGTTGTTTTGAAGCATATGATGCCAATCAGGCATGCCACTCCTCTCCCATCACAGAAGGAGAATCCGGTTTCCAAGTCACACATCTTGCCCGTTATCGGCTTTGTGGCAGGGACATTTCCCTCAACAAATTTCAGGGCCTTTTCAGTCTGAGTGTCTTTCGGTCGACCCAGAACTTGACGTGGCTGGATATCACAGATAATACTTCACTGGATTAGCACCCAACAATGTCACAATTCAGGGGCGTCCTGTTCACGTGAGCCTCAACTGCTTCGACCGCCCACAAAAATGGCAGAGGCCAGCTTCAGTCTACGCGGCCCTACCTGCGCCACGTGGGTGCCATAGATGCTCCCCCCTCTCCTCATCGTACCCCATGCTCCTTACCTCCCTCTACCCTGCCCTGCCCCCTTGTCCCGGCTCTTCTGGTTCCTCGTAGGCCCTCGTGAAGCGCATGAAGCGCCCTGGATTTCTGCAAAATCAATATGTCAGGTACATTGAGACTGCAAAAGTTGCTAGTAAGATCGATCAGTTCATGCAGGATGCTTGGAATGTATGTGACAGATGTATTGCTATTTCGTATTGAAAGTGTCTCTCTACTGGGCATGAGCAGCCTGCTCGGTGGACGCAGACAGCCTCGTTGCGTGAACTGGCAGCCAGGCTTGGTTAGCCGATCCCTACACAGTCGTGTGTGTCAGCGTCTTGCAAGTAAGTGCTGACTGCAGACCTTGAGAGGCTGTTGAGCGCAGCTGCTTGGTCATCTGTCAGCTGGAGACATCAGAAAACAGGACTCTTATTTCAGCATCTCTGGCTTGCTAGTATACCGCATGCCTCCTGATATTAGAACATTCCATCACAGTGATAGGGCGTTGCAAGTATTGCATCCTCAAGTTTTCACTTGTTTTTGCCACTCTCCAGCTTTACGACCTTACGGTGCACGCGGGCTAATGACGATGATGATCGACGTTGTAACTTTGTTGCTGGAGATGACTCCTCTTGCGCCGATTTCGGCTGCCGGTCAGTGCTTTGACCTTCTTGCCAAGCAATGTGCTCCTTCTTGTTGAGTTGTTGAGCAGATCGGCGCCCTATTTCTACAACAGCGTGCTGGGCGAAAGATCCACTGGAAATGGAGTTATCTCAAGTTGGAACCTGTGCTAAACAGCCTTGAAGATTTTGGGCATGCAAGGCTGACCTGATCGTATTTGGAGCAATGTACTCACAAGTCAGCTGCTGGCTTGGTGATCGTACTGTACAGGAATGGGTCATGTGCAGTCATGGGATATGATTTTGCTGGATATACCTGCCATACATACGACATCAACATATCCTCAGTGCGAGCTGCGTGGAGCATGCGAGTGAGGCACCGTCTGTTTCTAAGGATTTCTGGAGGGGCTCGCAAAGTATCAGTGAGATTGTAGAAAGACGTCTTCTGAACATCCAAGCACCCGAGTTAGATGTGAGCAATTCTGCTGGGCACTAACACTGGTGAGACATCGTTGGCAGTGGCGTCGGACATTGCCTGTATGACTATGGTCCGACCGCCAACACAACATGTGATATCCCTGGGAGTGACTTCTGTAGCGTCCAGAAGTGCATGTAGATTATCCGTGCATGATGCGCGAGGATCATGCAATGGCACATGCCCTTTCATGACCCATGCATGCGGACTGTGACCACGGCATCACCTTATGCAGATAGTGTGATACATGTGCCAATGTTTAACCTGACATCCTTCATCAGCATGTGTGCTAGTCTTATTTGCCTCTGGTACTTCTTCACGCAGGAATGGTACCTGTGCTCAGCTCTCTCCACTTCTCTAGCCACTCGGACTTGCATCTCCTGACTAGAGGTTACTGAGCGTTCCCTGGCTGATGTCTTAGTCCTAGTCGTTCGCACTCAGGCTCCCTCAGACCTTGTCCATTCCTTTGGGCTGGCCTTTCCCAGCCACCAGTCAATCTGGCCGCGCTTCTTATTTCTTCACTTCCAGATGGCACCAACTGCGCGAAAGTTTTGACGCTATAAACTACGTCCCAGGTCCCTTTGCTGAGTACAAGGGCTGTGCTACTGCTTCGCGCATGTAGGCCACATACCTGTGTGAGCCATATAAATATGGCTGTAGGATGATACCCAGTCAGGACATCACAGGTATGCCCACTTATCGAATGGCAGCCTTTCAATCCTGCAAACACATTTCTAGCACTCACGAGGACCTGGGGTTTCCACTAGAGTTTGACTGTGTCATCCTTGTGCTAAACAATACAGTAATGACAAGTGCAAGCTGAACCTCCTCTCAGATGGTACTCGTTGCAACATAACTGGCTTGAAGACAACATCCTCTCCCGACTGTGGAAAGTGCAGGTTAAGCGAAGACATATATCTGAGCTGCTTTCATCGAATCTTGCCATCAGTCTCCTGCCACGCCTGTGTGAAGGGGCGAGCTCAGCATTGCAGAATAAATACTTAAGTAGCGCTCTCCGTGAGTTGACAGCATCTTCCATGGATAACTGCTAGGCTGAGCTGTAAAGCTCTTCAGTTCTCTTGGGATCATTTCTCTTGAGCTTCCTCCTCTCCAGCTTGACTTGACGTTATGCCGTCTTTGCAGTGAGGGCATCTGCCAGACTGTCAGCTACAAGCCAGTCGACACGCATTGCGGTGGTCCCTGCTCCTATGGTTGCTGCGCCACCTGTGATGAACAAGGAACCTGCATCTTTCACGATGGTGACAACTGCCACATTGGTAATTTTTTGGGCACATATGAAGGTACTCGCCGCGTTATAGATATTTGTTGTTAGCAATATTGCACGAGCGGAAGAGGCAGCTTTCAACACTTGCTTCACGAGACCCTCGAATAAGGAATGGCTACTCAATTTCCAAGACCCTCAAAATATGGGATGGCAATATCAGGCAAAGGCAATGTGTTGCCCACCTCTCAGACCACCATCGTCTTTATATCAAGAGGATTTGCAAGTCTAAGCTTCAGCTTGCAAGTCATGGACACCATTGGACGAGACCTCAGCAGCTGTAAGGCTGCTCAGTACAACCCTCGTCAAGTCCTCCAAATTCTCCCTCCTTTTTGACAAGCTGCTGCTAAGACTAGCAAGAAGATGCAGGCCTTAAGCATAGAGCTTGTGAGATTGTCATTAGAACCTTAGAGCCAAGATCCTTAACACTTGAAATTCTTGTGAGCATCGCATTGACAATTTCAGCTCGCAGCATTGAAGACTCATCTTGACCATTACAGAACTTTCTCATTGGACTTACACTATCTCATTCCATCAAACATTGCTCATCGGACTTACAGTACTCGTGATTTTCATTGGTGTCTGACCCAGAATCTTGCGCACAGATGGGAGCACGAATCTCGAGGGCTGAGGGCTGAGTCTCTTGATCTTTGTGAATGTTGTCATTCTCGTTTGGTTGCTTCAAGCTCGCAGCCTTCAAGACTTGTCTTGATCACTACACACATTTTTCTTGCACACTGAAGCTCTTTTCCTCTCCAAGTAAGTGATGGTCTGCCCCAAAGCATTGCACCGGTGGGAGCACACACTTGGATGACAAGAGCCCTCCTTGAGCGGGCTTCACAACCTGCTTCCATTAAAGAGGTCATCTCAATGACCTGAGTCGCATACTGTCCAGGTGCAACAACTTGCCCCTCCTCACACAGGCAGGGATGAGTTGTCCTTCTCAAGTTCGGCCGTAAAGGGGTTTAGAAGCCAACCCCGTCCAATGAAGCGACCTGCTTTAGAGTGTCTCAAAGCTCTCAAAGCTCTCAAAGGACGATAACGGGACGGGTGCCGGAACGGCACAGGAGCATACCGTGCGTCTCGAGGCTAACGGCCGCAGAATTTGGGTGGTTATGGTGGAATTTGCCCGCAAATTCCCCACACATGCAACCGCTAACAGCACTGATTGGCCCCACAAACGGTGGGAGCGTTACAGCTCTGCCGGTGCTCCCTGCCTAGAGAAAAGAATCAACAAAATGGTAAAGGGGTGGCCCGGCACATGGGGCTAAGTTGCCGATTCCAGGGGCGATCGCGTTGCTCGCTATCTCGCTAGCTATGGCTGCCACCCACGAAGGGTGCGGCTCTGTACGCGGCCAGGTGGAGCCTGTGCTAGTCCGGCATCTGTAATTGTGCGCCCAGGCGAAGTCTTGGGTAGTCCGGCCTCTGTGTGCGGCCAGGCAGAGCTTTTGTGCTACTCTGGACTTTGTTTGCTACCAACTAGGACTGTGTGCTAACAGACGAGAGTCTGTGTATTACCATGAGCACATCTGCGTCTGTACAGCCGACACGAGGGCGGCCTGCTGGTCCTCCGGAGAAGGGCAACACTTCTCATGGAAGACTCTGAGTGGAGTAGAGGAGGTAAGACGATTGACCACAACAGATAAGAGCAACATACGGAGCAGCCAGAGCAGGAAGATCTTCAACACCTCCGCCCCCCCCCTTCCCCCCCAAACACCCCCGCTTTGACCCTCCTACCCATCTCTTGCGACTCGGTCACAATGGCCAGCTAAGAAGAAAGTGCTCGCCCATTGAGGATAGGGGCTGGAGCTAAGAGCGCCCCTCGTCTCTATGACCTTTGCGGTCTACTCACACTTTGAGAACTTCTCTTTTTGCTCTCTCTGAGTGTCTTCACACCAGCTAGCCATCCGTCAACTGCATGTGATTTAAGTACCACCCCGCTCTCAGTCAGTCAGGCCCTCAAAATCATGACCCTTTGCTTGCAGCTTCTCCCCTGCTACTTGCACCTCTTGTTCTCCTACTTTCTTGTCCCTCCTTCCTTTGCCTCACTTACAACACACATGTAGGCTCACGAAAGATATCCATGGAGAATGCCATTCATGAAATGTCATTCAGGGCGTCGTGCCAGCGGAGCTGGCTTATTGGTCAACCCATATGGTACTTCACCTACTACCTACTGACAACGTGGATTGGTGGTGGCTTGTGAGGACATGAGAAATACAACCTACTTGTAGAGATTGCCAGTCATGTGAGCTATCGTACATTTTGCTTGCACAGAGCCACTTCAAGACCTCACCATTGATGGTTTCAGTGGTGGAGGCCACAAGGAGGTGTTGGACCAACTGCGTTCTTGCCAACGGCTGACTCAACTCAGAATTCAAGGCACCCACACTATACTATTACTGAAAATCGACCAACAAAGCTGCCATGCACAAGACAGCACTGATGCTATACAAATGCAGTGACATATGGTGACCCAAATACTCGACCTAGATAGCACCTTAGTCGAGCTCCTGGACAGATATTTTCAATGCACCACAGAAAGAGATTCTTCTTGTAGTAATACAGTAGAGCTGAGGAATAAAGCAAGCACTATAACATCACCATCACATGTAGGTGCTGCCGGCTTTGGCATGAGGACTTGTTGGATAGGGCAAGGACCTGCAAGGACAGACTCCAATACGTAGTCCTAGACGTGTTGAATGACTTCCATTCCAGCAGTCCTACAAGACTATCTTCCTTCGCACAGAGAACTGTAAATTATTTTGATTGATAGCATATCATGCAGAGATATCACGCAAAGTCGAAAGATCAACTTGATAGAGCGGTCGTACTTTCTTGGGAGTCATGCAATATGCTTGCTGAAGTTTAGGTTTCATGAGGAGGAGATTGCATCGCTTCAGAGTCAAGCAAGCCCCAAATGGGGTGAGCCCCTTTCCTCCTTATGTCAAGAACAAGCTTGAAGGACGCTCAAATCAGCATACCCTAGTACGTCCATACGTTGACTGAGGGCTTGTTTGCCATTTGGTGACAATGACCACATCAATTTTTGATGGCCTTCTTTTTAGGGGGTGGGGGGTTTGGCTTCTTCTTCCCCTTCTTGGTGGACGTGTGCTTCTTACCCTTCTTGGTCGGTGGTGTGTGCATGCCCTTTGTGGTCGAAGGCTTGGTTGCGGGCTTGGTTGCAGGCTTGACAATGATGACGCCGTTCATGGTGTATAGGAATACACAGTCCTGGTAATAGTATGTGCCGGCCTGCGCAAAATGCAGAGCACATTCAGGGGCATAGCCATCATCAGAATTGCCTTACACCATTGTAGAAGCAGAGGGTAACTATTGGAAAACAGGAACCTAGGCAACAACTATGCGAACGGCTGCATGTGGGTCAGCACTACCACAGTCACGATAAAATTGTAGGCAGGTCAGTACGTGCGAGCATCTCAGGTAAAAAGCATAGACACAATATGGACGCACCGCGGTGAACGTATATGAGAAGACACCCTTGCCGGTGACATCAACTGGGGCTTTGATTCTCATGTCAGGCGGCACGGACTCCACGCAGTGCTGGCGAAGTACAGGAGCAGCATCCATGTAGTACCACGTGCACGTCGTGCCCGGGGCCACTGTGATGGCTGGGACGGTGATAGGGTAGTACCATGGAATGTGTGAGCATGGGGGAACCTTAGGTAGCACAGGTTGCAAGTGAGGAGGCTTTGGAGGAGGGGCGGCATCTGCAACAAGGCAGCACAGATGATGGTGATCATAAGCGAGGCAACACAAGCAGAGTGCTTGCTGCCCCTTCGTATAGCCCATCACAGCAGCCCAAACGAGAGACGACCACTGCCGAGACTTCTCCAATGTAGACCCTGCAATGGCCGGCCACCACCTCGAGTTAGGGAGACATTGCCACACGGTGGCAAGGGCAGCACCTCCCGTTGATGACATATACCCCAATGCCACTGAGGAGTCGGCTCTTGGCTCTTCAGGTGCACTCCTCAGCTCCAGTCGGCACCACTTGCCGCCAGCTGCAGAACCCCTTGGGCAGCTGCACTTGGTCGCACTCTGCTACCCAATGGCGGTTGGACACTATGCCGATGCTGCTTCGTCTTGCCTTTGCCTCACTGCGCCGTTCTCATCCATCGGCACATGGAATACCAAGCAGTGCGGTGGGGCGGGATGGCGACCGCGTGGGGACAGCGGGAGCATCGGGGCTTACCCGAGAGAGCCGCGCAGGTCGCCAGAAGGAGCACCAGGAGCAGCGCCATGGCGGCGGCGAAGGCGGCGGCGGGTTGACCCTGGTCAGCAAGGCGGGCGGAGGGGTGACTGAGAGGAGACTGGGAGGGTCTGCTGCAGTAGTAGAAGAAGCCCTCCAGACAGTGAGAGACTCTTCCAGTCGAGGGCAGTGGCTGTGATCGGCCAGCCCAGGGAAAGATTGGACAAAGCTCGAAAGGCGGCAAAACTTAGCCAAAGGGGGCGCGGCTGAGAACAAAAGCCAGCCAGCCCAGAACGGAAGACTTCCAGTAGAGGGCGATGATTGCTGTGACCGGCCAGCCCAGGGAAAAGAAACGAACGTAGAAAAAACGGAAAAACAAGGATGAAAAAAGAATGAACAAAGAATGATAGAAAAAGACTTGAGCTCTCCTAAAGGAGGGGGGGCGGTTGTTATTGGCCAAGAGAGAATAGATCACGATTCGGAGGGGATGGGCGGACGACTCTGCTAGGAGAGGGCGATGGCTCACGCGGTCCACACGCGCGCCGACCGCGCTATGCTGCCTCGGGTCTCGGCGGAGTGCCCCTTTTCCTGCTTCGAGTAATTCTGAATTGCTGTTGCTCACTGGTGGATACCGAGCATCCATCTGCATCAATTCATGTTCTGTGTGTAACCTTTTCCTTTTCGGCACCATTTTCGGGCCTGTGTGGCTTTGGATATTGTCCATTCATTTCTGGGCTGGCTTTGCTAGCCCCTTCTTCTCTATGGGCGAGCAATTTCTTCTGATAGCTGTGATTGGCCAGCCCAAACTAAAGAATGGTCAACGGGCTTATGGCCTGGCCTTTCGCCCTCGCGGAGGGGAGCATCTTGGACTGGGCGGGGAATCTCCCTCAAGCCCGGTACCGGATCTTCCTCCCCCAGGTAAGAGTCGGTGTGTGTGGTCAAGCCACCTCCCCGCCGACGCGGGGCCCACAGACATGGCGGGCACGTCGCTCCGTCGTGGGCCCGGCGGCCGGTCCGCCGCCACAACCACCGACGGCAGGCAGGACCTTCTCTCGCGGTAGTCAAGAGGGTCGTGTGTGCTACATAGCATTGGCTTGAGATTGGCCACTCTTTCATTTCGTGGGCACCGCGCGTTTCAGCGCTTTTCATGTAGCCCGAAGTTTGCACTAGCTTTGCCCGAACAATGTATTGGCATGACTCAGCCACCCTTCGATTCGTACGCACCTTCATCTTGGCCCCTGTGAACTTTGTTTGTCCTTGGGCTGGCCAGTCTGCAGCCATCGCCCTCTACTGAAGAGACTTCTCTCCAGGCCGGCCTCAAGCTGGCCTCCCCCGGGCCTCATTCGCGAGACGCTGGAAACGAAGTATGCATTTCCGAAGGCAATTTCCCCAGCCTTTCCTTTGGGATGACCAATCACAGCCATCGCCCACTACTGACAGAGTCTTCTTCCAAACGGGGTTGTCGTGCGGTCTCCCGTCGGTGGCTCACTTGTATGGCTCATTCGTGTCGACCTGGCAAGGATATTGAGGTGGCGCCACACGGGGCCATCTAACGGGTGGACTAACGTTTCCGGGTCCAGAAATCGAGCCATAGACCCGAAAGCCCTGGGCACATCGATGGCCAAAGAGAAGCCAAAAAGCCCTTGTAGAAAACAGCTCTTCCATATTGACAGCAATGGCTGTGAGAGGCCAGCCCAAAGGATTGGACAAGGAATGGACAAGCCCTTAGGCTCGTCCGCTCCGATGGGCGTGACCCACCTTGACAGTCTTAACAGATGTCGTTCTACCTATCGTCCGTGGCGGATTCGCGTTCGATTGAAAGGATGCGGAGGTGGCTGCTCACGCGAATCTCCGAGGAACGTCATTCACCAGCAGGTTTTTTTATTTTGTGGATGTTTTGGAGGGTGTTTCCCAAAGTAGCTTGGTTTGAAGGAATTTAAAAGCGTGGCACCTCCGACCTGGGTCAGGGAATGCCGCCCGCCCGTGCCTCTACCTGGCAATCGGCGCGCAAGCCCAGTTTGCGCCCGCGCCGCTCAAAGAAGAGCTCAATGCCAAGCGCGCCGGTCACTTCATGACGCATATGACGCATATGTAGCTTCGGCGGACCAAATGGTACCGGTAACTTGACTACACCGTATATGTAGCTAAGTAGGATGCCGGGTGCGGAGTACGGAGGCTCCGGGCCTCGTGCTGCGCTCCCACCGCCCAGGCGGGCCGGCTCGGTGTGAGACAGCCCCCAGAATCCGTATTTGCCTTTGTAATTGGCCACTCAGACCCTCCATCACTCAGTATCAGCAGCCGCAATCTTCATCACTCAATACACACCCCAATTTTCTGAACCTGTGCTCTCGGGCCCCCAACGCCCAAGTCGCGCGGTCCCGGGCAGGTCATTGGACCAGCTCGTCTCTGAGTCCGTGCCTCCTGCGCCGCGTGCCACGCGCCCACTTGACTCACTCCGTGCGCGCACCTAGAATCGAATTTCCAACGTTCAGCCCGCAACTCCGGCGGTGGACCTTGGGGCTGGCCAATCACAGCCACCGCCCTCCACTGGACGAGTCTTTCTTCTTGGGCTGCCCTCAACATGTCCTCTGGGGAATTGGAGTGTGGGTTGAGGGACTAAGGGCCTGAGTGGCCAAGTACAAAGGCAAGCACATTGACAGCTGTACGTCACCTGCTGCTAAGCGAAACTCGGGGGAGAGATGGCAGGCGAAGCGCCTACAAGCAGTGGGCCGAGGCCTGACTCAGCAGTCGGACCAGTGACGCCCCGGGGGGCACAACCCTGCTGCTGCCTGCTGCACAGCCCGTCGCCACAGCTCATCGCTGCGGGCCATCGCCGGCTCTCTGCAACTGCTGTGGCTGCGCCCCATGTGGGAACAGCTTCTAAGCCGCTGACCCACAGTAAATCCCTGCGGTCTGGCGGTGCCTCAGGGAAAGACTTCCGCTGCGCTTCGGCGCGTGGGTGCGCTGTGTGCACTGGCGTTTCTCTCTGTGAGATGATTTTGTCAGAAACCCTCTATGTCCGAACCCCACAAAGGACGCTCTGACCCTGATAGGTGCCAGGCTGTCATCGTCACAGGTCGGGGGTCAGCATGGTGGAGCGTGTCAAGCCCCAGCAGTGCTCGTACCCGGTCGGCGGTTTCCTGCCGCGCCTGGCGCTGTCTCCGTCCCGACCAAGGGACGGCCTCGTCGGACTAAGTTGCAACGGCAGGCGAGTGGCAGGTCACGGGCTGGCAAAGCCGTGCAACACCTATATTGGTCACATGGTGTGCACCAACGTCGGCACTGATGGTCGCTTGGCGTGCAGTGACGTTGGCACTGCTCTGTCCAGACACTTTGTGACACCTACAGCGTCGCCTGGCGCACACCAATATCAGCACTGGTCTAAGAAGACACATATCTCTCGTCCTGCCGTCAGCTACGCTGGTGCAGGAATTACTCGTTGCTCAGCTGTGGGCAAAGCACATGAGTCTGCAAAGCGGAGGCGCATTTCTTTTCTCAAAGAGCTTCCCCCTAGACCTTGTCCATTCCTTGGCGCTGGCCGTTGACAGGCTCCTTCTGGACAAGCCTTATGTGGCCCATCCGTGGCCCATCGTGGCCAGCTTGACTAGCTACTGTATTCTGCCATGTGAATGCTGTGTTGGCTTCCTCCCTGAAACTTGTCCGCTTGGCCACTCGAGTCTATTTGAGCTTTAGCGCTTTTCTGGCCCCTTGGTACTTCCTTTGTACTGGTCTGGGCTGGCAATCACGGCCATCGCCCTCTACTGACAGAGTCTATCCGACTTTGGGGCTGGCCTTCGCAGCCACCGCCTCTTCTATACGTGCTTCTATCTCCTTCAAAATGAGGCCTTTAAAGGGGGGGCAACACAGGGATAATTACACCGGGTGATGACGTGCCGCTGTGCTGCCACTCTGACAGCAATATCGGGAACGCGCCGAGGCCGAGGACCGGCAAGTTGGCTGCGACGAAGAGCGCCAGGTGGGACACTGGCGTGTGCCGCAAAAAGATGGCTCGCTGACTACCACTTCAAGCCTGTATTGAACACTAAAATCCTAAAGCCGTAGTAGTTGTAACAACAGAAATTTTCATCTGTACAATGCACGTATCTCTAGTAGTACCTAGCGGATCCGACTTCTAAGTTCACCTAGGTGACGTGTCGAGTGGGTCTGGTGGGTGACGATGTGGGCGCAGTATGCATGTCGGGTTCCTGTGCTGGCTCCTAAGACGGGGGCTTCCGCACTTGTTTGTGGAGATCACCCGCCTGGCCTGCGGATGTCTGAGCAGGCACCCTTGGTGGTTACATTTGATCATGCTCCTAGGCCCACTACTTAATGCGATCTGCATTTGCTGACTAGAGGTCATTAAGCGTCCATTCGCAGAATTTACAGGGAGTATTTAGGACTTTCCTGCAACTTCTGGCCATTCGCATGCTGTTCACTTCGTATAGGCTGGCCTCTCACAGCCATGGCCTTACAATAGGGTAATCATCTCGTTTCCGGGACTTGTTGCAGCTTTGCCGGTCTGGCTTCCCATGGCTCTCGCCCCCTTCCAAAGAAGTGAGCTCTTCCAGCGGGGGCGAGGGCTGCGAAAAGCCAGCCCCATAAGATTGGACAGGTCTGAAGGGGCCAAGAAGCGCTGAAACACACTACTAAATAGTGTACTCTGTAAACTCTTGACTACTAGCTTCATATGGTCTAGGTCTAGCTGTCTTGTGTGGAGCTGCGTCTTGGGGATGCTCATCACGGACAATGGTAGGCGATACATAGGAGGGCTCAGGTATTATCCCAGCAGGTTGGTAGATCGATGGATCTCCACCGTAAGGTTTGGAGTCGACCCGTGGAATCCAGACCGTTGGGCGCTAGGGGGCGATGGTGTATTAGAAAGAAATGTAGGCCAAATGGCCAGGTACAAAGGCAAGCACATACCAAAATCTACATAACCTACAGGTTATGTAGGCGCGCTAGGGCGCGCCGCCGGGCCGGGGTCATCAGACACTGGAGGGAAGGCGCGCGGTGCGCATGGAATTTAAGCGAGGCCAATTCAAGCCAATACATTGTTCAGGCACTGTGAAGTACAAATGAGCTTTTCATCCACTTCAGCCAGCGCGTAAAGCACTCCTTCCCTGTACGCCCTTACTACACAGTTCAATCATGCCACTGACAAAGTGCGACTGTTAGCAAACCGGTGATCACTTAAGTAGAGCTGTGAGGAGCAACATACTGCTTCCGGTCTTTGCCACAGGCCATGAGAAGGTGAAAGATGGCCTCTGGTGACACCATCACCACCCCAACTGACTTCACAACCGGCAGCTGCAAAACAAAGAAGAACTGGGACTGTTGGAGAGGGCACAATCAACGTACTACTACCGAAACCAAGAGGTGGTCGATTTTTGACATTATAATGTATATGCATCATAATTCAAAAGTTCTCTATCTTCCTTCTACATCAGCCAGGGAACGCTCAGTAACCTCTAGTCAAGAGATGCAAATCTGAGTAGCTAGCTGGCGGAAAGACGTCGCCCTGACGGAAGCCGGAGGCCGCCGCCAAAGCTCGGCCTTCTACAGAGCATAGAAGGTCAGTCCTGCTGCTCCAGCTGTCCTAAGAAGGGCAGTTGGCGCTTGCTCGTCTCAACACGTGCGGGCCCGCCTCGTCCGGTCGCTCCCCAGTTGCCGCCGTGTCGGTCACCGCCGCGGTCGCCGCCGCTGTGGCCGCCGTTTCCGCCACGCCATGGCTCAACAAGTGGGACGGTAACACTTGTCAAGGTCAGCTAGGCATGAAAACTCCCCTACTTGTTTTGATCTGCCCTTGCTAGGTAGAGATTGTAATGCGCCCACATGCAGAGGTCACGGCTAGTGACTTAATGCTTTTCTGCGCCTTTCGGCCCTATCAGACCTTGTAGCTTATCGTCGAAGAGTCGTTCTTTTTACTAGTAGGTCACTCATTCTATTACTGGGCTGGCCAATCACAGCCATCGCCCTTTACTGGAAGAATCTACTTTCCCTTATACATCCCGTTGGTCTGGCCTGTCAGAGCCTCTCATCAGAAGAAAGTGCTCGCCCATAGAGGAGAGGGGCTGGCAAAACCAGCCCAGAAAGTGTAACGAATTTACATGGCTGGAATGTCAATGCAGCTGTAATGTATTGACAGATGCCTGGAGATTAGATACCTCATCCGGCTGATAAATAAATTGACTGTCAGTGCCGCAGGAAAGGCTTGACAGATGCCTGGAGACGGACAATTTCACCAGGCTGGGCAGCGTGGCTTTGATATAGAAGAAAGTGCTCGCCCATTGAGAATAGGGGCTGGAATAACCAGCCCGAAAAAGAATGAACAGAGTACGAGAAGGGGGCCAGGGGAAGCGCTAAGTAACAGAAACAAAGCTGCTACGAGACACTCAGTAACCCCTGCTAAGCAGCCGCAGATCAGAGATGCTGGGCTCCTGGAAGTGGGTCCCCTGGCCAGAGCCAGAGGCAGCAGCGAGGGCTCTGCCGGCACGAAGGTGCAGCGCCCGGGCCATGGACCTCTGCAGCGAGACGGCCAGGCGCATTCGATACACTTGCGCCAGCGACCCGGCTGCAGGGAAGTCAACCGGCTCCCCATGGAAGCGCCGGGCGATGGTGTGGCGGGCGAGCTGGGTGAGCAGCTCGAGCCACCGAGCGCCCAGCGCCCCATGTGTGTCGATGGCCAACGGGAAGAACTCGTCTTCCCGCGGATGATCCGCGTACTTCAGCTCTTTGGCCCGAGCAGCGCAGGCGACCGCATACCCAGCCGTGGTGGCACATTTGGCTGGGTGTGAGCGGTCATAGGCATCAGTAGTCACCACGTCCAGGAGAAGACGTGGCCCGCCGGCCTGTCGGGTGGCCACCAGGTCTACACGCCTGGCATGGAGACCGTCGGCCCTGTGCTGGATTGGCATGATTCCGGAGTGCTCTGCTGCCACGGAGAAACCAGCCTCCAACAGGATGCCATGCATTACGTCGCGGAGGCGGTCGTGGGCCGCTGTCCGCTCTCCGCCGTGGGAACAGCGCAGAACATGAGCAGCCAGCTCTCCAGGCTCGGTCCCGCGCTCGCCACACTCACATTGACGCACACCCTGGAGACATGGCGGCAGTAGGCCCAGGAGCCGGTGGACGGCACTTCGGAATACCTCGTCCGGGAGGGTGAGGGCGTCGTAGAGGGGGAGGGCCTGGAGCCACGCCGCAGCCCCCGGGGAAGAGCATGCAGAGTCTGCTAAAAGAGAGAAGCGCTAAAAGCTCTGAAAGCCTACAGGCATATACCAAGATGACGACATGCCAAGCGGGGGAAACGAGATCCTGTAGCCGACAGGGGAAAAGTAGGAATCACGTGAAAGGTTCCAGGGCTTGAGACAAGAGAATGAGCTCGCCCATAGAAGAGGGGCTGGCAGAAGCCACTCAGAAAAGGATGGACAAAGTCCAAAGGGCCACAACAGGTGCCGAGAGATAGGGCTAGGTCCTGAATAGGGTTCAGGTGTGGTTCTCCGAGCGACTCGTAGCTGCTTTGTTTCTGTGTGTGCTTGTTTTTCTTAGCGCTTCGACCAGACCCCCTTCTCGTACGTTGTTCGTTCTTCTTTGGGCTGGCTGCAGCGCACACCATCCATCTGGTCGCGGGCGCCGCCGCCGCGGCCGCCACCCCTCTTAAACCCCGGGCCGCCGCCGGCGCCGTCGCCGGCGGCGCCCGCCATGGGGTCCGCGGCGGCGTGCAGCTCTCGGCGCCGCCCTCGGAGCCGGAGTCCCGAACTTCCCCCGGCCAAGTTCGCGTGGGCGCAGCGGTTTCTCACCCTCGCCGCCTTCCATGCCGCCACCACGCCACCTCCGCCGCAGCCCCCCCTTCTTCCGCCGTCGCCACCCTCGCCTGCGAAGCCCCCGCGCGCGCCGTGCCCCACCTGCCCGCGGGATTTCGCAACTCCCCATGGTGTCTCTGTGCATCGGCGACACTGCAAGGGGCATGCCAGCCCCACCGGCCCGCCGCCCGCAGCGGCCGTCGCGGCTTGCAGCCCCATCGTCCAGGCCCTGGCATCCACTCGGGCGGAGCATTCCACGGAGCATTCCACGGAGCATTCCACGGAGGCCACTACTCTATCGCCTCCCGCCCGAGAGAAGTGTCGGGCACCAACGTTATCGCCTCCACCCCTGAGAAGCGAGGGGACCCACGAGGTGACCACGCTCCTCCATCCTCAGGGTACCATGTCCCATGTGCTCGGCCCTGACGCCCCTGAGTGTGCTTCTCCGGCGACAGTGGTGCGGCAGCCGCTACCGCCCGCCGAGCCGTCGTCACCACAGCCGCCGACGTCCCCACCGCCCCCACCTCCTCCGACGCCGCCTTCCCGATCATCCGCCATCCCGCCTCTCGAGCCGCCCAGCCTTCCACAGTCGGCGCCATCGACGCCCCCCCCATCTCCGCCGCCTCCACCCCCGCCGAGCGAGCCGGCTCCACCGCCGTCGCCCTCTCCTCCCTCGCCCGACCCGCCTCGGTGCCAGCTTTGCCAGAGGACCTTCACCACGCGGTCCGGCCGGTCCAACCACCAGCGAACTTGCGCGGGCAACATCAACCGTGCGGAGCAGGCGCGGAGCGCAGCGGCGGCGGGTGGTCGTCGGGGCAGACCAGGCAGGCCTCCCGCGCCGTCCCCGCCCACGCCTCACCACTGGCAGTGGCTGGCCGACCTTGACCTGGCCGCAGTTCACCGCCAGGCGGCCCTGCCGCTCCTACGCCATGTTCCACGCTGGGCACGCCCACACCTCCGCCGCGCGCTCCGCCCGGTGACACAGCGGATCGTCGTGGACCACAGAGACGAGGCGGCGTGGAAGCTGTTCATCCTCTTCCCCCGGCTGTTGCTCGGGCGGGTCTCTCTCGACAGCCGCAAGCAGGGCCAGCAGCCCCTCTTGGAACGCGTCCAGTTGTTCGAGAGCGGGCACTGGGAGGAGCTCCTGGCGAGGCACGACGCAGCCGTGGCGGCATCCGAAGCCAACCGTGGTGGTCGAGGGGCAACACACGACCGGGCCGCCAGCGTCCGCAGGGCTCTTCGCTACGGCCACGCGGGCGAGCTCTCCCGGGCTGTGCAGGCCCTGGACGATGCGATGCTGGCGCCGACCAATGCGGCAACCCGGGCGGCTCTGGACTCCCTCCACCCCCCGTCCAGCTCCCCCCTGCCACCGTGGTTGGCCGCGTTCGCCCCGCCGGAGGAGGTGGTCTTGGACGCCGACGCCCTCATGAAGGCTCTCCAGACCAGCCGTCGCGCAGCCGCCGGCGGCCCCTCCCGCATGCTAACTGAGCACCTGCGGGAGATCTTCCTTGAGGGTGAGGCAACAGACTTCAACGCGCTGCTGCAGATCTGCCAGCATATGGCCCGCGACAATGTGCCGGCCAGCATCCGCGGCGTACTGTGCACCAGCACGCTGCTCGCCCTCGACAAGCCGAGCGGGGGAGTCAGGCCCATTGCCATTGGGGAGGTCCTGTACCGCCTGGTGAGCCGCGTACTCTGGCAGCAGCATGCGGGGCCGGCGCAGGTGCACATGGCGCCACACCAGTACGGCGCGGGGCTGCGGAGTGGGGGCGAGGCCGTCGTCCATGGGGTTCGTGCGACCTTGGACCAGCACCCGGGGTGGCTGGTGCTGGCCGTTGACGTGAAGAATGCCTTCAACACTGTGGAGCGCGCCAGCATTGCGGAGGAGCTCCGGGCATCCTTCCCCTCCCTGGTACCCTTTTTCCGCTTGGGGTACGGTCAGCCCAGCGACCTCCTCTGGCGGACAGGGGGAGATCAAGTGGAGGTCCTGCAGTCCCAAGCGGGCACGCGGCAAGGAGACCCCCTCGCCGGCTTCTACTTTGCGCTCGCTCACCACCGGGCCCTGCAGGCAACCGCCGCGGCACACCCAGGAGTCCTACTCCCCTCCTTCGCGGACGACACCACCATCGTCGGCCCTCCGGAAGACGTGGCGGCGGCCTTCATCACCCTTGAGCTGCAGCTGGCCACCCTCGGCCTGTCCACCCGGGCGTCAAAGTGCGCGGCCTGGTCTCCCAGCGGCCTCCCACCCAACCTGACGCTGCCCACCGGCTGCCAAACTCCAGCAGATGGCTTCACCCTGCTGGGGGTCCCCATCGGCGCGCCGTCCTTCGTGGAGGGGCAGCTGCGAGCCCGCCTGGCGGAGCACCTTCAGCCTGCGGCCCGGCTTCCCGAGCTGGACGACATGCAACTATCGCTGGCCATGTTGACCAGGGCCATTGGGCAGCGGCCCCAGTACCTGACGCGGGCCACTCCGCCGTCCCCTGGGGCGTTGGCAGCGTATGCAGATTTCGATGCAAGCATGGTGGCGAGCTTGGCGGCCCTGGTCCGCCACCAGGGCTTCCTCCAGTCGCCAGCAGCTATCCACCAGGCGGCGCTACCCCTCAGCCACGGTGGTCTCGGCCTGCGCCCGCTCGCTCGTTCTTGCCGGGCGGCATACCTCGGCAGCTGGGCGCAGACTGCCGCCTCCGTGGCCCAGCGCTTCTTGGTCCACGGCCGGCGGGCACTGGAGCAGGCGGTGGCGGAGGTCGACATGGGCCCGCTGCCGTTCCAGGTGTCGCTTCGCTCCGCCCACCAGGAGCTGCTCGCGGCGCACCCGGACCTGGCCGGCCAGGCGGTATCCTTTGCGCACCTCGCGCACACCGCCGACTTGCGCGTCCAAGCGCGCATCGCGGCAGTGGTCGACAAGGCCGCCTACACCACCGCCGTGCTCCAGCTCCCCGAGGCCGACTTGCGCGGGCGCGCGAGACTCCACTCGGCCTCTTCCCCGGGGGCTGCGGCGTGGCTCCAGGCCCTCCCCCTCTACGACGCCCTCACCCTCCCGGACGAGGTATTCCGAAGTGCCGTCCACCGGCTCCTGGGCCTACTGCCGCCATGTCTCCAGGGTGTGCGTCAATGTGAGTGTGGCGAGCGCGGGACCGAGCCTGGAGAGCTGGCTGCTCATGTTCTGCGCTGTTCCCACGGCGGAGAGCGGACAGCGGCCCACGACCGCCTCCGCGACGTAATGCATGGCATCCTGTTGGAGGCTGGTTTCTCCGTGGCAGCAGAGCACTCCGGAATCATGCCAATCCAGCACAGGGCCGACGGTCTCCATGCCAGGCGTGTAGACCTGGTGGCCACCCGACAGGCCGGCGGGCCACGTCTT
The DNA here is from genome assembly GCA_009602725.1 of Spirogloea muscicola. Taxonomy (NCBI): domain Eukaryota; kingdom Viridiplantae; phylum Streptophyta; class Zygnematophyceae; order Spirogloeales; family Spirogloeaceae; genus Spirogloea; species Spirogloea muscicola. Next base: position 1,135,561 of record WELB01000020.1, read on the forward strand.
CTCCTGGACGTGGTGACTACTGATGCCTATGACCGCTCACACCCAGCCAAATGTGCCACCACGGCTGGGTATGCGGTCGCCTGCGCTGCTCGGGCCAAAGAGCTGAAGTACGCGGATCATCCGCGGGAAGACGAGTTCTTCCCGTTGGCCATCGACACACATGGGGCGCTGGGCGCTCGGTGGCTCGAGCTGCTCACCCAGCTCGCCCGCCACACCATCGCCCGGCGCTTCCATGGGGAGCCGGTTGACTTCCCTGCAGCCGGGTCGCTGGCGCAAGTGTATCGAATGCGCCTGGCCGTCTCGCTGCAGAGGTCCATGGCCCGGGCGCTGCACCTTCGTGCCGGCAGAGCCCTCGCTGCTGCCTCTGGCTCTGGCCAGGGGACCCACTTCCAGGAGCCCAGCATCTCTGATCTGCGGCTGCTTAGCAGGGGTTACTGAGTGTCTCGTAGCAGCTTTGTTTCTGTTACTTAGCGCTTCCCCTGGCCCCCTTCTCGTACTCTGTTCATTCTTTTTCGGGCTGGTTGTTCCAGCCCCTATTCTCAATGGGCGAGCACTTTCTTCTCCTGGACCCTTGCCCCTGCAGTAACCGTTGCTCATTTTACCGTTGCGGCCCCATCCCAATGCCTCCCGCTTTTCCTTGCGCCGCCGGCAGCCCGGGCTTGGCGATCCACAGCATTCGTTACAGAAAGAGTGGACCATCAATGTCCAGAGCCCAAAAGAGGAATGGAAGAGGCGTCGGAAAAAGGACTACACTACAAAAGGACTACACAAGACGCCCACTTCTGGAACGGAAACAGTGTTGTTGTCATTCACTTTTAGGCTGGCTTTTCCAGCCCCTATTCTCAATGGGCGAGCACTTTTCTATTCCAGCCCCTATCCTCAATGGGCGAGGCACTTCCTTCTTTTGTCCCACTACTTCTGCCTTGCAGGTGCAGCCGCTGGACGATCACGCCCAGGTCACCGACTGGCTAGCTGCCGAAACTTGGTGGCGGTGCGTCAGGCCGGCACGTCACAAGTCAGCTGACGCTCCCGCAAACCTGCCGCGTCATGCGACGTGCCGGCCGACATCGTCGACACATCTCTTGATTCCGCAAAGCCCGCCGCGTTGGGCGCCGTGCCGGCCGCGGCGGCGGCGCCCCCCCCCCCGGGGCAGCTCCGAGGCGCGCAGCGAACAATCTGCGGATCGTAAGACCTGGGGGACGGGGCGGTGGTCAGCGCATTCGCAGAGCTTTGGACGCGGCGCAGCTCATCCGCAGGACCGTAGATGTGGCCAGCACCCCCCTCCCCACCGAAAGTCGGAGCGCCGCCCGGCCCCGCGGCATCCCCTCACGTGCCTTTGGGTCTGGTGTCCTGCTACCGTATGCGACTGTCTATGTCCCTGCAGCGCTCCCAAGCGCTTGCTCTGCACCGCCGCGCTGGTCGCGCCCTTGCAGCAGCCTCTGGCTTGCGCAGCGGGGTTGCTCCTCCTCCCCTCAGCTCATCTGACTTGCTACTGCTGACACGGGGGTATTGAGGGCGCCCTGCCTGCCTAGCCTACGGCTCCGTCATGAACACCTGTACGCATCTGGCTGGCATTTCACAGCCGATTCTTTCATATCAGCAGCCGCTTTCTTCTCACCGCCGCCGCCAGCCGCCAGTACCGCCGCCGCCGCCGATGGCGCCGTGGCTTCTGGTGATCGCCGCCGCCGCCGCCGCCGCCCCGCCTGAGGGCCTCGGAACGGGCGCCGTTGCCGAGGTACGCGGCCGCCGGCCCGCTCGGCAGCGCCCGCAAAGTCCTGCTTTGCCAAGTCCTCGTGCAGCACGACCCACAGAGCCAGGACCCAGAAAGACACGAGTGCCTGACGCGGCGGCTGCGGCGGCGAGCGGCGGCCAGGAGCCCTGGGCTGCCGGGGTGGTGGCGCGATTCTCCGCCGGGCGCCGGCTGCTCTCAACGCACCCGGACTGTGAGCCAGAGTCGCTCCGGCGCCCGAGCCGCCGCCGTCGCTCGCCGTCGCGGCGTGCTGAGTGCTTACGACTTCGCCAGCCCTGACCACTGCAAGGTGCTTCCTGACGGCTGTGGCGGCGCGGTGTTGACTCGGCCCAGACGGGGCGCTGGTGTCATTCAAGGCCGGCGTGAAAAACCCACCGCTGCTGTCCAGCTGGACGGGGCCCAACCCCTGCGCCGGCTGCAACGCCACCGGCGGCAACTGCGCCTGGTTCGGCATCGAGTGCGACAACAGCTCCGAGTCAGCTCCCTGTGAGTGGCCATCTGACTCGGTGGCCCTCAGACAGCTTGCGACGTTGGTTTGGGGCAGACACCAATCAAGTGCTAGGTTGACTTTGGCCCTCTCCCTGCACACTCACCAGGGCCCGTGGTTCTCAGCCATTGTGTTTAACTGGCTTCATTGACTTCGTGACTGATAATTGGTACATTAGCTTGTAGCCTTTAACTTTTTTGTCTGGGACAAGTTCTCAGCAGAATGCGCCTCCAGCTTTCTCAGGCACTGCTGAGTGACTGAAGCGAATGTGGCTGCTGACTTTCCTGGAAGCATGCCGCCTGAACCTAAGGAAAGGACTGGTGGTGCATGGCTCTGTTGTTTCTCAGAGTGGTGGTGAACGCCAACCTTAATGGGTCACTCACCTCGCCCATTGGCAACCTCACCAGCCTGACGCGCCTGTAGGACACTCTTGCCTCTGCTACTCACTGGTGAATTTTCTAGGTTGTGCAATTGAGACGACTTGCTTACAAACTACACTGTACTGTTTATGTGCTATGTTGGTCGGTTATAGGTATTTGTATGGGAATCGCCTGACAGGACCGATTCCTCCCACCATCGGCAACCTGGCCAAGCTCGACCTCCTGTACGTCAGCTCTCACCAAAGCCCTCTCGACTGCAACATTCGCTGGCTTCAGCATTAGGCCTGTGACGACAATCGAATTGCCAAAACAAGTCAGGTCATAGCGCCCTCACTTGCCAAGAATTGGTTTGTGCAGCAATTTGGACCACAACTTCCTGACAGGGAGCGTTCCAAGTACCATTGGCAAGCTTTCGCAACTAGAACTGCTGTGAGTCTGCCTGAGCTTCATGACAAATACTCATGAAAAAAGCTCTTCTACATTTAGAAGTGCGAATCTGCAGGAAGCACAATGTTGGGCTCTGTTAATGCTCATCACCCTTTTGGCTAGATCACCGAACTTGCTCAGCTGAACTTGGTCAGGTGGACTTGCTATATTAAAAAATGTGTCAAATCAATATAGCTGGATGGGGCTGCTCAAATCAGCTTGTAAGTTGGCTGTTCCTTCCAGCCATCTCTGCTGCAACAATCTGACGGGTCCCATACCGACAACCATCACGAATCTCACAAAACTCGTCATCTTGTTAGTGGTCACCCCCTACCAACTTCTCTTGCGGCGGTGACTTGTCACATACCATGAAGATTTGCCATGAATCTACAGTCGGCTCTGAAGACTCCTTGATACTGGATTCTGCACACTGCGTATGCTATGTATATGTTGCAAATTCAGGGGCAGGCAGGCGCGCAAAGTTGACCAGATCTGTGGTCGACATTGTTCAGCATCATGGACTACAATGGCTTCACCGGCACCATACCTCCTGACTTCCAGAGCATGCCGTACTTACAGAAGATGTAAGGGAGTCCGGCGAGCTAGCTGCTGGTGGATTTGTGCCTTTGACTGTGCAAACCTTCTGAAGCGAGCTCTTCATGCGCCATGGGTACAACCACTTCGTTTCCTGTCAGGAACATACAAAGTGCCGGGCTCCATAAGTGTATGCTGCATTCCCATCACTGGCTGACATGCAGTCTTTCACATCTCTTATATTGCAGTCAGTTGGCGCACAACAAGCTGAATGGCGGGATCCCGGCCATACCTCTTAACTACCTCACTCACTTGTAATTGCTGATCACCACTTGCATATGCTCATCGAGAGCCATCAGTGTGCATCATTGTGTGTATGCCAAAGTGCAAAAGTCAAGGAGGTTTCTGCAGCCAACTTTGGGACAATATGCCAGCAGACTGACCACGTCAACCATGCCACTATGCACAGAGACCTGTCATATAACAACCTCACGGGGCTCCTCCCATACAATCTCGGGATATTTGGAAGATCCTTGCAAGTTATGTAAGTGGTTGCTATCTCTTAAGTAGTGCATGTGGTCAATCTGACGGCTTGTGCTGCTCATGAGATGGCTCCCTTTTCTAGAGACGAATCAGTGACACTGTTGGCTAATTTGTCTTGTGAGTGAAAGCCACAAGCAAATGATCAAAAGACAATGTCAGCAAGCAGTTGTTACGGGGCTGAGAGGATACAGGCCCCGTGAACGTGGTCCACAGCCTTAGTACATACCTGATGCTACTGGTGGTATGTGCTGCAAATGTGTGGCAGAAATTTGGCCTCGAACAGGTTCTATGGGACCATATCCACTTACTTAGGATCCTCACCATCACTTCGGAAGTTGTAAGTCAAGCTGTGCCTCTGGAGCTTACTGCTGTCCACAGTCAACGACATCAGAGGCATTTCCTGAAAAGCTCCATGATGAAATTGTTATTTCCCGCATCAATAGATATTCTGAGAAGCTTGTACAGCAGAGTTGTAGTTCTGCTGACAGTTGAATCTTGTGGCAGCGATGTTTCCAACAACACTTTCCAGGGAGGGTTTCCAGAATCGTTACTTCCACCTTTCAACACGGCATTGAAGTGGATAGACGTCACCGGCAACTACATGACGGGCCCAGCCCCGAATGTCTCCATCCCAGGGCTCACGGTCCGCACCTCCACCAACTGCTTCAAGCTCCCTGCTCGCTTCCAAAGGCCAGCCTCAGTGTGCGGAGCCCAGCTGTCACCGCGTGAGTCTCTCTCTCTCTCTCTGTCCCCCCCCCCGCCCCCCTCTCCCCGCTGCTTTCCCTCTCTATCTCCCTCATGTTAGCCCCTGGTCCTTTCTCTTGAGCATTCCTGATTATGACTCTTTCTTGCATCACGCCGCTCCTAACAGCCTCAAGTCATCCCAGGCCTTCACTCCTGCTTCCTGCTAGCCCTTCCACTTCACCCCACCCTCACCACCTTTCTTCTGATCTTGACGAATCTGGATATTTGTTGGCAAGTGGATTAGAGGTTCTCAGATTCTAGAAGTTGTGGCATGTCAGTGGAACAGTGCTCCACAAACACGCATGGCCTTATTGACATGAAGAGCACCGCACGTAGATTAGAAGCATTGAATCTTTCAGTATTTGGTCTGCGTGACCTCCAGAAGGTAGCTTGTAAACGACTTGCTGTGGCATGTTGTACACAGCCTGCTTATCGAGCTCGTCGAGCGATATTATTTCGAGCGAGTCCATTGTGACTTGTTACAACCTTGGAAAAGACTATGACACCAGCTGCAACAATGCCATGTGCAGGTCAGCATATATACATGTTAAGCCAAAACCTTGGACCCTGATTCACTGATAGAGAGATTCAACTCCCGGCAATACTGTACTCGACTGCTGTGTAGCATGCTGACCAATGCAACGTTGAGTAATCTAGGCAACGTACATACCAAGTTATGATTAAAAGCCGCATAGAAAAAGCCTGTGGAATGTACAAAGCTGTCAGGTGCTGAAGCCAAAATTGAGAGCTGAGGTTGATAAGAAGCCACTGACGACGGTTCCACATGGCTGTCCAGCTCCACAACCTCGCGTTGTGAGCTTGACCGCAGGGCTGATGGTTTTCGCTGTAACGCTGCAAGTGGGGGCTACACCAACCAATGCGCCAACCTCACCTGCCAGTCAGTCCTCTCCAGCCCACAACCTGAATCTGTTACCCACATTCCATGAGCTGCGCAGACCTTGGTCGAGTCGAATGTTGGTCACTTTGACAAACGCCTTTGTATGGTCCATCCACATAGCACTTGTGAGCATCAGCCACTGCTGTTGAGCATAGAGTGGCCTTTGCAAAAAGTTTCTGGCAGAAGATCTCCTGATTTTGCCCCACAAAGCTACGCACAGACCCTGGCAGCTTGCAGGGCTTCCACCTTCCTCACACTTTTTCTGCATGTCTGTGCAGAGCTGGCATATGCACTCTTCACAATGCTCTCCCAAGGGCCAACCACACGTGCACGGACCCTCCCGAGCGTAACAGCCAGTGGGATCCGCTGTGCTTTGATGCTCGCTGCTCAAGGTAGTCAGCCACCTGTCACAAGCGATCACAATATGCTCTTATTCTGCTCTCATTCTCAGAAAAGCAGGGTCTGTGAGGCTAAAACATGAAAGGTCATTGATGAGTATTCAGCAGGAATCAGGGGGTGATGTGTTGGTCAAGAAGAGCAATGAGCATTCGACCAAGATCATCCATCACAATGTGTCGCTGACAAGCCCATTCCCTTGTTTTTCTGCTTGTCTTGCTAGTGACGGGAGATGCCTCTTCAAGACGTTCCAAAACTCCTCCAAGGACTGCTCTGAGAGCAATAAGGGCCTGAGGTGCTCCAGCTATTTCTGCAAGTAAGCCAATCTCTTAAATTCGAAGCCACCAAACACTAGATTGTAAACTCTGAATCTTGGTTATACAGCTCCTCGCAGTCTGTAAGTAAATGTTATGAGTTGCCATCACAAACATATTTGTCTGTATCGTGGGCAGGGCACAAGCGAGCAGAAAAAAGCAGGCTCTATGGCTCTCTGTCTGTCTGAGACTTGAGAAAGTTCTGCAGCTGCTTCTGTTGAGCCTTGATTTGTTAGGTTTCTTCAGCTGTCATTCATGGGAATCCCGTGCATTGTTTAATGGTTTGCCTATGAAGCGCGTGAACACCCAAACTCCTCCAATCATAGTCCTAAGTCTACCTGCCTACGACATGCTCAGCTTTCGCTGATGGTAGCTCCTTGTTTCTCCATTGACCAGCGGGAACGGCGTATGCAGTGTTCCAAATAATTACACTGATGGCACACCATGTTACTCACATTCAGCTGACTACCAGTGTGCAAATACGTCGTGCACGTGAGTATATGGTTGGTCCTCTTTTGACAAACTAGACTTATTCTCTAAGGTAGACTAAGAGCAGCTTTGGAATCCAAATAGTTGCTCATGCGGCGTGGAAACAGCCAGACTCAAGGCATGAATGCTGTCGCATTATCATCTGCTCAGATGTTCTTTTTCAGCCTGCGAGCTGCAATTGTGCTGGTGTGTGCATATTGTCAGGCATTCTTGAATCTGTCTAGTAAGGCGGCAGCACAGGTGCTGGATAAGTGCATCATAGTCCTTCACGTGATGTCACAGGAAGGGCGTCTGCGTTGGGGCGTACAATGGCAAGTCGAGCTGCAACCTTGCCGCTCCAAATCCTTGCTACATCTACACGTGCAACTCAACGTCGGTTCCTCTCTCCTATCCCTTTGCCCTTCAATGTGCCAATGGCTTGAGGTGCTCGCGGTCATGACCCTTTGCGCTACTGCCTGCTGTGATCTTGACGGCTTTCCTGTGGTTGCCTCAAGACAGCACACAAACGTGCTCCAACAAGAAAGTGGCCCCAAATACGACGGCATGCGCAAATGGTGACAAATGCGATTTAATCTATCGCTGCAAGTAAGTCCGCAAGTGGGCTGTTCAAAATCGCCCTCTTTGACAGCCTGCTCAAAAAGCAGCAGCAGCAAATTATACCAGTGATAAGTAAGATAGATCCTGAAGTTCTAAGAAAGCAAGTGATACGCCTACCCACTTAGCCTCAGTACCCAAAAGTGCCTCCATGGTCGCATCCTTGCTCCTTGTTGTGGCCCGCGATGAGCGCAAGATTAGGAGATATATCTAGGCACTTGATCAAAGGTACCACATAACTGCGTGAATATTTGTCAGACAGCCATCACCGAAGACCGTCTCTGATTTAAGCAAAGCATGTTGCTGTTGCATGCAGCGGCCATGGCTCCTGTGACTATAGCAAATACTACACTGCGGCCAATGGCACCATGTGTGGCTCTACGTCGGGAATGGGATGCGCTAACATGGCATGCAGGTGGGCATTAAGCACTGACGCTCACTCGCCATTCCACAATTTGAATAAGCCACCAGTCTTTCAGGACTCTGATCGTGTCCTCCTCCTTTGTCAGAGAGGCCCATTGCCTTTGCATCCATGCATAAACCTTCAGAGCTACTACCAGTGAGATGCTCTCATGCTTCCCACGTACTTGCTGTAATTGACAGTAAACCTTCTGTTGCACTTGCTTTTCAGCGCCGGTCAATGTCAGATCTCGAATGTATATGCGAATGGCACCATCTGCGACATTCATAATCCCAATGCAATAGATGACCGCTGCCAGGTCAGCTCGTGCAGGTAAGTGTTGCTGGTCTTGCCATGGTCGGTAGATTCTCATTGATGGTGTTCGATGCCTCTCGGTCCGATTGTCATCATCAGGTAGTCATAGTTACCTCTTCAAAGAAGCATGCGGTCAGCTTGTCTTGGCAGCCTGGCTTCAAATGGTTGTTTGATTTGGTCATGTCACAGATGTTGCTCCTTGTCAGGTCTGCCGTACACCACATGACATTGTCATTAGTTACACACATCTGGTCTTGGCATCTCACATGTTCACTACTTTCTCCTTCATCTGCAGTAATGGTCAGTGCTCGAATGTCGTGAGCAACAAGCCAGCTGGCACTGTGTGCCTTCCAACACCTACCGGATACGAGGACAATGGCTATTTCTACATCGATGGAACCTGCGAAAGTGACGAATGCTGCGCCCATTGTGATGGTGCGGGTAGTTGTGATGAGAACATCAGAGACGGGTCGACATGCAACACATGCTCGACTGGCAGTGGATGCGGAGAAGGGCCAAGCGGCTGCGAGCCCGATGGCTGTTCCTGTCACAGGACTCGTTGCACCTTCAACTATTTAATGTGACAGAAATTAGCACAGGTTTTGGACACCTCTGAGGGCTTATGTAGTACCACGTACATGAGATAAGAGCAAGAGTAGGCTGAACAACCACAGAGCCACCTCGAAGATGGTGGTGCAGGTTCACATTGCTAAGACAATGGGCACAACTGTGAAACGTGTGCTGAAGTTCACAGGCGCCTCTCTCTCTTTAGGCAATGCATCTGCGTCGTGAGGTCCATGGGGCAAGCAAACAATTACTGCATTTGCGGTGAATTTATTCGTTGGATTTTAACTGGACTGGATTATGGGATTGGAATTGGAATGGAGTTCAATCAGTATGGAGCCGAATCTCTCTGAGTCCAAAAAGTCAAGCAGTAGGCAGGCCGCAATCGCCATAATTATCCCTCTATGTTGCTAAGAATCTGGGTGGTCAAATAAGGGTATAATCTCACATGAGCTTTTACTGCAATCGAGGAATGTCATTCAAGAGGAGCAGCGGCATGGGATACGTGCTATCATGTGCAGGAGGCAGAACGCATCTACGAGCATGCAGTCCTGTAGCGCGCTGAATTGGTGCACATACATCAATATCTTTGCCTCTGAGTTCATGCCACGACCGCTTGAGTTGGTCGAGATATAGGTTTGACTTGCAGTGTAGCCTCACTGTGTCATACTAGGTTGCGGTTGAGGTGACAAGTGCTGCTTCAGTAGAAGGAGCTCCTTGATGATCAGCATTCTGAAGGCTGAGCTAGAGCCACATCGTCGGCTCTTCATGTCGTTGTTGACAACAATCAGTGGTCATGTATGTGGGCAAGTATTTGTTCTGCTGTACCTGCCCGAAATGGCGCTGTTGCGGTGGCCAGCGCTTTGAAGGTAGGGAGCGGAGCTGGCACTGTGCAGGATGTGAGTGTGGTGATCCGGTGCACCAGCGACTAGGGCGGGGAGCCATGACTCAGCCCAGTAGGCCGTAGGAAGAAGGTGCTCGCCCATTGAGAAGAGGGGCTGCAAAGCCAACCCAAAAAGAATGGACAATGTTCAACGCCAAAGAAAGAGGTGCTGAAAAAGGACTACACTACAAAGTGCAAGATGGTGCAGAGGGAGATGCAGATGGCTGCTCAGTATCCACGTGTGAGCAACAGCAGATCAGAGTAACTCGGAGCAGGAGAAGCGGCACTTTGCCGAGACCCGGAAGCAGCAGCCATAGCACGGCCAGCCCGCGCGTGGACCGCATGAGCCAAAGAGCGCTGCAGCGAGACCGCCAGCCTCATCCGAAAGACCTGCGAGAGGGAGCCGGCAGCATTGAAGCCTGGCGAACCCTGCCGCCGCTCGATGGCCTCCCGGGCAAGCCGCTGGAGGAGATCCAACCAGCCACTGCCAAATGCCCCGTGTACGTCAATGGCCAGTGCCGCGAAGGCATCGCCTGGAGGGTGGTCAGAGTACTTGCGCTCCTTACTCCGAGTAGGAGCGCTCCCTTGCGAAGAGAAGCAGCTTCCAAAGCGGGCGAAAAATGGTGAAATAACGAAACTAATGGAAAGAACAAAGAATGAAGTAGCTCTTCCAACGAAGGCGGGTTTGATGCGCGACGCCACGTACCCTGCGGTCGTGGAAATGAACAACATCATGCCTATCACCACGGATGCCCAGGGACGTCATCATCGCCGCACACTTGACATTGTGGGCGTGCAATCTGGTGGAGGACCACGGCCTTGGTCGATGTTGTTGCTACGGAGGCATATAAAGGTCCAGCATCGACGCACATCGCTGGCCACGCAGTCGGCTGTGCAGAACAAAGAAAGCTGCAGCTCTTCTCCAATACCCCCAATGCGATCAGCTCCTGCCAGCTGCAGTTGACATCTTTGGCTGTTTGGGTCCTCGTTTCCACACTCTCCTTCAGAATGTTGCCAATCTAGGCTATGCACGACGTGCAGATGTGTTTCCGGCTGGGATGGGCCTGCCAGCTGCATATCTGTCGTTCTTGCGACGACGCGTTTCGGCCTGTCTGCAGCTTGCTCAGGCTAATGCTTTGCACGAGAAAGTTGGGCGAGCTCTAGTTGGTGGTAGAAGGGCTTCATATCGGCCATCTGGTATTCAGGCATCGATTAGCGACTTTCATGTATTGACCCGTGGTAACTGAGCAGGTCAATCTGCTGTAGGTGATGTACGACTCTAGATGTGCTTGCCTTTGTACTTGGCCATTGGGCCTTTCTTTGTTTCAAAATAACGTAAATCCTCTTACAATGCGAGGCAACGGTTGTGAGAGGCCAGCCCAAAGCTTTAATTCTGGGCCGCAGCACCCTGCTGCCCATGGAGTTTTACGGTTAGTGCTAGGAATGAATGGAGAGGTAGTTGAACGTGCAGAACCCCGTTCTGGATTACTTCATCGAGGTACAGAAAAATTGATCGAATGCAAGAGTTACTCACTAGCTTTGCCTTCTTTTGATCGTTAAGACTACGTTTCTATGGTGGCACAAGATCGTGTCCAAATTTGGAGTGTCTCAGGCACATTGGGCTTATTCTGAGTACGAGACAACCATGCTGCTCCGGTGCGCCCTAGCTATGGCGGCCACTTCAGTGCAGGCGGAGCGTGTGCTAGCTGGTCCTTTCTGCCGCAATCTGCCGATATTCAGTCTGCACCTCAACAGCTGAGTATGTATGGAGAAACGCAACAAGATCGTTGTAGTAATATGACATGCAGGTGGGCACTAAGGACTGACGCTCACTTGCCATTCGACAATCTGAATAGGCCACCAATCTTTCCGAACTCTGAACGTGTCATACTTCTCTGTCAGAAGAGGCCCCTTGCCTTCGCGTCCGCAGATGCCTTCAGAGCTACCAGTGAGATGCTCTCATGCTTCCTGCATACTTGCTGTATGACAGTAAACCTTCTGGTGCATTCGCTATTCAGTGCTGGTGAATGTCAGATCTCCAGGGTAGCTCCAAGTGGCACCATCTGCGACATTTATAATACCAATGGAATAGATGAGCGCTGCCAGGTCAGCTCGTGCAGGTAAAGTTTGCTGGTCTACCATGGTCCGTACTTTCTCATTGCTGATGTGCGATGCCTCTCGGTCCGCTTCTCATCATCAGGGAGTCATGGTTACCTCTACGAAGAAGCATGCGGTCAGCCTGGCTTGGCAGCATGGGTTGGAATGGTTGTTTGATATGGTCATGTCACAGACATGTTGCTCCTTGTCAGGTCTGCATTATACCACGTGACATCGTCATTAGTATCAGTCTTTTGGTCTTGGAATCTCACATGTTTACTACCTTCTCCTTCATTTGCAGTAATGAAGAATGCTCGAATGTTGTGAGCAACAAGCCAGCTGGCACGGTGTGCCTTCCACCTCCTCAAAGGATTGGGAGTTATTACTACGTCGATGGAACCTGCAAAAGTGACGAATGCTGCTCCCATTGTGACGGGAGGGGTAGCCGCGATGAGAACATCAGAGACGGATTCAGTTGCAACACATGCTCGACCGGCAGTGAATGTGGAGAAGGGCCAAGTGGCTGCGAGCCCGGTGGCTGTGTTTGTCACAGGACTCGTTGCGCCTTTACCTATGGAACATGACAGAGTATGGCACAGGTTTTGAACAACTCGAAGGGCTGAATTAGCACCACTTACATGAGATAGAGCAAGAGAAGGCTGAGTAAATACAGAGCCAGCTCGAAGGTGATGGTGCAGGTTCGTAATGCTCAGGCAATGGGCACAACTGAAACTCTATATCGAAGTCCATCGAAGTCCACAGGCAGCTCTCTCTCTTTTTGTAATGCAGCTGCTGCGTCCTGAGGTGCATGAGCACCGTGGGGCAAGCAAACCCTTACGGCAATAGATTTGATCAGCCAACATCGTCTGATGTCTTAAAAGGGAAGCAGTAGGCAGGCCACATTGCAGTGATTTTGCTCTCATACTCTTAAGAAACTGGTGCCATAGAAGGTATAATATGATACGAGGTTGTACGAGTACTGCAGAATGGTCTTTCATTCAAGAGGAGCAGCGGCATGGAAGACGTGCTGTTATGTGCAGGAGGAGAACGCTTCGTCTCTACAAACATGCACCTTTGTAGCGTGCTGCGTGGGTGCGCATCCATCAATGTCTGTTGCCGCTGCATTCATGCCATGATCGATTGAGTCGGTCGAGATATGGCTTTGACTTGCAATGTAGAATCGTGTCAGACTAGTTTGCGGCTGAGGCAAGAAGCATTGCTTCAAACGAAGGAGCTTCGTGACGATTAGCACATCGAAGGCTGAGCCGAGCCGCATCTTTGGCTCTTAGTGTCGACAACAATCATTGGTCATATATGTGGGCAAGTACTTGTTTTGCTGTAGCTGCACAAAATGGCAGTGGCCAGCGCTTTGTAGGTAGAGAGCGAAGCTGACAATGTGCAGGATGTGAGTGTGGTGATACGGTGCACCAGCAACTAGGGTGGGGAGCCATGACTCAACCCAGTAGGCCGCAGGAGCGTAAACGCTGGCATTTGTTTCTTGTACACGGAATTTCAAAGGAGGAAAATAAATGAATTTTAAAAAAAACTTGAAAAAGATTAACAAAAGTAGCTCTTCCAATGCAAGGCAACGGCTGTGAGAGGCCAGTCCAATGCATTGTACAAGTACGGAGTGTCTCGGCACATCAACTAGAATGGAATGCGGCTGTTGATATAAAAGGAGCGGCTGTAAAATGCCAGCCAGGTGTATACAGGTGTCCGTGGTGGAGCCACAGGCTAGGCAGACAGGGCGCTCTTAGTGTCTCGGCACATTGGACTTATCCTGAGCATGAGATGACCATGCTGCTCCGGTGCGCGCCCTAGCTATGGCGGCCACCCCCCCTGATTGCAGGCGGAGCGTGTGCTAATCTGGTCTTTACTGCCGCAATCTACCGATTTTCAGTCTGCACCTGTCACGTTTCCGCCGTTTGAGGGTGCCAACGGCGCGCGATAACCTTACATGAGCGTAGCGTATCCACCGTTTGGAGTCCCAAACGGTGCGGGTAGCTTGGCTGCACTCCGTGTAGCTAAGTACGGTTCGAGGGTCCCGGGCTCCGTACCCTGTCCGCACGCCTCGGGCTCAAGCCCTGCAGGCCGGCCGGGTGGGTCAGCTCTCCCTCAGGACGGCGCCCCGCGGGCCGACCGGATTGACCAGCTCTCTCGGCCTCATGGCTGCGTGGCCTCGGTCCTGTGTCCGCATGGCCTCAGTCCCTTGGCCCCGTGAGCCAGGCTATTGGCCTGGCGCTAGTCACACTGCAGCGCGCCAGTCCCTTGGACTCGCGCGCCGGCCTCTTGGCGCTAGTCCCATGAACTCGCGCTACAGGCCTCTGGCCCTGTGTGCCAGCCTGTTGTATTTGTCGTGTCCCCTTGTCAGGCCCGCCCCTCCGGGCTGCGGGGGAGGGCCCTGGGGGCGACCCTCGTCATACCCTCAGGGGAGGGGTGGCAGGAGAACCGCTATGAGTAGTGGGCCTTCGTCAGACTCGGGAGTCGACCAACGCCCGAGAGAGACACAGCCCTAGCCAGCCCCGCTGCTGCCCAGCCAGCCCCGCTGCTGCCTGCTGCTGCCGCCGCCGCCACAGCTCTGCTGCTGCCGGCTGCTGCCAGCCCGTCGCCGCAGCTCATCGCTGCGGGCCCTGCCGGCTCTTCGTAAGTCTATTGGTAGAGTCACCGCCCTAGGGCGGTGCCTCAGGGTAAGACTTCCGCTGCGCTCTGTGCGCGTATGTGCGTTGGCGTTCTCCTGTATGAGGGTTGTCTCCAAAACACCCTATGCTCGAATGCAAACCAGGACATTCTGACTCTAACTGTGTGATTAGAGCAGAGATGTCACAAAATCTCATCAGCAGAAGTTATATGGATTGACAATTTCATGGAAGTGTACTCGCTAACTGGTGTCAATACAAAGATTGACTACAGTGGTGGTCTGACTTCATGCGCTTGACGATTTGCGTATCTTGCCGTGCAGATTCTTGACGGTTGCTCGTATTTGTCAATTTACAACGGCGACGAGGTGGCTGCAAACGTTGATATAATGGCGGACCACATCTTGATCTGTTGTTGAACAAGTCGTTAGCACGGCACCTCCGGCTCATCTTCGCTCCAGGCTTATACCCTGTCTACCCCCCACAGATGGCATCGGGGCACATCTATCATGCCGCCAGTGTTGCTAACATAGAAGACCACAAGATAGCCGAAAGCCCATGAACCCGCTATGCAGGGTGTGACCCACCTTGACGAGTTGTGGCGGGTACCGGCTAGACTGCGGCAGAGTAAGAAGGTAAATGGGTTGAAGTGATGGTCCTTGAACCGCAACTGAAGCAAAAAAGGCGATCCACCATAAACTCCACGTCGTCACTAGATTCGCTAGTTAGTACATCTTGTAGATCTGTGGGTCACAGGCTATACTGGCCGCTGGGATCTGGAATATAAACGAAAGAAAGCTTTTCCAACAGGGGGCACTGGCTGTTAATGGCCAGGCCAAAGAAGTTTGGACAAGGTTCGAAGGGGCAGAAAGCACAAAATCATAATACTACGGCAGAGACTACAACGACTTGGTGTTCAGTAACGCCATGTCAGCAGCCGAGAGACAGAGTAGCGTAGGGATGACTGGCACATTCTGGTAGAATTGCAGAGCTTTTCTTAAGCGCAGCGTGCTGCGCTTGAGAGAGCTGGGTGTGATAGACTTGTGGGCTCCTAGAGGGCTCCTGGTCTGTGATGCTCTGAAGCTCATGATGGTCTGTAGCTGCACTTTGGAGGACGCCAGATACATAGTTGGAAGGTAAAGCGTGGCAGGTGCCAGCTTCGACACGGAACAAAGTTCCGCTGGCTCGCTCGCCACAGGTGTTCTGCATGTGCTCACCAGTCTCGCTCCAGCGTCCCAGGATATTGCCTGCACTTGCGGGCAGGCCGTGCTTTGGCAGCTGCTTCTGGGTAATGCCGTTGTAACACTTTTCGGGCAATCGTTTCTTCTGACTTGCAGCTGCTGACTGAGCACCCACTTGTAGTAGCCAATTGCGCAGCTGTGTGGTCTAGCGCTGCCACGTCGGGCTTTATCCTGATGCGACTGCTTTGCTCGGCTGCGCCCTAGCTATTTGGCCTTCCATTATTGCAATACACGTAAGTCCTTGCTGTAGCTACCGGCCAGGGGTGCCGCTCTGTGTGCGGCCAGGCGGCACCCGTGCTAGTCCAGTCTCTGTGTGCGGCTAGGCAGAGCTTTGCGCTACTCAGGCCTTGTGTGCTACCACACTGACCTCTGTGTGTCACAATGAGCGGAACTGCGCTTGCACCGCCAACACGAGGGCGGTCTGCTGGGTTTTGGAGAAGGGCAAACGCCCAATGGAGGACTCTGAGGGGGGAGGAGAAGGAGCTGAGAGGTTTGATTACAGAAGACAGGAGCAGGAGCAGTAGCAGCAAGATCAAGAAGACTTTCGACCACCCCCCCAGCCCAAGCACTACGTGGACCACCGATGCAGCAGAGCTGCCAGCCATGCGCAACGACCGACCAGGCTCCACAGGAGCACCAGGCTCTGTAGGAGCCCTAGTCCGTTGGTTCGAGAAAGCGCAGCCAGCTAGCCAGATCCAAGGGCGGAGTCCTCGCTTCGGGACTTGGTTCAGTACTTTTGAGCTGTCGCCACTATGACATCGATAATTTGAATATGCCTTATCATCGTTATGTGTCATTCCTTTATTTGACAAGATAGATTGAATGAAAGGCTTCTCTTCTGCCAACTCTATGATCTTGAGATGAGAAAAGATTAAGAATGTTGAAGAAAAAACTCTAGTCGTGAAGATGACGTGAATTTCTCCACAGGGTATGTGGACTTTTGCTCATTAAGACATGTAGCCACTTGCATAACTGTGTGGATTCGGCCTCTCCGACCATTTCCAGTTCCTATAAGCTGGCATTCCACAGCCCTCGCCGCCACTGGAAGAGCGACTTCCTTTCGCGCTGGCCGCTGGCAGCCATCGCCTTGCTTTGGTAGGGCTCTATCACTGTCAAAGTCGGTTGGTTGGTTGGTTGGTCGTTTGGTTGTTCTCTTTTTGGTGAGCTGGGCTTTGACAGCCCTCGCTGCCATCGTAAGAGCGGCCTTTGGTTCGGTTGTGCGGCCACGCCCATCCTTGACGTGCTCAGGTCGCCATGGGGTGAATGAGCGCCGAACGAGCTCAGTCGGAGCAACCGAGCACGTAGAGATGGAGCAGCGATGGCGGGGATGAGCGTGAGCTAGCGGGGCCAGGCCGCCGCAGTTACCGTCGGTACCAACGATGAGGCGACGGTAAATCGTGGACGTCTCTTAACGTTGCGGGCTCCGTCGAGCGCGGGCCGCAGGCCAGCCGCCCCCGGAGCCCCGCCGACACGCACGTCACGCTGACCGGGGCTCCGGCTGACGTGGCACTTTGGGAGG
>WELB01000021.1:0-19427 GCA_009602725.1 Spirogloea muscicola
CGCCGCACAGCCGCCGCCGCCGCCGCCGCCGCCGCCGCCGCCGCCGCAGCTGCAGTTCGAATCTTGGCGCCCTGGCCAGCTAGCCGTTACGGGAGCTCTCAACCCGCCGTTAAAGCTCCGCCGTCAACGGTAACAGAAACCCCCCCTGCTAACGATGCCGTTAACCCGGCACCCGGCCGTGAGGACCACGTGGCACCGACGCCGGCCGGCGTCACCGGCTGCCGTCACAGCGTCACCGTCAGGCCCAAACCAACGTCACCAATGGCGTCAGCTGACGTCATCACCTCCGTCACCTGACGCCCTCCTCATAAACCCCTCCAAGGCCGACACACCTGCCAAAACCCTGCGGGCCCCGCGATTCACGGCGGGCGCCTCGGCGGCGACGGCGGCGGCGGCGGCGGCGGCGACGACGGCGGAGTCGCTGCCGCGCCGCTTGGGGTCTGGGTTTTAGGGTTTTGATGGCTTAGGGTTTGGGGCGGCGATGGTGAAGGCCGTGCGGGTCCACCAGTGCGGCGGCCCGGAGGTGGGCGCCGCCGCCGNGCAAGAAGACAAGAGAGGGCGACACGGGAGGGCCCGGCCCGCGCGAGGCAGGGGGAGGGAGGGGGTGGGGATGCGATCCTCCGTATCGGCTGCGCTACCCGCCAATAGAGGCTCGCGTCGGGACGCGGGCCCGTACGGAGACCAGCGCGGCAGCCTCGAGGGGACGACACGTGTCCCGTTCCGCGGGTGAATGACCCGCTACGTGACACGAGGAGCCGCCGCTTTGCCCTCGACCAGGTTTGTCGTTTAGTGGTCGGGCCCGTCGCGAAGCGCCGGGGCGCTCGGCTTGCGACCACGTGTCGCGCCGGCTGGAGGCGCCGCAGCGCCCGCACGTGGGCGGGCCCCCCCCGGTCGCCTTCCGCCCGCGCTGGCAATCCTCTCGGGATCCCCGCAGAAAGGCGGAAAGAGGTCAAGGGTTCGACTCCAGGAGTCGACGTCCGGCAAAAAGTAACAAAGCATTTTGGAGTTGTATGTATATTAAGAGCCGATTCACACAGGGTCGGTCGGACGCGGCCGAGGGTCACGTGTCGCGCGTTGTATGGACGTTCCGGGTCAAACATGGCAATTCGAGGCCAATTTGCGGCCGACCGATTCGGTGTGAAGTGGCCCCTAAGTGATGGATTGCACGGCTTAGTACGGAGCACAGTAACAGATGTACATCACCTGCTCCTAAGCTGACGTTCAGCGTGGTCCTGCACCCAGAACCCCGCCTGCACTACCCAGAACCCCGCCTGCACTGCCACCAAGCGACAGACCTTGTGCACTGCAACGCCCGCGCTCTGCTTAACACAGGTTCTCTGGAGTGGGACTGCCGCACACCTGCTCCCGGTACGTGTATTCGTACCTCCCTTTGGTGGTATTTTGCATAGGGAAGTTGTGTGAAGATGTTTAAGTAAGAGGTCGTCAACCTGCTGTCAAGGGGTTCAGGCTTTACACACTGTCTGGTCTTTCCTGTTGATTGCAGCCTTGAGGAGGTCTGCCAAGTCAAACATTGCCTTCTGACCCCTTAGTCCAGCATCTGAGCACTTTCTTGTGCTAGTTGACCGCTTGTACTTGGCCGTTTTTGTTGTTCAGCGCAGCCCCTCAAGAGATGCTCTGCCTTACTAACATGAGGAGCGTCGGACATGTGAGGCTTGAGAGCAAACAAGTAGCCAGACTCTTGAGTCTGAAAGACTCCTACCTTAATGGCCACCATGGCTATGTGACGATGCCCACGCCCAATCGATGTTCAAAAGCTTCGATCTTACGAACTATTATCTCTAATTTTCATCTCAAGTAGGATGATACTTAGCTCTTGTGCTGAGATGCCTTGCATACAATCGTGGGTTGATTTGCAGGAGACGATTACCAGACTAGTTGAGTAGGAACTTAGCATTTCTTAGACTCCACCGTGCAACTTGAAGCACATAGCAGCTACTTGTCTTGTCATCAAATAGTTGCACAATAATGGTCGAGTAAGGAAACAAAGACCGGCGCCTTTGCTTCCTGGAAAGTAGAAAGAATGTTTGTTGACAAAGAATGTGGTTTTAAGCTACAAAGTGGACATCAGGGTAGGTATAACCATGTCCGGCAGACATGGAAGTGAGCAGAAAGAGATGCATGGCCAGTGGGGGCAGCCTTTCGTGCTCAGCAAGCTCCAGAGCTTTATCTCAAGCCTAAGAAGGACTTGTTATTCAAAGATGCGGTGGTGGTGTCATTAGGTGTACCATCACAACGTGATTATGGCAAAGCTACTTGACTATGCTGAAAATCACAGAGCCCCATCCTTTGAGTGGAAGCGGACACTCACGCCTACGTTATTGGCAAGATATTGCAGTGGGGAGCCCACACGAGCTATCTTGCCTGTCGTTGCCGCATGTGGGTCAGTAGTACTGCAACTGGTACTAAAATTGATACGGTCGTCTCCCTGGCACTTCGAAGTCCTAAGCCCCTCAGTGCTCAGGCTTTAGCTCCATCTCGAAGCAGACGTTCAATGAAAGATGGACACCGGCAATTGTCGCTCATTGCGTTGGGGCCTTTGGCAGACGTTGTTGACATGTGCTCCAGGATATACATTCCGGCAAGCTGGCCTGACGATTTGCGTGCTCTCGGGATAGGTCTGCGAGATGGGACACAATGACTGACTCAAGCAATCAGATGCCATTCATACACTACATGTTTCATGCACAACAAAAGCTACAACACCCCCACAAGTAGGCCGAGGCAGCACTTACCAGCACCAGGCTCTTGTCCCCGTGAGACGGGGTGCGCGGGGTGGGAAGTGCGGCAGGCCTGGTGCAGCCAACAATCACGGACCTAAGGCCCCTGAGGAAGAGTGACACCCTGCTAAGCTGCGGCTGGCCATCCGTGAGAGACGCCTTGATCCGCTGGGCCTTCAACTGCCAATGTGCCTGTGAGGACCAGGCAAACAACGATGTAAAAGGTCTGAACTCATTATCAGGGCAGCTCGCTCTCGTTGTGTCATGCTCATCTGCTGAAGCTTTGCTTGGCAGTGAACGCTGACCATATGACTGCGGGAGGGGCTGTCCCAAGCATTCCCCAGGCTCCTTGGGCGAACCGTGGTGAGGGACATCTTGGAAGCCATCTGAGACTCGGCAACATCTGGCGTGAATGTTTTCACGCTCGTCTCCTGAGCGCGTTGCATCTGTGGGCATAGCAGTGGGCACCGGCGGGGGTCAGAAGGCCAACCAAGTAGACTGTCAAGGCTTACATGGACGAATCGATGCAGTTGTCTTATAAATCTCCAGCAGTTATAACAATTCAAGGCTAATGTCATTGACTTGACGGTGGAAATTAGTCCATGGAGAACCATCATTCCACATGTCATACCTGGAAGAAGCTGAGCAGCTTCTGCGCTTTGACGCGAACTTTGTCAGTCCCAAGCAAGCTGAGCTCCACGGCAACAGGGATGACGCGTTCCATGACGGCGGCCCGGCGCAGCACCTCGTTGGTGCTGCAGATCCGCAGGAGCACATTGGCGGCATGCTCCTTGGACACGTTGGTGCCTTCGTCAAGGACGCCGATGAGCGCAGGGATGACGATGGCCTCGGCACAGAGTGCGGCGCGGCCCTCTGCCACGGTCGACAGCTGCGCGATGACGGCAATGGCCTTCTCTTGGATCTCAGGCTGCGCCCCGCTGACAGTAGCGAGCAAGGGCGACACGCCGCCTGCGGTGACAATGAGGGACTTGTTGGGGCCATGGAAAGAGAGGTTGAGCAGCGCCCAAACCGCGTCCAGCATTCCGTGTGCCGAGCTGTGTACAAATAGCCATGGCACCGATGGCATCAGGAGTGGCAATGATAGCTGGGTCAGCGTCGCCCAGGAAAGACAGTGTGTGACTGGTGATCAACTGCCTGCAGCAGCGCAGAGGGCCTCACCTGCCGGCTGTAAGCATGGAGACGAGCGGAGGAATGGCGCCGGCGTGGCCGAGCACCGGCTTGAGCTGGTTGGACGCGGCGAGCGAGAGCACGAGCGCCGCTGCGGCCTCCTGCACCGCCACCTCTGCTGCGCTCGGCGCAAACCTCGGCTGCAGCACGTCCACGAGCTTGGGGATGCCGCCGGCCTCCACGATCGCATGCTTGTTCGCATGGCTGCTGATGGCGAGGTTGAGCAGCGCCATGATGACGGCCTCCTCGGCATGCCCGCGACAGGCGGGTGATCGCAGCAGCGCCACGAGCGCCGGCACGGCGCCTGCCGCTCGGAGCTCGTTGCGTGCCTCGCTGTCCTGCGCCATCTGCTGCACATCCTTCACTGCCTCCTGCGTACGACAACAATGGACGCCTGCTGCATCAGCCGCCATTCGCAGGCCAAGTTCTGCAGCCGAAGCGCTCGGGGGCGGTTGCCGAGCAAGTGCCGGCCAGGTGGTGGGCGCATACCACATGGGCCTCAGGACCGCCGCAGATGAGCCGCGCGACGACTGCCTCATAGGGCCCCAGCGACGGCTCCTGCTTGCCATCGCCTCCGCCATCGCTCTGCCCAGGCTTGGGGTATGTGAGCTCGAGGGCAGGCGCAGACGGTGGTGGCAGCTGCTCTTGCAGGCGGTCCTGGCGGCCAGCAGGCCAAGCGGCAGCGTGGTGATATGCGCAGCTCTCTGCAGTGGCGGTGGCCTTCGTCACAGGAGGTGCACAGCGGGGGGCCTGCCGCCGCAGCGAGACCTGGCGCAGGAGGCGCGCCGGAGGCCGGGACCGCGGCCGGGCCGCGTCGGCGGGGCAGGCGAAGAGCGCGCACGGCAGCGCCAGCCCCCGGGCCGGCGAGAGCATCGGGACCGCCAGTGCTTGCAGAGGCTGCTTGGCGGGGATTCGCGGCTCCTTGGGTGACGGTGCCCAGGTCCGGCCGCGGCGGCTGCGCTTGGCGCTCGGCGAACCGGCGGTTGAGCCGCTTCCCTGGTCGGCGTAGAACTGCGCCGCCGTGTAGAAGCCCTCGTCCTCGTCATCCGCTTCGTCCATGGTCGCCGCTGCTCCCGTCGCCGGGTGCGACGTGGGCGACAATAGCGTCATCCTCGGCGGAAACTGCATGGGCGGCTGCGGCGGCAGCTCGACGTCGGGCTTCTTGGGCGTGCGGGCGCGGGGCGGAGTCCTGGCTTTGGCCTGCGCTTCCCCGGCGTCGTCCGCTGCGACGGCAGTGAAGGCAAAGGGGCAGCTGCTGATGTCGTCGGAGACGAAGCGGAGGTCCAGCGCTGCGGGCCGCATGAAGAACGGGTTGGGCCGCGTCGAGAAGGCCGCCGGCACTGCCGTCATGGCCGGCACTGGGAAGAAGCTCGGAGGCAACGCCGCAGTGTCCTCCGGTTGCGGCGGCGACGACACCGAGGCCAAGAGGTGCAAGGCCCGCGTCGCTGGCGGCACAACCGTGCCGGCGGCCGCAATGTGACGGCCCACGTTGGCCTTGACGGCGACGTTATTTGGCAGGCCGGAGCCGCCATGGGATAAAGGCTTGGTGGCAGCAGGCGGGGGCGAGAGGGACGAGAAGCTGGAGCCGGGGGAGGTGGCCCGCGACGCAGCAGACACGGGAGACGCGCCGCCGCTGCCGCCGCTGCTGGTTGTCGTGAAGCTCGCATCGGTGTCCATGGAGCCGCCGCCACTGGCAGCGGTGGTCACCCGCTTGAAGTAACGGTACTGGCGGCTGCGCCGGTACGGATGGCCGCCGCCGACGCGCAATGGGCTGCCGTCGTCGACGCCGGGCGCCGCTGCCACCGCCGCCTTGTTGCCGCCCCCGGCGGTAGCGAACGAGGCGCCCTCGGGGGACATCACCTCCGCCACGTACTTGGCGAACGAGGCGCCGTGCTCGCCAGCGTCGCCGCCGCTGGCGCCCGCGTCGAAGCTGGCGGAGCGCGACGACGACAGCGCCGCCACGAGCGGGAACTCCACCCACGCCGGCCCGCTGGCGATCGCCGCCGCCGCCACTGCCGGCTGGTCCGCCGGCCTGCGACAAAGCCAACGATGGAAACGTTAGCCTGCCCATCTGCGGTAGGTGGGACGGAAGGTGCTCACCAATGCAGGCGCCGCGGGAGGCCGCCATGGCGCTCACCTTCGGACGCAGCGGGTCCGCCTGGAGGAGGCGACGCCGCCGAGCATGCGGCGGACCAGCGACGGCCGGCGCAAGGGCTCGTCCATGAGGCCGTCCATGAGTGGCGCCGCCAAGGGCTGGCTGGCGACGGCCGCCGCCGCCGGCGCTCAAACGTTTCTCGCCGCCATCATCCCGCGCCGCTCAGCGGGCCGCTCGGCAGGCCAGCCCGGCGCCGGCCGCCGCGACGGGCTCGCTCGCTGGTGAAGGACCGCCGCCGCCGCCGCCGTCGCCGCCGCCGCNCGGGCAGGTCGGGGGCCCGTCAGGACAACAGTAGGAGGGAGGGGGGGGGGCGGGTGGGGGAGGACAAGACTCCCTCCGGGAGCAGAGGAGGGAGGGATGGTGGGTGGGAGGTGGGCCCCCCCCACCTCCCTCCGTCCCCCGTGGCTTGCCACGCTGGCCAAAGCTGCCGAATGGCACCAGCACGTCAGCCCGAGTCGAGACAGCGCGGCAGTAAGTGCCACGGAGCACGCCACATGTGCACAGACCTGTCCACGTGGCACAACACGTGGCATGGTCTGTCCGCCACGTATGCACGGCGCAGACGGCGGCCCTTCCAGTGGCGCCACTGGGGGTGGGGTTGCTCCCTCCCAGGCTGGCCCCCCCCGGGTCGGGTGGGGTCCGGCGCGTCGTGCGTCCCATGTCTCCCGGCGCGCCCGGCGCCCCTGGTGCCAGCGAGGGTCCGACAGTTGGCACCAGCGCCGCCAAGCTCGACACGCCCAACTCTTCATTTGCTTCAGATGCAGTCCGTGGACTATTGCACCATCGGCCGGGGGTCCTCCCCTAGCGTTGCCCCGGCCGCATCCCCCCCCGGGGCCGCGGCTGTTCGGCTCCCCGGGGGCCTACCAGTGGGGGTAGCCGTGCTGTTGCACCGCCATGGCCGCCGCACCTGCCAGCTCCCGCCGAGGTTCGTTCTCATTACGGTGTTCTTCTGGGCGCCCACGACTCTCAGGCTGCTATCCGATTGGGAGAGCTGGGTTTCCTCTGATTCGTGCTATACACGAGTAGACCTCTACTCCAACTTCCTTCGTTCTCTCGTTCTCGCTCCCGCGTACCTACACTCCCTCTCTTTCTCGTCCCCTTCGCTCTCTCTCCCTCTCCCTCTCACTCTCTCCCTCTACCGCCCTCTTCCTCTCCCACACCCTTTGCCCTCTCTCTCTCTCCCTCTCTCTTTCTCTCTTCACCTCTTCACCTCAGCCGTGCGTTGAAGCCACGCCGAAAGCTGCCGACTCCAGCGACCTCACCGCCATCCCACCTTATGGCTCTCGCAGGCGGGGCCCACGGCAGCCTCCTCAGGCCGCGGCGTGACAGCTGCCAGCCGCACTCACCTGAACGACGCCCATTGACCATTCCATCTCTTCAACAGCCCCATCTTAGTACTTCACAGCCACCGCCTCCTTGGTAGATCTCGGGGCAGGGCTTCTGGCTGGCTGTGAATTGCCAGCCCAAGAGGAGAAACTCTTACAGGGGGGATGGCTGTGAAAGGGCCAGCACAGAGGAGAGTAGATACCGTCTAAAGAGTCCGGAAAGAGGAAGTAGCTCTTCGAATGAGGCTGTAAAGGGAAAGCAGCTCTTGAAAGAGGGCGAGGCCTGTGGAAAGCCAGCCCCACAAAAATTTGAACAAAGCTACAACGGGCCAACCCACAAAAGAATGTCGAAGTCCACGATAGGCCAGAAGAGAATTGACGGAAGCCTCTTCCAGTCGAGGGCGATGGCCGTGATTAGCCAGCCCAGAGAGAGAAATCAGGGGCCAAATTTGAAGGGGCCAGGAAAAGCGGTGAAGCATAAGGTGAAAGTAGACGCACCTACGCAAGCAAGCGCGGCCAGATTAACTGGTGGCTGGGAGAGGCCAGCCCAACAAAATGGACGAGGTCTGAAACGGCAGGGTGACGGGTCTCTGTAGCAGCCCGCTGATTGGGATGTCGGCTCGAGTTGGGGGAGCAGGGCCGCGCTACAGTTGGCTTGCCTACGCTGTCGTTACTGTGTCCCCATCACATGGACCGCAAACCCCAGGCGGTAACTGATGGTGCGCACGGCCTCGCCACATCGAACGAACCCATCATTGCGCGTTGACAGCTATCTACAGGGTAATTACAGACGCTAGGCCAGCACAGTGCATCACAGGCAGGAAGCCGCTGTGCATTGCAAGATAGTTTATCTAAATACATGAACGAGTGAAGCCCATGCTGTTCCTTTCCAGACCTTGTTCTTTCCTTTGGGCTACCCTCTCACAGCATTGCCGTACCTTGGGTGAGCTGTTTCTCTTAACTTGCCCTGCCGGCTCTCAAAGCCACTGCCTCTGTGAGCCCTTTATGTAAGCATTGCCTGTAATTCCTCGCCTCCTACTGGAAATAACGAAGGCCTATAAGACGAGGATGATGGCGGGAGAAGGGCAGCCCAAACAGTTGATAAGAAGCGAATGTTTTCTGAAGGAGGGGGCGATGGCTGTAAAAGGCCAGCCCAGAAGCCTCCTACTGGAAGAGCTTTCTGTGGTTTAAAGCTTTCCGGCCCCTCTAGGATCTTGTTCAGATCTTATGGGCTGGTCCTCTTTCAGCGACCTGCGCTACACCTTGCCTTGTTATCGCGTTATCTTTGAAGCTTGAGTTGGCACAATACCGTGAGGTAGCTGCTTGTGCTGATGGCCGTACTGTGGAAGAGACATTTGTTCTTATGTTCTCGGGCTGGCCTTTCGCAGCCTCGCCCATTTGGAAAAGCTTCCTTCTGGTCTTGTTCTGCAGCTGCCCATCGAAAGAGAAGGCGCCCGAAGTGCGAGAAGAATGAAAGGGTGGCCAATTGAAGCCAAACGAACATTCAGGCAAATGCTAGTGCAGAAGTGGGGCTACTTAAGTTGACGCACTATGCTAAGGTGGCCTAGGTAACAAAGACAAGATAAGACAAGCGGCCAGGGGCGTTGCAACGATATGACCGAAAGTGCATGGTTCGCTTACTGTACGTAACGTGCGTTGTAGCCAATTGCGTTTCGCACGGGAGTGCCAGTTGGCGTCATCGTCACTACGGAGCCAGCGTCAGGCCAAAAGCCCCAACCCCTGACACCAGGACTGGCTTCCCCTCCCGGGGGGCCGCGGCATCCGCCGGGAAGCCCGCCGCAGATCGCGGCGGGCCGCGCGGCAGGAGCTCCGGGCATGGCACCCCCGCACCGCCACCGTCGCGCGGACGCCGTCGTCGTCGGCGCCGGCCTTGCAGGACTCCAGGCGCGCTCGCTCGCCCTCGACGCCGCCGCCGCCGCCACCACCTTCGCCGACGCTGCTGCCGCCGCCGCCGCTGCCGCTGCCTGCAGCGGCTCAAAAGGCCCCGGCCCTGCGCCCGCCGCTGACCGCTGCTTGCNGCAGCGGCGGCGGCGGCGGCGGCGGCGCCCTCCTCGGCGGTCGCCCAGTCCGGCGCCTTGCCCGGCCAGTACCGCTTCACGCGCGTCTGCGCGATCTTCCCGCGCAGCTTGTCGCGCACCGCTATCGCCGCGTCCGTGACGCCCGCCGCGACCGACATGGTGGCGGCGGCTGCGGGCGACGCCTCAGAGACTCAACGGAACGGCCAGAAGCCTCGCCTCCCCCGAGTGCCGCGCCGCCGTCGCCGCCGCCGCCGCCGCCGCCGCCGCTGCCGCCGCAACCTGCGGCATCCTCGGCCGGGAGAGGGAGCCAGAGAGCCCGCTGTCGCGCTCGCCCTTGACTCTTTGGCAGCACCCGACCGCTACTTCCTCGGCGCCGAGCGCCGCCTGCTGACCGCCGCCGAGGCTGAGCGCCATGAGGGCCTCCGCAGTGTTCACGCCCTCTTTGGCGGCCTGGCTGAGGAGGCCTTGCCGCCGATCGGGGCAGACGTATCCATGGAGGAGTACCTGCGCGGTCGAGGCATGAGCAGCGCTCTCATGCAACTTTCTGAGTGTGAGTCTGGAGCTGCATGTGAAGCCTCCCCGATACAACCCTTTCTGCCTGTCATTGCTGGCCAGGCACCCTGTCGCGCCGCACCTATTCGCCCAGCAGCGCTTGGGCATGCCTTGTCACGAATACGCACCGTAGCCGCCTTGAAGATCAGCAGCGATGGCTGCAATGCGACTCCTGCGTCAAGTACTGCGGCCCTGACGATCGTCCCATCAATGAGTGGCGCAGCCATCTATGCCAACGACTTTGGGTGCTCCCTCGCCCACTTGGGGCTGGCGGAGTGCGTCGACGAGGCAAGGCAGTGGACTTACGGCGACTCCTACTTCCTTCTTGACCGCTCTCTTGCCGCAGTGGTCAACCACCTCCTGCACGGCCTCGAGGTCTTCCCTGCCCGTCGCCACCGACCCACTGTGTGCTTGTACAGCGAGGCTATTTGTGTGGGCTTGACAAGCCAGCCATCTGTCTTAAGTACTGCACTAATTACCGAATCGTTCAACTGGAATCGTTCAAGCACGAGCACATTCTCCATCGCTAAATTCTGTACTTTACTATCACAAATCCCTGGTCAAGGCTGAAGCTCAGGGCTCTTAGAAGTCGTGCACTTGGCACTCCTATATAAACAATCATTTTAGAGAGCATTCTGTGTTTTAGCTGACAGGTACCTCGGCTGTCCATCTTCGTGCTCTGATCACCACGAGCACCAGCTTGCTGCAGGTGTTTTTAAGCTGGCCCGTCGCCTCCATCTGCTACGATAGCGGCGGTGCGGTCCAGCTCCAAAGCCAGCGCGGGGAGGTTTTGCATGCCGACGCGGCCGTTGTCACAGTGCCGCTGGTAATGACAACCGCACATTGTAGCCATCATCCGTCCTGCAGTGGTCCTGCATCCTTTCTGTCCTGCATCTCGCTTGTCATGTTTGAGCTTCTCCAATGTGCTCGTTTTACATTGCTGATAGTGCCTAGGACATAGTTGCTGAGCGGTCCTGCTCTTGCTGTCCACAAGACCTGCATGTGACCCGAGGCCTGCCTTGGAAAGCCTGCAAAGCCTGATGTACATTGCCCGTTGCGACTGCAGACCATCTTGAAAGATTGCGATATTGCTTTCACGCCCAGCCTTCCTGATCGTAAGCTGAAAGCCATTCAGGCCATCAGCATGTCCACCGCAATCAAGGTACAGACAATTGTTGCATCTTGCCGGCTACTTCTGAGTGTTTTGATCTGCATGGGTGAGTCAACTAAGGTCGCGGCAAGACCCCTCCATGGAGCAGGGTTGCGGGGGGCTGCTTGCTCTGATCTGACACGTTGAGAAACCATTGCAGGTGGTGCTCTCATTTTCTCAAAGATTCTGGCCAGAGGAATTTTTTGACGTGGTCTGCACTGAGGCATTCTTGCCGGAAATGTGGACGAGCGAATATCCGCCAATGGCCTTGGAAGACACTGCCGATCTTGAGGTCGTCAGAACTCCACAGGCCTGCAAGACTTGGCCACTTGGGCAAGCTGTTGTGATTGGGTTTGTGGCTGGAGAAGCCGCAGCAGCACTTACCAAAGTCCCTCAAGCCGAGATTGTTGCAAACTTCCTAAGCCAGTTGACTGACGTTTTTAAAACCGCTGCCCAAAAAGATCCAGACGAATGCAGCAGCATGTCGTGGTCAGCATTGACTGCTGATGAGGAGCCTTGCTGCAGTGCTGCCATTGTGAGCAGCGATCTGGCGCAAGATCCATGCTCCGGCATCTGGGTGCTCTCGCCGGCGGCCTCATGTCTCCATGGCAGCATCGTGCGGTCGGCCTTCGTCGGCGGGTTCGTCTGCGACTGGTCAAAGGTGCCGTTCATCAGAGGTGCCTACTCGCACCCGAGTATTGGGGCACTTGGAGAGCGAGCAGTCCTAGCAGAGCCGGTCGGCAAGTCTCTATTCTTTGCGGGTGAGGCGACGCACCCAGGGGTGAACCCCTGCCTGCAGGCAGCCTTGGACACTGGGGTACGAGCTGCTCACGAGCTCTTAGAAGCTCGAGGTCTAGCATGCAGATGACGAATGCGAGGAACGAGGTAGCTGACTCTGTCCGCACCTTGGCAAGGGGGCTGAGCTGCTGGTACTTCTGCCTGTGAGCTACTGTTGACTGGAGGAGATGTTGGATGCTGAGATAGTACTAGGTCCTTCTGCTGTGCTGGTGGGGCTTCTGCACAAAGGCTTTCGTTAGCTGGAGGCTTTGTCGAGGGCTGGAATGCTGTAGAGTCCTTGCGTTGCTGAAGCATAGACTCCTGCTCCGAGCATATTCGTTGCGCCTCTAAGAGAGCCTTCTCAGCAGCCAACAGCTGGCCTGCAAAAGTCTGTGGGAGGAGCAAGTCAGTAAATCTGCGCAATCCCACATGCGCAGATGCGGCACATCAGATTATCCGTACCTCCCGTTCAGCTTGCAGATGGGCAAGCTGTTCAGTTTGCTGGGCAACTGTCTCTTCTAGGTGGATCTGACAATGTAAGTCAAGAGGCCACAGCAAGTATTGGCACTGCTTCTGAGATCACACTTTGTAGCCAGTCATGTGCGATGCCATAGTTGTTGCCATGCAACAGCTATGACTTTGCCTTGTTACTGTAAGGATATGATTGCCATCCGACTTTTATCATTCTCTTGAAAAGCTTGCACCTCGAGCCTCTCCTCCTTTGCTGCAACAGATCTTTCTCGGTGCGAGACATGATCGAGTAGCTCTTCAGCCCTTCGCAGTTGTGCCACCTTAAGTGCTGCCACACACCAATGGCCAACAAGCATCCACTGAAACTGTACACTGGAGGCCCCTCATAGTCAATCAGCTGTATCACCCTTTGTATTGCAGATATGATGCATGCTCACCTGAAAATTTGCTCTCCAGCGCCAGCAACCCATCCATCTTCTCCCACAGGCCACTTACTGTTGTACATCAGCTAGTGCACAGTGGTCAGGCTGCCCTGATTGCTGATTTTTTATATCTGTTATATATCAGCTAGGCACAATCTATTGTGGTCAGGCTGCACTAATTGCTGCAGTGTGGCTACAAAGACGCAAATGTATATACAAATCTGGAAATCTTCTCCTTCATATCAGTCGACCACTTTGCATGTCACGACTGCACTCAGCTGTGCTCGTCCAGCTAAACCGCACCTTTCTCCTGCTTGGCTGAAACTGCTTGTGCTATCTCATTGATATTCGTCTTGATGGACAGCATCTCACGTTCCAACGCCTCCACCAAGGCGCCCTGCCCTTGAAGCTTCTCCAGAGCCGACCGCTCATCCATCTCCTTATCTCGTAGCTTAAGCTGCAAGGCATACTTCTCAGCCTGCGCTCCCGTACACACTATACTTACGTGCACATCATCCTGATCTATAGCAATTATTGCACTTGTCATGTAATCTGCAAGCACAAGCTTGAAATTGGAGCAACACTATGTCAACTGGAACTCTTGAAAGCATCGAAGGTGCAATACTCAGGTACACTGTGGCAGAGGGTCTGGTTATCATTGTTGTTCCTGCCTAGACAGATCTCTACCATCTTGTGAGGTCTTGTCTGAATTTAGCCGGGTACACTGAGGCTTTCGACTTGTGCATGGCGCGACAGTAAGAGGGCTGCGATTTCCTGCTTCAAGCTCGTCTCCCTCTTTGCTGCTTCCTGTAATTGTTGTTGAAGGTCCTCACTCTAGTACCTCAACAAGATACAGCTATGAGTGAATTTTAGTCACGCCATTGACATGTAGCATACTGCTAAAAAGCAAGTCAAGATGCCTGCATGCATCCTTGCCACTGCATATAGTTCCATAGACTGGTTGCTAGCAGCACTTGTCACGATATGAAAATCACATGCAACGCCTCACCGAGGCGACCAATCTTTGATTCGAGTCCTGACAAGAAGTCAGCTTGGCCTTAAGACTCGATAGGACGCCCTCTTTCTTAGCGTCTGAATCCCTGGCCTTCTGCGTATGAACAAGCTCACAGCATCCATGTGACATCTCGTGGCAAGCGCTCTGCAACAGGTCGTAGACAATGGGGAGCTGCTGTAGCCTGACGTAAGTGTGACAGCATGCTTGCCCTGTCAGTCCTGTATCCTTGCGACATGGCAATGTAGATATCCGGTAACAAGTGCCTTCACGCAGCGGCGTTGCATGCAGGACAGAACGTGACCATTGACAATCATTCATCAGCTGCAACATATGCAGGACGCTGACCTCGACAAGTGACCGTGCCTCCTCCGCAGCAGCATGCTCTCGCTCCTGCACAGTTGCATGGCAGCCATCACTCTGACCGTGTCATACTTGCCGATAGCAGGTGCTCCTGCTGTTCGGTCGCGGTCGTGGCATGTCATTGCTGCCGTCGGCCAGGAGGCCACCTGGAGGACGCGGACGTCGGCGAGGAAGAGCTGGAGGCGGAACTTGAACTTGGAGAAGGTCATGGCCGGCGCCGGCGCCGGCGCCGCCGACGCCGCCATCGCGGCGCGCGTCCGTCGCGCCGACGGCGAGAGGGCGCCTGATCAGTTCTCGATAGAATCTGACAGTCGAAAGAATTGATCGGGGAACGAGCAAAAGGACAGCAGGACTGCAGTCGCCACGTGTCCACTCGTGAGGAGCCCGCGACCCGCCACCCTCCCTAGCTAGTGGCTCCGCTGATATTCTTATGGACACCCTCTGAATTCACCAATATTCAGATTCTTTCTATTGACAGCCCCTCTTTAGATACAGCAGCAACTTTCGTCTTCTCCCACCCGGGCGCCCCGCCGCAAAGGCCGCCGCATGTCCCGCCGGCTCCTCCGCGGCGCCGCCCGCGCTCTCCGGCTGCCGCCGCCGCNCGGCTCCGGCAGCGGCTGCGGTCCAGGCCGGCCGCCGCCACACGGCAGGCGTCGGCGCCCGTGTGCCGGACCCGGCACCGCGCCGTCGACGGGCCGCCGCAAGGTGCGCGAGATCACCGCCACTGCCACCATTCTGCTCCCGCGGCGGTTGTCTGATGGCGGAACTGCTCATGTCTGACACCGCTGCCGCCGCTGCCGCCGCCGCCGCCGC
Source organism: Spirogloea muscicola (assembly GCA_009602725.1). Classification (NCBI taxonomy): domain Eukaryota; kingdom Viridiplantae; phylum Streptophyta; class Zygnematophyceae; order Spirogloeales; family Spirogloeaceae; genus Spirogloea; species Spirogloea muscicola. The sequence goes on from WELB01000021.1 coordinate 15,006, forward strand.
CGCGGATAACGGTCCTGCCGCAGGCATTGGCCCAGCAGCATGGCCGCCGAGGAGCCCGCGCCGGCGGCGGCGCCGCCTGGCCGCCGCTTCTGCGTCCTGGAGGCGGGCCACCCGTCCGAGTACACGGCGGCGCGCTACGGCGGCTACGGCGCCATGTTCGTCGACCTGCTGGCCGACCCGGGCGAGTCCTGGGCCGTCTTCCCCGTCGTCGAGGGCCGCTTCCCCGCCGACAGCGAGCTCGACGAGGCGCGGCCCCCTTGCTGAGCCGAACTTAAGCCCCCAATGATGTTGCCAGCACTTGAACCCACGACCTCAAAAGCCTAAGACCTCAGTTGCTGACCCAAGTCAGCAATTGAGGACCTACCTGGGCATACTATCTGCAATGCTGCAGATAGTATCCGCAATCAAGGCCTACAGCTGGATGGTCATTGTACCACCAATGTCACAGGCTCTTGGAGCTGCTGTTTAGTCTGCTGCGTGCCGCCCGCCGCTTAGAGTGGAATAACGTCTCACACAGCACCCATCTCCCTGGCCGCTTATATTTCATCTACAAAATTTATTTACATCAATTATGTGTGATACAGCACCTTAACACATTGATTCTCCTCCTTGTTCCCCCTCTGCAGTACGACGGGTTCGTGATCACTGGCAGCCGGCACGACGCGCACGGCGACGAGCCCTGGATCCTCCGCCTGTGCAGCACGCTGCGCGCCGTGCACGCGTGCCGCCGCCGGGTGCTGGGCGTCTGCTTTGGCCACCAGGTCAATTGCCCATCAACACTTTTGCGGCCCAACGCCTGAGGGGCGTTGCCAGCCCACTGAGCCGCATAGGCAATCGACAAAGTTTATTGCATTGCCTCGCTGCAGAGCCTTTTCCTAACTCTTATTGTCGTAATCCCAGCCCCCGAACCTCATGACAGGTGCTGAGCCGAGCGCTGGGCGGCCGCACGGGCCGTGCTCTGGGAGGGTGGAACTTCGGCCTCAAGTCCATCCCCGTCAGTAAGGAGCTGCGGGCCAAGCCCTATGGCGCCAGCTTGCCGCCTGTCCTTCGCTCGTTTGTTGTCCACCAGGACCAGGTACTTGCTCGCTTGCTCTCACCATACTGCCAAGCTCAATGCTTGCCTTCGTGGTCTTTGAATCTTACAAAATAAGCTTGATCTCAACATACACTTTAGAGAAGCGCAAGCCTGTGGTGGAAGCTCAAGTGTGTGCAAGGCATGGACGGCAGGTGCAGGAGGTGCCGCCAGGAAGCGAGATCCTGGGCGCGACGGCAGAGACAGCCGTGGAGATATTCTCGCTTGGCGATGACGTCCTTGGCTTCCAGGGACACCCAGAATTCACGGCTGATGTCGTTGAAGACCTTGTCCAGAGCCGCCTGCAGCTTGGTGTCATCTCGGTAGAGCCACTTGCCGCCATTTTGGCCCAAAGCAAAATGCTTATTACCGATGCAAGGATCTGGAGGTGCCATGTTTTATTACAGGCAGTGGTCTGACACGCCAACCTGGCCACCACAGGAGGAGGTGGCTGCAGCGGCGCGCAAGTCCATGGCCGAGAGCCAGCCTGACACTGAGGCCCTGCGCACACTCTGCAAGGCCTTCCTCAAGGGCCCTGCGCCAGTCTTGTGACTCGCCGAGTGCCCGCCCTAGCACAATCACTCAGCCGTCAGCTACTGATGAGGCTCCTCGTGCACTACTGGCACACAGCTCGCTGTGCTATGTGCCAGTCTTGGCAGCAGGGCCTAACCACCAGCAGAAGTAGAGGCCTTGCAGATTATTGGTCAGCAAGGCGGGGGAGTTCCACACGCAACCAAGTGCACAATTGAGCGCGCCTGCACGTAGACCTTCCTCAAAGAGCTAGCTGTAGCCATGCTTGCGGGAGGCTGCTATACTGCCAATATATTGTCACCAGCGTTCTTGTACCTGGAGTCACTATTTATATTGTGCTCGAATTTGGACAAATAACGTTTTGCTCATAATAAAACACGAAATAATAGTACACAGTAAAGGGCACCCCTAGCTTCAGCAACTTCATTGAGACGCGTGGATACACGTATGGATGTGGGAGCAGTCATATCGTGAAGGGCCGGTTGATATCAAACATGCTGGACGCCGTGAGTTGCGGGACCTGCCCAGCAAGTGGCCAACTTTGTCAGGCCAGGGATGAGTGTGCAGATACCAGAGCTGACTGTGCCGAGGCAAATGGCAGTAGACTGAAAGGCCCATCTAGGTGTACCTGCTTTTGGATATGCATAACCTGCCAGGATACTTCCTTTGACAACACCAATGCAGTGCATTGACCACAGTGCTTCAGATATGGCTCCACAGCCCACAGCACTTCAGCATCACTGAGCTGTCAGAACGGACCTGCGTAAGGCCGCCGTGCATGCTGCCGCCAGAGATGAGCATGTCAAGGAGCGGGGACATGCCGCCACCGCCGCCACCCATCTGCTGGTTTGTCGCTCGGATGGCGTGCCGCATGGCATCCAGGGTGCTGCCGTATGTCTGTGCGTGGCCCCGCTCAATTGCCTGGATGAAGCAGAATGTCATGGCACCTGTCGATGTCACTCTTGATAGCGCCTGCGCGTGTGAGAGGAAGAGAAGGGTCCAGGCTCATAACAGTGTTATTGAGGTCTGGGTCAGGCCTTGGCTGCACAAATAAGGTGCAGTAGCACGAGACATGAGACAGCCTCGTGCTCATCTCGTGCCAGACTGTCTCTTCACCCAGACAACACAAACATCATATCAATAGCAACCTTAAAAATACAGTCTGTAAACTTTTAACCCAAACTTGACTTGCACGTGAGCAAGCAACTCAAATTGCAGGGGAGGAGTGCACATTGTCATTATCAGCGACAAACAATCGACAGCCAAAATTCGGCATACAGCAAGGTGGTGGTTTGTGTGCATAGGCCTGGCAGTGCAAAGTGACTGACCGCCGTGTCGGCTGAGGTCTGCGAGTCGTCGCAGCCACTGAAGCAGAATGCCTCGCCCCCGCTGGTGCCTGTGAACTTCAACGTTGGCGGCCGGTCGTCCTTCCACGTAAACCGCCCATACCTGCCCCGGCCAGGTGACACTTAGGCCAATATAGACATGGCACTGACCTTGACTCATGACCTGGAATGCTACCGAGCGGTCTTATCAAAGTGTCCACACGAAGACTTCCGAAATGAGGGCCAACTTTCTGGCATGGTGAGCTAAAATTGACCCCAGAACAGCAGTCCAAGTGTAGCAGACACTGATGTCAAGAGTGACTACGACGTATTTGTGGCAGTCAATGTGTAAATCTGATCATTCTGGTGAAAGGTGGATGGGTTCAGTGTTTAGGGTTTAGGGTCTAGGGTCAGTGGTGGGGTTGACTTACTCAGGGGTAGGTACCCGGTTTGTTGAGATTGGTAGACAGGAATTCAAAGAGGTGTAGGGCTTCTGCAAGGGTTTGATGGTAGTTTGTAGGGTTGCATGTTCAGGTGCTCTTGTTTGCAGAGTGCGCCATCAAAGGGTAACTGTTGAAGGGTGCGCACGCCGCACCTGTCAAAGGTGCAAAGGAAGGGCAGGTCGAGGACGGTGCCCGAGTGGCAGGCGTCAATGACGGCGGTGAGCTTCACGCCGTACGCGATGGGCCGCACCAAGCGCGCGTTGATCTCGTCGTCCACGATCATGCCCGCGCGCTCAAAATCCACGGGGCAGATGGTCTCGTCGAACCCATCCGCCTCTTCCCCCGTGCGGTTGCGCTGCTGCGACCCGTGGCCGCTGAACTGGAAGACGAGCGAGTCGCCAGGCGCGCAGCCCGTGACGAGCCAGTACATGGCCATGAGCATGTTCGCGCGCGTCGGCCACTTGGTGGGCTCCGTCTCCAGCTCTGCATCGTGGCGCGCCAGCAGGAAGCGGGCATCAGAGAATAGCATTCGGCTAGTCGTCACTAGATGGGCACTCGCTCGGTAAATGGTGCAGGACTCGATGGCAACGGCAAGCCCCGCAGACCGCCCTATGGGAGAGAGCTAAACAAAAATCCTAAATACAAACCCTTAATTCTAAACCCTACCCTAAACCGTGAACCCTAATCCAGAAACCCTTAATTCTAACCCGACCCTAACCCTGAACCTCAAACCTACCGGTGAGCGTGATGATGTTGGCCTCCTCGAAGCCAAACTTCTTCATGAGCATGAACTTCATGCACTTGACGTCGTTCACACAGCCCTTGAGCTCATAGCGCGAGCCGCGGTAGTTGACGCCGACGAGCACGGCCTTCTTGCGGCCGCGCGGCGGCGGCGCGGGGCCCGGCGGGTGACCCGCGACGGCCACCAGAAAAAAAAAAAAAAAAAAAAAAAAAAAAAAAAAAAAAAAAAAAAAAAAAAAAAAAAAAAAAAAAAAAAAAAAAAAAAAAAAAAAAAAAAAAAAAAAAAAAAAAAAAAAAAAAAAAAAAAAAA
>WELB01000021.1:36414-63764 GCA_009602725.1 Spirogloea muscicola
CCGCCGCCGTCGCCGCCGCCATCGCCGCCAGCTCCGCCGCCAGCTCCGCCGCCACCCCCGCCGCCGGCACTACCGCCGCCTCCGCCTCCTCTTTCGCAGCCGCCACCTTCCCCTCCACCGTTACAACCGACGCCTCCCCCCCCCTCAGTTCCGCCCAGCCTGCCTCCGCCTCTGCTGTGCCGGCACTGCCAAGGCCCCTGCCCCACCCCCCGCAGCTTGGCCCAGCATGAGCTCGCCTGCACCCATTGCAACAATTGCGCGGAACAGGCGCGACGAGCAGCACCAGCCGGCGCTCGCCGTAGCGGCCGTGGGAGGACTCTCCCACCGAGCCCAGCACAACCAAGCCTTCATCACTGGCAGTAGGCCGTGGACCTTGACCTGGCCGCGGTTCTCAGGCAGGCGGCGCTCCCCCTCGTCCGCCACGTTTCCCGCTGGGCACGCCCGCACATCCGCCGCGCCTTCCGCCCTGTCCTGCTCCGCATTGCAGCGGACCACTGCGACCAAGCCGCGTGGACCATCTTCCTCTTCTTCCCTCGCCTGCTCTTGGGCCGGGTGCCGCATGAGGGTCGCAGCCAGGGCCGCCAGCCCCGCTTGGAACGCATCCACCTCTTCGAGAACGGGCGATGTGAGGAGCTCCTGGCGCAACACGACGCCGCAGTGGCAGCAGCCGCCGCCAGTCGCCACGCCCGGTGTAGGGAGTCGTCGTTCGACAGAGCAGCGGCCATCCTGCGTGCTCTTCGCTTTGGACACGCCGGCGAGCTCTTGCGGGCTGTGCAAGCACTTGAGGACTCTTCGCTGGCTCCACCGACCTCGACAACCAGACGTGCCCTGGACGCCCTCCATCCCGAAGCCCGTGCCTCCTCCCCCCTGGCTGCCTTCCTTCGAGCCGCCAGAGGCAGTGGCCCTCGATGCCGCAACCCTCCGTTGGGTACTCCAGAGCAGCCGCAGGGCAGCAGCAGGCGGCCCCTCTGGCATGCTCACGGAGCACCTCCGTGAGCTGTTCCTGGAGGGCGAGGCCTCCGACTTCCAGGCGCTGCTCCAAGTCTGTTAGCTCGTGGCCCAGGACAAGGTCCCTGCTGCTAACCGCTTGGTGCTCCGCTCCAGCAACCTCCTCGCCATTGCCAAGGCCAATGGCGGAGTCCGCCCCATCGCCATCGGCGAGGTTCTGTACCGGCTGGTGGCCCGCACGCTGTGGCAGCAACATCTTGGGCAGGCGCAGACCCACCTTGCCCCACATCAATACGGCGCTAGGCCTGAGCGGCGGGGAGGCTGTCGTCCACGGCGTCCGCGCGGCCCTGGATCTCCACCCTGACTGGATGGTTCTGGCTGTCGATGTCCAAAACGCCTTCAACAGCGTAGAGCGCAGCGCCATCGCCGAGGAGCTGCGAGCGGCCTTCCCTTCCCTCTTCCCTTCTTCCGCCTTGGCTACGGCCAGCCCAGCGACCTTCTCTGGCGGACATGGAGTGGCGAGGTCGAGAGGCTGCAGTCGAGGACGGGCACACGCCAGGGGGATCCTCTGGCAGGGTTATTCTTTGCGCTGGCTCACAACCGCGCTCTCAAGGCCACTGCGGCAGCGCACCCCGGCGTCCTCCTGCCGTCCTACGCCGACGACACCACACTGGTCAGCAGCCCAGGGGATGTGTCAGCAGCCACCGCGACCTTCCAGCAGCAGCTGGCCGCCCTCGGCATGTCCATCCGGCCCGAGAAGTGCATCGCGTGGTCCTTGCGTGGCCTCCCTGCCCCCTTGCCCCTACCGCCCGGGTGCCAGACTCCCCCAGGCGCCTCATCATCCTGGGGGTCCCATTCGGCACGCCGTCTTTCGTCGACGGGCAACTGCGCGACCAGCTCCTGGAGCACCTCCAGCCGGTGGCCCGCCTCCCCGAGCTGCAGGATATGCAGCTGGCGCTTGCTATGCTCACCAGATGCATTGTGCAGCGTCCCCACTACCTGGCGCGGACGACCCCTCCCTGCCCGGAGGTGCTGGAGGCCTACACCAAGTTCGACGCGGGCCTCATGGAGAGCGTGGCGGCCCTCATCCGTCACCCGGGCTTCCTCGATTCGCCCGCTGCGGCCCACCAGGCCACTCTGCCCCCCGGCCATGGCGGCCTCGGCTGCCGCTCGCTCACTCGATCTGCAGGCCAGCGTTCCTCGGCAATTGGGCTCAGTTCGCCACGTCGGTGGCACAGCGCTTTCTCCATGATGGGCGGTCCATGCGGCAGCAGGCTGTGGCGGAGATGGCGACCGGCTCGTTGCCTTTTCAGGTGGCGCTCCGCTCAGCTTAAGACGAGTTACTTGCGGAGCACCCTGCCCTCGCAGAGAGCGTGGTCCCGTTTGCCCACCTTGCCAACTCCACCGACTCGCAAGCGCAGGCGCGGTACATGGCGGCAGTCGACAAGGCGTCGTCCATGGCCACGCTGCAGCTCCTCCCTCCCACAGATGTGCGAGGCCATGCTCGGCTGCTGTCGGCCGCCTCCCCTGGCGCGGCAGCCTGGTTCTGTGCGCTCCCTCTATACGACGCCCTCAGGTTGCCGGATGAACTCTTACGTACAGCCAACCATCGCCTGTTGGGTCTCCCCCCGCCCTGTCTACTTGGCGTGCTGCAGTGTGAGTATGGGGAGCGGTCGACGGACTGGCAGAGCTGGCGGCGCGTATTCTCCGCTGCGCCACCGGAGGCGAACGTACAGCTGCTCACGACCTCCTCCGAGATGCAATGTTCGGCATCTTCCAGGAGGCCGGATACATGGTGGCCATGGAGAATACGTCGGTCATGCCCATCCTCCCGAGGACCGACGGACTCCACACGCGCCGCGTCGACCTGGTGGCGTCCACGCCGGGCGGCGGCGCGCGCGTCATCGCTGATGTCGCCGACCGCTCCAACCCAAGGCTCTCCTTGCGGGCTGGCCACGCTGCGGCGAAGGCCGCTGGCAGCAAAGCGGTCAAACACGCCGACCATCCGGCTGCAGATGAGTTCGTACCCCTGGCCGTGGACGTGCACGGGGCTCTCGGGTCCCAGTGGCTCGACCTGCTGGCCAGGCTTGCGCAACGCGCTGTGTCCCGCAGGCACGGTGAGCCGGCTGACTTCAACGCCGCTGGCTCGTGGGCTCAGGTATATCGTATGCGATTGTCCGTCTCCCTTTAGCGGTCCATGGCCCACGCCTTGCATCTGTGTGCTGGCCGTGCTCTCACTGCGGCCTCCGGCTTTCGTCAGGGGGATGATTTTCCGGCAGCTAGTCTGTCGGATTTGAGGCTCCTCACTCGTAACTACTGAGTGGTCTACCTTCCCCCGTTCTGACATAGCATCTTCAGGCCCCTTCGTAGCTGCTTAGCGCTTTTTAGGCCCCTCCATCATTTGGCCCCTTCCGAACCTTTGTCAATCCTTTTTCGGGCTGGCTTTCCACAGCCTTCGCCCCCTGTGGGAGTGCCGCTTCTATGCTTTTCCAGCCCCTATCCTCAATGGGCGAGCCCTCTTTTCTTGGTGGTGAATGCTGCCTTGTCCATCGCGGCCGCTAAGGTGCTAAGTGCTAAGACGGCAGCACGAGGACTGTCAGTGACCTCTAGTCAGCCGGAGGCCGCAGCCAAAATGCCGTCATGCAAAGCTGTGCCTCTCGGCCATTCGGACCTAGTCCACCTCCTCACAACCACTCCCTCACCCCCCTTCCCTTCTCCACCCTCGCTGCTGTGCGCCGTCCCCCTCCTCACAGAAGTCCTGGCCGATAGCCCGTCCCGGGCTGCAACCCCATGCTGCTTGCCAGGTCCCTCCGAAAGAGCGCGCTGCTGCTCTCACCGCCGCCTCACCTCTCTTTCCTCACACTGCCAGCAGCTCCGCCGGCAGCATGACCAACCCACCTCCGCCCCGCCCCGCTGTCGCCGCCGTCATGCTGTCACCAACTCGAACGCCAGAAGTGGGCGCTGCAGCAGCTGCTCGACCAGGGAAGCGGCTTACGATCCATGGCTCGGATGCGTTCAGATGAAGCCTTAGCGGCGGGCCCAAGTGCAGGCGTCGGCAACGCCACCGCAACGCAGCCGATGGCTGGCGCCGGGGACGCTGGTGAGCGCCGCAGCAGCGATGGGGAGGAGGAGGAGGAGGTCGAGGAGGAGTTTTACGAGGCCGCTGAGGAGATCCAGAGCTCCGAGAGCGGAGGGGACAGCAGCGTCGGGACGAGCGCCGCTGCTAGTCGCACCGCTGCTACTGCCGCCACTGCCGCCACCGAAGCGTCCTCTGTGTGGGTCGGCGAGCCGCGCAGCGTGAAGGAGCGCCGCGAGCGGCTGCGGCAGCACATGCGGCTCGCCAGCAGCACAGGCCGCAGAGACAGCCGCAGGGCGCTGCCAGCTGGCGGCCTCGGGTGAGGCCGCACCCCAGCGATCCTGGTCGGCTAAGCGGCTTCATGGCTCTTGGCCACTATCTTGGGGCCTTAACCACTGGGAATGGTTCCCATGAGGCCTGCTCCAGTTCCTTCATGCCTGGCTGTGGCTCCGCTAACATAGTCATGAGCACCCTCTGTATGCACCTGGCTGGCATTTCATGGCAACTCTTCTGATCTTCACAAGCAAATTGTGGATATTTTTACTATTGTTGGTGGTAACAGTAAAGCAAAGTATCTAATATCAGCAGCCGGGTTCTTCTTCAGTGCCCTGCACCTCGGTGATGGTGGGGCGATGAAAGCGGGCGCGTGGGCAGCCAGCCGGCTGGAGCAGTCGCCAGGTGAGTTTGAAGCCGAGCCATCACCACATCGTACTGCCACCTCAGTGCAGGCGCAGCAATCGTCCAAGCGACGCTGACTTCTCCAGTCGCCCTCCTTGCTTGCTGTGTGGCCAGGTAGCGGTGCAGTCAACACAGTGGGCACCTCGCCACAGCCTGTAACTGGCGATGGCCAGGCGGTCGCGGTTGCCACGGCCCCTTCGGCAAGCCTGCCAGCTGCTCTAGAGCTCAACGAGACCCCTCAGGCCCGACCATGGCCCAGGAAGAGACTGGGCTCGATGCCGCGCGTTGCGCAGCCGTTGTCAATGGCCGCCGTGTCTCCCGGCAGCAGTCCCCCAGGCAGGACTCGCTCGGCTGCAGCAGCTTTGGCCAAAGCGCGTCAAGGACGGGGCAGCCCCCTGTCTGACAGCAGCCCCTCTTCCCATGGGGGTGGGGACGGCGGCGGCGGCGTCGGCGGCAGCGGCGGCGGAGGTGGAGTCCCGCCTGCGGCAGAGAGCATGTACCGCATCAAGGACCTTGACAGTGGCCGGGAGTTTGTGCTGGAGGAGGGCGATGGCGGACGCCCCTCCACCTCCGAGTTGCCGGGCTGGCGGCGACGTGCTGCTGGAAGGAGTACCGGTCACGGTGCTGGCGCCAGGAGCGAGCACGTCCGTGACCTCAGCACGGGCACGCAGCTCACCCTTGAGGAGTTCGAGAGCAGCCTCGGTGGACTCCTTCATCCTCACGCCCGTTCATCGGCTCTGTCACCTTCCCGACTCATGACCAAGGTTGCAAAGGCCTGCAGAGACCATGGCGCAGCCAGACACAATTTGACCAGCACCCAGAATCGGCATGAGCCTCTTGTTCTTGTGCATGGGCTGGGTGCAGGCGTTCCGACGATGCTGCAGGAAATGGCGAGGCGGGACCGGGGTGCGCCGCCGTGGAATGCAGGTGTGCTGGCTGCCGAGCCTCCCTGGTCGTTTGCTCGGGGGATTCAGTGTGCACTCTCAGGCAGCCGTGCAGACCTTGTGGTTGGCGGCTGCTGAGATGACTTGCTGGACTGCTTGTAGGTGAGGAGGACTGGGCGTCACAGGCGGTGGCCAAGAAGCCCAAGAAGGCCCGCCAGCGCAGCTGGCTGAAGGCCATCAAGGTCGGCAGGCCTTGGTCGTGACATTCGCAGTTGCACTTGAAGCATGGACGCAGATGATCTGTGTACCCTCCATGCCTATGGCTTGCCATTGTCCTGGAAGACGTGGGATAAGCAACCAGGCGAGCTCGATGGCTGCCACCTAAGCTGCTCCTCCACTCTTTCAGGTGTATGCTGGCCGCCAGAGCACTCGTGAGGGTGCAACCAGACAAGCTGAGTCTGTGGCTGGCAAGAGTCACGACTCGCCCGCAAAGGTGGATGCGGAAGCTGGCAGGGTGCAGGGAGCTGAGCGCATCGGTGTGCCGCTGACGCAGAGCTCTGGGGAGTGGTCTGGTGAGCATTGCGAGGCAGGCTGTCTGGCAGCTGCGCTGTCAGGTGGATGTGTGGCAGCACACTCAGCGCCAGTGATAAAGGGATATAGCTGCTCCAAGCTTAGCGGAGTCTCCTTCGCTCGGCTTGATAAAGTCCCAAACGCAGAGCGCTAGCAGTAATGTCGTGAACAGCCTGAGTCTGCGATCTCGGTCCCTCGGAGCTTAGAGGCCAGTCAGGACGCACTCCATTCGCCAGCAGTGTTTGTGCAAGTGGCTGTTTATAGCACTTGCTCCAAATGGGCTTCTTGTATATCAAAGTTGGTGTTTGTGGAGGACTCTGTCAGAGGATCTGGGGAGTAACTGCAGTTTCTGAGAGACTTATGAGATGTGGTCATGGCGTCTTTGCAAGTAACATGACCTTGCTCTGTTGCTCTTTGTGGTCGCAGGGCCTGAGTCCACAGGAGCTGCATCAGCAGCATCGTCGTTTCGGTCAGAGCTAGCAGCAGGCGAGGGCGAGCCGGCAGCCGGCGCCAGTGTGGCGTCCCTCGTGAAGACGCAGGTTCACCGCAAGCTTTACAAGGAGCTGACGGACCTGCGCAACCTCCAGAACTTTCGTGCGCACCATGTGAGGCCTGCTCCCCTACTTCATCTCCTCGACAATTCATGCATAAGTGGCAGAAGGATAGGACTCCATACATTCAAGTACTGCATTGAGCTTGCCCGTCTGTGAGGATGTGCCCTGTGCCGCGCAAGAGGTGCCAATGCAGCAAGTAGCTTGCGACTGGGCACTGACGTGCCTTCGAGGGTGCGGCCGATGTGTGCCTCACGTGTGCGAGGCAGGGGGCCATTTGGGTGCTCAAGTTCAATGCCAGTGGGCGGCTACTCGCGACTGGCGGACAGGACGCGGTGGTGCGCATCTGGGATGTCCGGAAGGGTGGCACGTCGCCTGCCAGTGAGGGCCTGGTGGCGGCAGGCGGTGCTGAGGATGGCTCCGGCAGCGACAGTGGCTCGTGCCGCAGCGGCGATGGTAGAGCAAGGCCCCCTGCTACCGAGAGCGGCAGGCATGTGGCTGCGGTCGGGCTAGGCGTGGCGCCGTTCTGGCTGGCAATGCAGCCGGCACGTCGGCTGCGGGGCCACGGCAGTGATGTCCTTGACCTCTCCTGGTCACGCAACCAGAAGTTCCTGCTGTCATCGTCCATGGACAAGACGGTCCGCTTGTGGCACATTGGGCTCGACACTTGCCTCCGTGTCTTCCACCACAATGACTACGGCAAGTCGGCACTGCTCTTCCTGGGAATTGGTCACTTTGATACTGAGCGCCTACCAAGGTCCACCACACGTACACATTAAATGTGAAGAGTGGCGGTAATGTGGCCTGACGAGCTTCTGCTCGCTGCTGCTGCTGTGGCGCCCACAGTGACATGCATCGACTTCGACCCAATGGACGATAAATATTTTCTGAGCGGGTCGCTGGACCAGAAGCTGCGCATCTGGAGCGTGCCGCAGAGCCGCGTCATCGAGTGGGCGGATGCACGCGAGATGATCACTGCTGGCACCTACACGCATGACGGCCAGGTGAATATTGCTCAATTCTATTCACCTTGCTTACTTTGCTTTACCTTGCACACCTACTCAATCCCTATATCCTGGCCTAGGCACCAGCAGGCATTGCGTTCACCTTCCTGGCGGAGTTATGGTCATTCAGCCCGATGCAATTGCTGACGGTTGTCCTGATTTTCACACTGCTGTATGCAGAGAGCGGTTATTGGTTCGTACCGAGGCACCGGACGATTTTACAGGACGGAAGGTGCAAGCCCCTAGGGTGATGTGCTTGTGTGATGTGGTCTTCGTTGCCAAAGGGCGCTTGCACATGTATCATGCAGCAGGTCCACAAATGCTTATGTGAATTACAAGTTTGCAATTCCTAACAGCAATTGACAACAATGAAGAGCTAGACAGCTTGGGCTCTAATTTGTATCTCAAGGCTTACGTGACTTAGAAGTTATGATAAAAGTTCAGCAGAACTTTGATTAAGCCGCGGCTACTATCTCGAACCCAGATGCTAGGCGCTCGCTAGCAGCTGCTTCGAGTCCCACCACTCATTAGGCAGGGCTGCTCATGTGAGGCTGGCGGCTGGCTGCAGGGCACAAGCTGCGGCTTGAGGGACAGGTGGATGTGCGAAGTACGCGGGGCCGCAATGCGGTCGGCAAGAAGATTACCGGCATTCATGTCCGTTGCTTCCCTTCCCCCATCAAAAGCCCCGCCGTCGATTCACGCTTGTTTCAAGCTGCTGTGCTTGTGGTACTCAAAGCAAGGAATTATGTGATTGCGGACACGCTGAAGGGGCAGTGCGTGCGGGCTTGCAAGGGGGGTGCAGTGCCTGCCTGGGGATGCTAGCAAGGTGCTGGTGACAAGCAATGACTCGCGTCTGCGCCTGTATGATGGTACCACGCTGACTTGCAAGTACAAGGGTGTGTAGTTGGCCCAGAATTTATTAGCAATGCCAGATGTCTCAGCATTCAATATGGCCCTTAAGCCTAAGAAATTGTTGCCCTACCCACACAGCCGAACTCTGAATGCTTCTAGGCTGAAGATTTACCTGGGAGGCTTCGAGCTTTGATATATAAGGAATTATTAAGAAGTTCTTTGGCTAACACCACTATGTTATGGATAGAACTTGCTAGTATGACATTGTCAAGAGGAGGGCTAAGCTTCCAAGGTGGAGGATGTCATTCACGTCGCTCGCGTGTTCACACTGCCTCCATGAATGCAATACGGCTGTTGTACTCCCGTGCTCATGCTGTTGCTGCTGGCTGGAGCGGCAGGACACCAGCTGGCGAGCAGCCACGCAGCGGCGCAATTCAGTGCTGCGGGCGACTTCATCCTGTGTGCGTCAGAGGATGGGCGCGTGCTGCTGTGGCCCACGCTCAACACGTATGTGCCTGCCATCAACCCGTTGTACACGGGTTTCCGCAAGGATCGGCACGAATCGTACGAGGCATTCAACTGCCCGGGCGTGACTGCCTGCACCTTTTGGCCTGGTGAGGGCAATGCTGGCGGGGCTGGCATTGGCAACATAACGTCCACAACCCAGCAGAACGTAAGTCCATGAATAGGTACACTGTTGTTGGGTTGCTTGTATGGCTCAGGGGTAGGCCTAAAAGATCCAGATCCTGGGAGAGTTGCTTGAGTTGTCGTAATTTAGATTCAGATTTACGCTTATCAGGAATCTCTCTATTCTAGGTGCGATTTACTTTATTACCACTATTTCTAACAATTAACAAACTTGGCAAATGGCAGGATGCGCGGCCAGCAGGCAGCAGTGGTGGCACTGCGGCACCGGCAGCAGTTGGCCTTGTGGTTGTGGCAGCGAGCTACGGTGGCGAGCTGCGCACATTTCAGAACTTTGGCCTTCCCGTGTGGTTGTGAGCACAGCCACTGCTGCCACTTCCAGCACACCATACTTGTCCGTAGCCTCAAACACTGCCACGTCAGGCCCAGTCCTTTTTCCTCATTCCTTCCTCCAGTGGAGAACACCTGTCGCCTCCAGAGCTGCCACCAATGTGGACATATCTGCATTGACAGTAAATCTGATGGCAAACTGGACGAGGTGTCACTGGTGGCCCAGCTGCTCCATCATGGACAACTATTTCCGAAGACACCTGGCCTGCTGGTGGAGTTGGACCTGCTGCAGGAGCTGCGCCTTGGCCTCACAGGCTGGCAGAACCAAGTGTATTGAAAAAGAATGCACGGAAAAGAACAGGGGGTTGACATTGCCGCAGCTTCCTGGCACTGTTGCTGGATGTACTTCACCTTCAGCGTCTCAGCATCTGAAGCCTACGCTCGCAAGTATCACCTCAATTCTTGAGGCTGCCAACGATCTGTCTGGAACCTGAACTCATGGCTGTGGGGTAAGGCTGCCACTGAGAAACAGTGTGCAGCAATGAGAGAGGATGAAGGTGGAGTACGCAGGAACAGCAGAGCAATGCAGAGTAAGGTCAGAAGGGAAGAGAGGGGGAAGGAGTGGGGGGCTGACTGTTGTTCCCCAGCAAAACCCACGACAACCGAGAATAGCATCAAGTTAGCAGCACAGAGAGCGTCGCCCGCCAATGCGATGCTTCATCCGTTAGGCCGCAGCAGAGAAGAGTTTGGTTGGGGTAGCGTGGGCAGCAGATGGTCACTGAGCGAGAGACCAAAGCCGGCAGTGTGGAGGTCTTGTGGAGCCGTGGCAATGCCCTCGCTCGGCTGCTGCCCGCCAATGTACTCTTCACCGTCGTCCATGTCCAGCAGCATCATTGTTGGTGCATGGCCCTTGAACAGCGCCAGGTGCCCCAGCAGCTTGTCTTTGCGGCTGCAGACAACGAGCTTAGGACTCAGTTGAGCGGGGTGGCGACATAGGCCAGCTCTAGCCCGAGGAGGGCAGTGGCAGTGGTTTCACCTGAAGGTCGTGCCGCAGTTGCACTGCCACTTGTCGCTGCCGCAGTGCTTCTCGTGCGTCTTCAGGTCGGCGACCACTGAGAACTTCTTGGCCTTGCACTTGGTGCACGTCAGCATCTTGGGGCAGTGCGTTCGCCGGTAGTGGTTCTTGACGCACAGCATCGTCTTGAGGGGCACGAACTTGCGGTGCCGGCGATTCCGCTTGCATGAGGCGTATGGGCAGCTGAACCTGCACGTCAGAGACAGCGCTGCATCTTAAGGGCATGCACATGGCATTGTTAGCAGAGCAGTCAACTGTTATCACTCAACATTCCTCGGCCAGGCATTCCCCCTCTCTGTTGTTAGACCTCTCGTCTCACCGCTGACGAGCCGAGACTTACCTCCGGATCTTGGGAAGTCTGTCGCCGTCACCACCATTGCCGCCTCCACCACTGCCGCTTGCGGTCCCTGGGCTCCGCTCAGGTCGTGCCAATGCTGCGGTGGTCTTGTACTCATCCCCATGGCCACGCATGTGCATCCGCAAGTTTGCGTCCCGCTTGAAGCCCTTGCCTGGGCAGCGGCAGTAGCTCATCAGTGTCAAAGCCCACCATGACAGAGGCAGAGGTGAAGACTAGGGAAGAGGGAGGTGGGTAGGCGGTGCGGGAGGTTTGCCAGGGCGTTGGAGGGTGGGGAGGAGGACGGAAGGCACAGGAGAGGGAAGGAAGGAGGGAAGTTACGAAGGTATGAAGGGCCGCGCCTAACCGCAGATCTCGCAGAAGTGTGTGTGCTCCGCAAGGATCTCCATTGCGTCCATCTCGACGAGCTCGTAGCTGCCCGGCGGCAGGTCTTCGCTGTCGCCCCCCTCGCCGTCGTCCTTGTCGCCGTCGGCTGGTCCCCTGCTTGCGGCGCTGCCGTCTTGGATTCCAGTGATGCTGGCACAGCCAGCGGAGAGGGAATGAAGAGGGTGTGCTTAAGGGCATAGACAACACTGTGATTGTAGTGAAGCAAGTCAGGTTGGCGTAGTGTGGGCCGCACCTCCTGCCACCGCCGCTGCATTCATCAACATGTTGCGGCCGTGGCAGCGGCAGCACCGACGACCCGCCATGCACCATGAGCGCGCCCGCTGTGCCGCCGCCGGTGGAGGTCATCGTGGCTGTTGCACTGGCGAGATGTGGTGGCACAGAAGTCGATGTCGTGGAGGGGAAAGGGGGCAGCGGTGGCAGCAGCGGTCCTGGCAGCAGGTCGTACGAAGAGGAGGGGGAGGAAGGGGGAGGAAGGAGGGGCTGGCCTTCCCCCCTCAGCGCGTCACCGCCACCGTGGCCCTGCTGCGGCAACGCCGCCTGCATGAAGGCCGTCTCGTGCTGCCCAGGGAAGCCGTTGCTGCTGGCCCCCACGCTGCTGCCGCTGCTGAGCATGTGGCCATACGGCAAGTCTGCCAGCACCTGGGGCTGCAGAGCACCGGGAGCGCACCTGACATTAGGTGTGATGGCCATTGGGCTTTGGCTGGCATATGAGGTGCACCAGAGTTAGCATACACACTCACAGAGGGCCAAAGCGGAAAGAGGCGGGGAGGAGGGGGGGAGGGGGTTCGGGTTTGGATGTTGTTGGGTGGTGTACTCCACCTGCTCCTGCTGCTGCTGCTGGTTGTGGTGCTGCTGGAGCGTGGCGGCAGCCTGCGGCAGCATCTCTGCCGCCGTCATCACCAGCTGGCTGATCACTGACGCCACGCTTGCTGCTGCCGCCGCCTGCTGCTGCGCCGCTAGCGGTGGGAGCTGGCCGCTCCCCTGCTGATCCAGCAGAATCAGATTTCAGGAGGCCGTTACTGACTCCCAATGGAAGACCCAAATTGCTGCATTGCTGAAAGGAGCGGGGAGGGAGGAACATGTCTTTGTGAAATAGTAGCAGAAAAAGAGAGGGGAGGAGGAGGAGGGCATGACGGCGCGCCTGTGAGATGAGTGGGAGGAGCGCCTGCAGCGCCTCAATGCGCTGCTGCAGGAGCTGGAGTGCCTCCATGAGCGCCTGCGGCGACAGCGACGCACTGGAGCCGGTCCCCACATTGCCTGCCATGCCACCGGCGGTCCTGCCTCCTCCGCCCCTTGGGCTTGCCATGGCGCTGCTACCGCCCTCGCCATTGCTGCCGTTGCATAGGAGGTTCTGTTGGATTGCCTGCTCGAGCTTAGCAGCCAAGAGCGAAGCTTCAGCTTATGCCATGCAGCGCTTTTGGCGCCGCCGTCATCGTCCTTTGCCTGCAGCGTCCGCTGATTGACAGGCATGGACTGGGGCTCCCTGAACAGCCGTGGCAATTGAGATAAAGAGAGAGAAGCAAGGAAGAGAGAGGGGGAGCTCACAGTGTGGCCACGTCCAGGACTCAACAGCGGCAGTGGGAAATGCGTGAGAGGTTGACCGAGCAGCGAGAACGTGGTGGGCCCGCCGCCACCTTGCTGTGTGGCTACTGCTGGAGGCCGCTGCGCCGACGTTGGCGGGGGGCTTGCTCGGACGACTCGCTCGGCCTTCTGGCGCGGGATCATTGCCCTTGCTGCAATTGCTGGCCACTTACTCAGTTCCACTGCTGTGGCCTAATTTCCTCCCTGCGCCCTGCTACACCAACACAATGACATCCTTTCCCTGATGGCTGTTGTACTGGTAGGGCATGCGGGTCAATTGTCCGCACAAGGAGAGTGAAGGAGCGGGCGCAGGGAAGTGAGATCAAGGAGGGGTCGGTGGTGAAGTACAGATGGATGGAGGATTGGAAAGAGGAGAAGTTGAGGTGGATGGCACGGGAGTGGGGGTGTTTTAATCCCCGGGGAGCTACAGAAAGCATGGAGATTGCAGGCTGTGAAAGTGAGAGATTGAGCGTGTAAGAGAGAGAGGGAGGGAGGGGAAGGGAACCGTGGCGCGAGCCCGGGCGAGCGGAGAGCGGGGGGGGGTGGCGGCGGAGGGCGGCCCGCCCAGGGGGGGTGCTGCAGCGTGGAGAAGGAGAAGGCTGGGAGGTAATGGAGTGTGTTTTGCGTGATGGGGTGGGGGGGTCCACAGACCTTCTCTTTGTAGGGCTTACCTTCTGCGCGAGCTGTCCTTGCGGCTGCTGACGCGGGATAAAAGTACTCAGTGGCTTCTCGTCTCTGCCACTCGCTTGGCTGGAGAGGTTTGTCCGGTCTTGGTGGGCATTCTTCACGAGCGAGAGCGAGAGAGAGAGAGAGAAAAACGAATGAAAACAGAAAGAAAAATGAGAGAGAGAAAGACCTCTCTAACCTGAGGCTGCTTAGCAGAAGAAGTGGCTCTCGCAATGGGGGCAAGGAGCTGTGAGAAGCCAGCCCGAAAAGAATTGACAAGGTTCGAAGGGGCCAAACTACGAGCTAAGCAGCGACTGCGGGGGTTACTGCGGGGGTTAGCATGGGTTACTGAGTAATACGTAGCTGCTTTATATCTTGTTGTGCTTGTTTTTCTCAGCGCTTCCCCTGGCCCCCTTATTGTACTTTGTTCCTTCTTTTTTGGGCTGGCTTTTCCAGCCCCTATCCTCAATGGGCGAGCCCTTTCTTCTGAAAGAGAGAGAAGGGCTCGCCCATTGAGGATAGGGGCTGGGGAAAAGCCAGCCCAATAAAGAATGGATATAGACCTCTGCAGCGAGACGGCCAAGCGCATGCGGTACACCTGCGCCAGCGACCCGGCTGCATGAGAATCCACCGGCTCCCCATGGAAGCGGCGGACGATGGCGTGACGTGAGAGCTGTTTGAGCCCCTCGAGCCACCGAGTGCCCAACGCCCCGTGCGTGTAGGGGGCGAGCGGGAAGAACTCGTCTTCCTGCGGGTGATCTGCGTATATTAGCTCCTTGGCCCGAGCAGGGCAGGCTACCGCATGCCCAGCCTTGGAGGCAAAGAGGGGCTCCTCATTGCAAAAGGGGGCTATGGCTGCTGATTATAAAAGAAAATGAAGAAGCTGACTAGCGGTTCATTAGCGGCCATTCTAAGTGATCACTTGCTCTCCTGAGTGGTGTACGCTTTGCTCCTTCTTCAGGACTTGTACATTCCTCGTCCAATCTCGTTTGGGGCTGCCCCTCGCAATCATTGACTCCCTGCTGCTACTTGCTTTCCCCCTGCTATTGGCAAAGCTCCTTCTGATAACCGCCCCTGTATATCAGAGCCGCTTTGTTGCACTTGTAACTCTCGGAGCATTACCCCGGGATCGTCGTCTTGCGCAGCCCCTGGCCGCCCCCCCCCATCTCGCCGTGGTTGCTGCTGCCAGTGGATGCTGTTGCAGTTGCCGCCGTCTCATCGCGGCTCGCCTATTGGTCTTGCATTGGAGCCCCCGGCGTCACCACCTTCAGCCCCATCCCGTCCTTGCACTCCCACTTTCAACTCCTCCTTCCACGTCTTCTTTAACTGGCTCCACTTTGCCACTGCCTCGCAATGCCTGTTGGTTGGAGCCCACTTACATTCTTCTCTGGAGCGAAGGTCCTTCTTCTTCAGCCTGTGACGGAGCGCGCTTCCCCCGCCTCCTTCAATAAGCCGCGCTGCTGTCAGGCGGCATGCTCGTGAGGGTGAGCAGGCGAGGACAGGAACTGGCTCAACTCAGTTGAATCAAGCATTACCACTGTGTGCAAACTCAACAGCCTATGGACCAAAGCTGCAAGTTGACCCAGCGCAAGGTAATGACCCGCAACAAAAGCTCGATGCAGCAGCCAAGAGGTTCCGCGTGGAGGAGTGGAAGCGAAGTTCATAGAGCGCAGCCTGGGTCAACACAATTGAAACATGGGATCCCAATTGTTACACGGCTTAAGGCCAATACAGTGCACCTAAATAGTGGTTGGGAGTTGAGCGCTTGCTTTTGGTTGCCCTAACTCACCATTAGCTACGAATTGGTCTTCAACAACTGCATATTCAGATCAAACAGCTTGTCCTCTGTCACCTTCCTGGGCTGCCCACAGTGCAGCCACCTTCATTGACCATGTTGATCATGCTTGAGGTGCAACTCATCAGTGGTGACGGTCTGCTTTGTGCAGTAAGCGCTTTCAAAGCGGGTTCCACTCAGCACAGTCACGTCCTCTTTGATGGCTCCCTTGGCACAAACCTTGACAGCATATGAGGTCGAGGCGACTCATAACACTGACAACCACGCCTCAGGCTGTCTAAGAACGTAGCTGCGTTGACGTACTCACACCCGCTTGAGGGCTTTAATTGCAGTCTAAGAAGTTTCCCAGTTGGATATGTGACCCTGACCTTTCATGAGGTGCAGGCCTGTTTAGCAAGCAAGCAGGTACCTTCTCTTGAGTCTATAACACTGCGATGGAAGATTGTCGTCTAAGGTGTGAGCCACAGAGCAGAATGCTTAACTTAGTCATGCAGCAAGTTCCAAAGACATTACATAGTAGGTTGAAAGAGCATACCAGAAGCTCACTCTTAAGGAAGGAAGCTGGGAGGCAACATCTGGGAAGTGTGGAGAAAAGAGCTAAGGCATGCAAGAGCAACTAGGCTGCACTTAATAGACTGCAAGTCCACCTTTAGATTTTCCTACCTCTGTGAGTACTGCAACACAAGGTGAGTGACTTGCCTTTTGCCCTTGGTTTACCGAGCTTGATATAGAGTACACCTTTCAAAAACCAGACCCCTAGATCTTACCAGTGCTTGCCATGCAGAAGTGAGACAGTAAGGTCAATCTGAGTCACAGAGACTTGGGCTGACATTCTTAGCCAGGACCACTGGTCTTGAACTGTTGTTTCTCTAAGTTGCCAGACTTGCAGCAACTACCACCTCCTAAATGGCGTACTATAACTGCATATGCCCACCAAGGATCACAACTACAGTACTTGTACACAATTGGTGTTAATACACTGTAACACAGGCTGCCACAATCATGAACTTTGGCAAAAGTCCTTCGATTTTCTAGCTGTCGTAAACTTCCAATCTGACTAGATGTGCTCCTTAAGGACCCAAAACACCTTCCAACCTGCGTCACCCTCGCAGGATAAATTACACAATCAATGATTCAATATCAAAAACAGTATAAAAAGCGACCAGTTTTTAGGGGGGAATTATCACATTACAGCACATTACTCACACTCTAAGAACTAGCGAAGGACGCTCAATTGCTTGCGGCTCATTCTTTGGCACTGGCCAAGCAATGAAAGAGGGGGGGTATGAAGTCGAGAATCAGCACCTCGTTGTGGTGCTGGCCAAAGCATATTAGGAACTTCAAGATTCAATGCCCTCTTCAACTTTTGTATCGTCAATGGATTTTGGTTGGTCATTATCTGCCGAGATATGCAATCACTCAAATATAAGAGCATGCTAGCAATGCTACATACACTTTGTACGTTCTCTATGGATGTCAGGTCCTCAGCAACATTGACATTTGGGTTGTGCTAGTGTTTCTGTCTGCTTTTACATCATGCTCCTGAATCATGAACCAGGGGACTGACCTCAAGTCAGCTGATAAGGAGAGCCAGATTTACAGCAAAGCTTACCCTGATCTTCTTGAAGATCTGAGCTCCACAGCGTCAAATTATCTCGCAGAAGCTGCATAATTAGTGTACTGTCCTTGTATGACTCCTCGCTCAATGTGTCAAGCTCAGCAATCGAGTCATCAAATGCTTGCTTGGCCAGATGGCAAGCCCTGCATCACAAATCAATAAACCAAAAGATCAGGAAGCGCAATGGCTTTGGTCTTCGTACAGGGCATAACTGCACGCGGCATGCCAAGACTATGGAAGACAGACCCCGTTTCCCCTTTCCTGAGCTGCAATGCCACTTACCGCTCACCATCGTTGAGAATCTCATAGTAGAACACTGAGAAATTGAGGGCCAATCCAAGTCTTATTGGGTGAGTGGGTGCAAGAACCCCACTAGCAATCTCTGATGCAGCCTGGCAAGAGCACAAGATACAGAGACCGAGCTGCATAATGAGTCTCTCAGCATAAGCTCAACTGCACATGCACAATCATGTAACACTCTGCTTGTAGGCTGGATGTAAGCCCTTGCCTAAGATGGTGACTGTGTTGCAAGGAATTTGTAAGGTAGGCAGTGCTCCAGCTTATGAGCAACTCAATGCAGAGGACCTTGAAGCACTATTCAGATCAGAGGTGAAGGAGCTAACTATAACACCTCATAGGCCTTCAGGGAGTGCTGCGCAGCTTCTTGCTTCTTGCTATCAGTCTTGAATTCAGCAAGGTAACGGAAGTAGTCGCCCTTCCTGCACCACATGCGCAAGACGACAACGGCATGGAGAGTACAAGTCAAGACGTACCAAGCCCACCTGTGCTCCAGCTCTGTTGTGCAATCATTCAAGAGCCCAGCACTGCTTCCTCAGCATTCCCTTCTGACGTGTCTAATCAGCCGCATTGACTGCTGACTCGGGGAATCATAGCCAACGAAATACGAAGAACATGCACATCCTGCAGAACACCTTCTTTAATGTAGTGGACACAGCACAATGTGCTCAAAGTAGTTGACAAGAAATTAACAGGTTATGCACTTACATTTTGTAATAGAATACTTTTGACTCCCCCTTGTCTGAAGCTGGTATCAGATTTTCATCAATCACTGACAAGATGTCCTCACATATCTTATGCAACTCATCCTCCACCTTCATCCTGGCCGTCGGAAATCGACAATTCCAATGTCAGCGAAAGTGTTTCGTTTGTCACACAGGGTTGCTGATGATGGCACACTCAAGTGCAAATACTCAGATGGACCTCACATGGCAATAGGAGGTCACAATTTGACAGCTGACAGCCAATTTGAGTCGCAGGGAATGACTGCAAGACCTGTACTGAGTAATGCGAGCAACGTTCTGCTCATTGCCTTTTGCCTTCTCCTTCTGCTCAATGGAGGACATTATTCGCCATGAAGCCCTGCGAGCCCCTATGACGTTCTTGTAACCAACAGAAAGAAGATTCCTCTCCTCAACAGTCAGCTCCACATCCAGCTTAGCCACCTTCTTCATGGACTCAACCATCTCTGCATCACGACACCATGACATACCCGTTATGACTCTGTTCCCTTGCCTGCCCCTTGCCTTGCAGGAGGAGGGATTACTGCTTACTTTGGATGCACACTGCACTCCCTAACTCTCTCTTTATTCACGTCTTACCGGCAAGCCAAGGCGCTTTCACAACGATAGATGAGTCTGATACTTAAGAAGGCACGAGTGGTGATCAAGCGTTCCCCTGAGAGACCTACAATGAAACTTTGTACCCACCCCCTTCTGCCACAGGACTGACCAACTGACAGTGCAACAAAGAAGTAGCAGACGACAGGTAACAGGTGAAGATGTCCTGCAACTGCCGACGCCCTGCATTATTGTCCCTCTTGGTGGACAACAGACCAAACTTCCCTTGAACCCTCGGGCAGCCGACGAAAGTCCTTCCAAACCCCGGAAGGGTAGTGATATGACAGACTGCCTGCCCGCCGCAATGAGAGAGCCTACGAAGGCGTCGTCGTCGCCACGGGCCGCTAGCAAAACGGGAGGGAGTGGGGGAGGGGCCGGGGAGCGGCTGCCCTGACCATCGTAGCGCTCCGCTTGCTCCGCAAGCTTGGCCATGTAGACATAACGCTCGCGCTCCTTCTCCATGGCCTGGAAGCCGCGGCGGCGGCGGCGGCGGCGGCGGCGGCGGGGCCACGCGAGNGGTGCTGCGCCGCCGGCGCCGGCGCGGGCCGCGAGGATCCGCGGCGGAAGCGGCGGCGCTTGCGGCGGCCGCGGAGGAGACGACTACGCTGGCGACGAGGAGCCTCAGTAAGTACCAGAATGGAAGGAGCGACGCGGGTGGGGCGCCGGTTAACCACAGTAACCGCGGTGGAGAACAGGTCAGAACAGATACACCTCGCCACCCGGCGTGCCTAATCCGCCGTTGTAACAGAATGGGCAAAGATTTGGCGCCACGAACATCGGGAGTAACGTGGGCGAACGGGATAACTACCCCGACGGCGAGTAACCCGGGGGGCCTGCATGCTGCGCCACGTGTGAGGCCACGTGCCAATTTCGCCGCGTGGAGCGGCAAACCGTGACGCGGCGGGGATTACGATAGGCGGCGACAAAGATAGCTTGTACTTGCTTTTCTGCCCTCGCCACAATCAAAAGCGCTCAACCCGTGTCCTCGCCACAAGCGACCTGAGGGTATTCGGCTAGCTGCAGCCGCTCTGTGACTTATTACCACATACCTTGGTAGCCATACTAGAGAGAAGTGGCACTCCCAAAGGGGGCAAGGGCTGTGTAAAGCCAGCTCAAAAAAGAATTGACAAACGGTTCGAAGGGGCCAAATGATGGAGGGGCCTTAAAAAAGGCTAA
Organism: Spirogloea muscicola; assembly: GCA_009602725.1. Taxonomy (NCBI): domain Eukaryota; kingdom Viridiplantae; phylum Streptophyta; class Zygnematophyceae; order Spirogloeales; family Spirogloeaceae; genus Spirogloea; species Spirogloea muscicola. Next base: position 56,243 of record WELB01000021.1, read on the forward strand.
GCAGCTACTAAGGGGCCTGAAGATGCTATGTCAGAACGGGGGAGGATGGACCACTCAGTGATTCCTTTGGGCTGGCCTCTCCCAGCCACCAGTTAATCCGGCCGCGCTTCCTTTCCTACGAGTGAGGAGCCTCAAATCCGACAGACTAGCTTGCCGGAAAACTATCCCAATACTAGGCCCTTCAGACCAACCTCAAGGTAATTGGTAAAACGCCGTCCACCGGGCAGTCAGAAGAAGTGCTGTCCCAAAAGGGGCAAGGGCTGTGGAAAGCCAGCCCGACACCATTGACAAAGGGGAACCAGACAGTTGCTCATTATAGCCGTGAAGTTTGTATAATTCTCGGTTCTCAGGAAGAAATCAACCGCACCGAGTGTACTTGTCCAAGAAGGACAGGATCCCGCTCCGAGCGGCGAGCCCGAAAAAGCGGTGACAATGTGGAGACGCCGGGTATCGATCCCGGTACCTCTCGCATGCAAAGCGAGCGCTCTTCCATTTGAGCTACACCCCCGCGTAGCAGCAGCACGCAGCATCATTTAGTATATACTCTGAAATGCAGGATCTTGGGGTTTCTGTCCTTCTTCTATTGATATATACCAGCGTGAGAAAAACCCTATTCTAAACCATATTCATATGGAATACATATGGTTTTAGCGTGTCATGATCAGACCGCGGCACCCTGTCCGGTGGTTTGGGGGCATTCGCTCTCAATCAAAACGTCATGAAACTAGCGTCCAGGTTAACAGGAAGTTGTGAAGTGAAACAGCGGTAACCAGGATTTGGACCTGGCAGGGCAGACCTTCCTTCGTATTCTTCCTCCCTCCCAACCCCTTCCCGTGCTCGCGGCGCCGCCATGGCAGCCGAGGCCCCGGGCCCGGGTCCGGCGCCGGCGCCGGCGGGCCCGCTGGACGACGGAGACGGGGACGTCGGCATGCGGGCCGCGCCGGGGCAGGAGGTGTGCGCCGTGAAGGGCCTCGGAGCCGCGCTGAGCGGCGGTGTCATGGGCGGCATCTTCGGCCTCGGTGAGAGCGCGCGGCCGCTGCCATCTGCGGTGGATGCTCGTAGACTCCACATGACGTTTGTTGACAATCTGAAGTCGGCACCGGGCAGGCGGGCCTACCGCCATATGAGCTCCCCGCCCGCTGCATTGATAGTAATCAAATGAGCCCATGAGCCAACTCCAGAGGTGGCGCTTGCCATCCTCACCTCAAGCCTTTTTACTTGAAAGCCAGTGGCAGCGTCCTTAACTCATCCGCCTCGCACACGTGACCCTCGTTGTTGCTTTTGTTGGCACTCTGCAGCAGCCAAGGCTATCCTGCCCAAGCCCAGTTTGTGTGTCGGTTACCCCCTTGTCGTAGCTGTTTGCTTCACGTGTTTGAGTTGAAGTAGGCTACTTGTCTCAGGTGTGCCTGGGGCTGATTTTGTCAGTCAGTGCGATATGGTGTGTCCAGGCTCTGGACTCCTCAAAAAGGAGGGCTTCAGGGGGGCTCTGAAAGAGGGGGGCAGTTCGGCTAAGGTGGGTTGAGGTCCAGACTCATGCTTTTGATAGTTTCCCTCCTGAAGGAGCATTCACCAGTACAGATACGCATGAGCTAGCAAGCCTGCCTGGTCTGTCAAGCAGCCAATGGTTGGACCTAACAGAGGCTCTTGGTCCCCTTTCCTTCCTTTGCCGGTCTGCCGTCAGACCTTTGCAATCATGTCATCAGTACATACTGTGGTCAACTGCTACATGAAGAAGCTGCGTAAGAAGGAAGATGGTAAGTCTCGCTGGTTGCCTTGTCAGGGGAACGCATATCCTCCTGCTCAATTGTGGCCCCGCTTCTAAGCAGAACCGCACCCGGCAATTGTCAAACATCATAGTCAGATTGTGTCTTACCTTGACATGTCAGGAGTGTACTCTTGCAGCAATCAATGCAGGCATCGCAGGCTGTGCAACTGGTCTTGCACTTGGTTACGGAGGTAAGCGAACCATCATAGCAAGCGGCTTGCAAGAGCGTGTACCCTTCATGGAGCAATGCCGAGGTCCTGAATTGAAGCAGTTGCGCAAATATCACCCTCTAAGACTACCTTTGAGGGTTGCTATTTGTTGTGAAGTCACCGCCCGCTTACTGGCATTGTATCTCTGCACTCGTCTTTGGCAGGCACTCCTCAAGGGATGTTGCAGAGCTGCCTTGGCTTTGGAGCCTTCTCGTATATCTTTGACTACATCAACCCCCCTGCTGCAGCCTCACAAAGCCTGCCCCAGAGCTGCAGCCGCCAACGGCGGAAGAGCCAAAGGCTGCTGCGTCTACCTTGCGGGTTTCACCTTCCTGTACTTCCTCCGTTCACTCTGCCCTTCTCTATTCCTGTCATCAACGAACAGCAATGGGTATCAGGGTGGCAACCGCAGAATCAGATAGATCTGAGGCATAGGCGATGAGAACTCCCTGCACAACCTTGAGTGACTTTCTGTCAGCAGCTGCTAGACCTCCTTACGTTAAGAGCGAAGGCTTAGGCCAGTTGCTCCGCTTAAGGATGACGGATGGCAAGGATGTTGGGCGATTTCGCTGACTAGTGGGTCCCAGCCCCTTCAATTTTGCAGCTTAAAGAGACTGACATACAAAAGCCTGCCTGTGTGTGTCACTATACGTCCTGCACCTTAATTCACTGAGAGGGCGCAATCCATGTAAAGCATAAGCTCAGTAAAGGCACTGAAGGCTCCTTGATGCGCTTGAATCTGATAAGCATAGGTGATGTGTACACATAAACGCGAAAATCCGCGTCGAGGAGGGAGGATAAGCACCCAGGTGTCTGGCAACTTAAGGAAAGCAGAAGGTCTAGATGGGGCAGAATGATACGACTCCAATAACTTCCAAGGTGCTCGAAAATGAGGGGGGGCTCGCCCAAGCTCTCTCAACACATCCCCCCCAGAACCTCTCCCCACCGGATATGTTACAGTGGACATGGCAAGCCAGGCTGACCACTACTTCTGTCTTCACTCAACCAGCGTGTCCAATCTGGGGCGGACATTGGAAATCTCCCCCTTTACTCGGCTTTAGGCCTTGGGTCGTTTTTTAAATCTCTGCCAGAAGATGAAAATGTGACTAGCCCTTCCAGCATGTCTGCAGATTGTATTGCCGTACACCCTGGCTTGGCCTTTGGTGAGTCCAGGTTGTCAAGTGAGAGCCCGGGGTAGAGAATGTACTAGGCAGCCATCCATCCGGCACGCCGCCAGGTCGAAAATCACTCACAAGGGCTTGCGCCACCAAGGTGCTCGCTGTTCTTGTTCCAATTGAGGTTCAAGACGCTACAGCCGTCGCGACCCTCTGATGCACACCCACAGTCGCGTCTACCAAGGCCTTCTTGGCTGATGGGCCCACCTCGACCTTGTCCACTTTGTCTCCAGATAGTTGGCCTTTCACATCAAATCTTCTTAAAAAAAGGGTTTCCTTACACTTGCCTTACACTTGCCTGCTTCCTGGCCAGGCCGTTTACCAATGCAGGGCACACTGACGTCGACTCCACCAGCAAGAACCTCCAGAAGGGTCGCCTTCCATCGCCGTCTCGCGCACCGCCTCCTTAATATCTCGCAAAACTACTCCAGGCTGCACCTCTTTCCATCTCAAGGAAGCGGTCCAAAATCTCTTTCGAACGACTTGTGAGTTGGGTAGTCTCTCTTAGTAGCCATCAAGCGGCAGCTCAATGTTTTCCTGCCATAACATCGTTACAACTAGGTTGGCTCATGGTATGAGGAGCAGCCAGCTTAGTGAGTTGCTGGTGGACAACTACGTATCAACGCACAAACGTTGCTTTGCAGCTATTCCTGCATCCGTGGTTGCTGGCACTCATTGCATGCCAGTGGAATTGTAATCGTCTTATGTGATCGAGCCCCGAACCCTTAACCCATTTGCTGTTGATTTCTTCTCCAATAACAACCACCCATGTATTATGGCATGCTCTGCCGTCCACTGCATCTAACACAAGGAACTAGTGCATGGACCTGGGAGGCATGCCCTCGTGACTGCCCCTCGTGACACAAAAGAGCTAGCAGACAGTCTATTTGTCACGAAATGATGCAGGACAAGGCATACAACTTATTGAAGTCCTGTTATCTCCATAAGATATGCAAGAGCCACTACTAAGCTCATCAAGGTGTATTAATATGTCATAGTGTAAAAGCGAGTATGTAAAATCAATACAACACATGCCACCACACAAAAGTTGGCTGACAGAGGCCTTATTTTAGCCAGCACATACACTTCTCGGCTCTTGGTGAAGTTCTCGCCATATTTTTGGCTCTTCTGCTCCTAAAATCTTTGCTGCCCAAGAACAGCAGCCGTAGCAGTTTCACCCACCTGCCTATGGTCTTCTCACTGCCTGAAACGCTGCATAGTCTTGAAGGCCCCGAGTTTGATTACGTACTCATAGTAGATGACAGCAAGAAGTGCTCCTAGATAAGGTCCAAGCCAGAAAATCCACTGCAATGCGACATGTAGAGCAACATGGTTGTTGATCAATATTGCTATGCACAAGACAGTGAAGACAGACTTGCTGCACCGAGTAACAGCAATGAGCTTAGAACCAGGCATGTCACAGGATGTCAATCTTGAGCAGTGCCAATGAAGGGCTTGCTAGAAGAGATGAAGCAAGTGGCACTCATTGAAGTGTCTCCTAAGCATCCATGCACTGCTCTTCAGCGACAAGCATTGGCATCATGAAGATGGAACTTCTCTAGTACAAGGCAACCAGAACACTCACATGGTCATCCCATGCCTTGTCAGAGCCAGCAACAACGGCAGACGCAAAGCTCCGAGCAGGATTGATGCCAGTTCCGGTCACTGGGATGGTGGCGACGTGGACAACAAATACGGTGAACCCAATAGCAAGTGGAGCTAAGGCCTGCGTGCGGCACAATCCGTCATGTGATATTACTGATTCTCTTCAAGTTGCACACGCGGCTGTCAGTGTGGCAGCGTGTGTGGTGATTCTGCTAAGGTGTAAAACTTACATTGATTGGAGCGAGCACTCACGGGTCCCACAAGAACAGGTGACAACCAGCAAAGAAGCCCCTCCTAGGCTGACGGCAAAGGGCATTATACTGTTACTTTCAAGCAATGACGAGTGAAAAAGTATAGAACGATTTAAAGGTTAACTGGTAACGCACTGGAATGTGGAAATCACGGGCAGCTCTCTTTGGGTCCGTGGCAGAGAAGACAACAAAAACAAGCACAAACGTGCCAATAATCTCTGCTCCCAAGCCAGCTCCATTGCTGTACCCAGGTTGCACAAAGTTGGCGCCTCCAGTTGCCGCGTTGAACTCTGCAAGCAGCAGAGCTGTTCGTCAGCAGACACTCAACAAATTGAGCAAGTTCTCAAGGTTCCATGCACGCACATCATCATGAGGTATTTGGGCATGGAAGACTGACCACTCTTGTGCAAGCCTTTCACAATGCCGACACCGACAATGCCTCCCAGCATCTGGGAGATCGTGTAAAGGAACCAGCGAGGAAGTGAGATGCGCCGGGCCAACAGCATGGCCAATGACACAGCTGGGTTGATGTGGCCACCTGTTGGGAGCAGAGCAAGTAGAACCAGATTAGTACGACTATTCCCATTGATTGATCATTCTTCAAGATAACTAGCCATGTAGCACTTGTGAAACACACCACCCTATGTCTGCGGCATGGAGCACATGGCACATGCAGAGGTGGGTGATTGAGCAAGGAGGTTGGCAGAGCACCTGACACGCCCGCAATGCAGAAGACGAGGATGAAGATCATGATGCCGAAGGATGTTGCGATGCCATATATACCAACACTGACACCCGGAGTATCCTGCAAAATTGCATATTGTCAGCTTACCATTAGCTTGCTAGTCAGCCAGTCGTGCTAGAGAGGCCATCTGAAGATAAAGAAGCTCACATCATGCCAAGCACTCTGTCTGGGCCCTCCTTGATGCCAACCAATCAAGGACAGATGTTACACCCACACAATTAGAGCAATCTGAGTCCTCTCAATTCGCAACATCTGTGAACTGGATGTTCACAAGGGCACTGCTGAGATGTCTAGAAAGTACTTGGCAAAGTCCAAGGGATAATGCCAATGGCAGAGGTAGTCATCAATACCTTGAAGTGCGTAATGGTGAGAATGGTGAAGTAGAGGAAAAGCAGTGTCGACATAAACTCGGCGATACAGGCACGGTAGAGAGACCATCTGCCCAGCTCCTCAGCATCAATAAATGGCACGACTGCAACGGGTGTGTAGTCCCTAGTGGACTGGGCCCTCCTGCAGTGAGGACACGTCCAGCCTCTGTGAGTGTGAGGACCATGGAGGAATTGACACCTTGTGTGACAATCCTAGTGTAGTGGCTTGCCATGTCTGGCAAGGGTGTCCTGCATTGGAGTCTATGGGTTGGGAGGAGGATAAGCCGAGGGCCACTGCAGCAGGCTGCTGCAACCCTTGCTTATGCTTGATGGCATGACTTGCTAAACGCTTGGTGAAAGACGCTGTATCGCAAGGTGGTCCCTTAAGCAACAATGACTCTGTAAGCGAGGACCAGGCTGCACTTAAGCTCAGTGCCATCAAAGAAGCCAGCACATAGTCCTGGCATGACATGTTCAAACGAACACTCTCCACCTGCATTGGTGCTTCAGGCATTGGGCAGGGACGATATAGCTGCATCAACATATGCTCGATGGGGTATCTCTTCTGCAAGAGACAGCGAGTGTCAAGTTTCTCCAAAGCGCCACAAGTAATGGGAGGGCGATAAATTGCAGGGTAGGCACATACGCAAGGTTGCCCTCCTCGGCGAGCTTCAGGTCAGGGTCGACGCTGTGGTGGGTCGCCGCCATGGCGGGAGAAGCGCACCCTAGTCTCTCCCCACTCGGGGTGCTGGCGCTGGGCGTGGTACGCGGGGGAGGATTGGCACGCCTCGGGACTGCGGCGGCAGCTTCGCAGCACAGGCGGCGGCGACCTTGGGAGACGGGCTGAGAGGCAGTGGCAAGAGCAGACTGTGGCTGCTGACACAGAAGAGCTCACCTGCACAGCCACACCTCGTCTGTATAAGAAGCGAGCTCTTGCAAGTGGGCTGGGGGCTGTGAAGGGCCAGCTTGACACGAAGCTCTGCCCGATGGGGCGATGGTTGTGATTAAGCCAGCCCAGAGAGAAAATGGTGTATATTGAGTGGCCACGAACAATCGCGAAGGGCAAGCTCTTATCAAGGTCTTCCAAGGTGACAGCCTTCAGTAGAGGGGCGATGGTGCTGTGTGATCGGCCAGCCCAGGAAAAAGGATTAACAAAGCTCCAAAAGGTGGCCGATGGCTGTGGAAGGAGAAATAAATAACATAATGATTTACAAGGCCTGCAAGAGAAGGGTGGGTGAATGTCCGAGTGTGGGGGCGAAAGAACCCACAGGGGACCCCCCCCCCCCACCCCACCTCCCTCCTCGTCCGGGCTACGTGCCTGCCACGGGCTCCCCCCTCCCTCCCCGCAAGTGACACAAAGTCGTTATCATCGGCGTCCCCGAAAATCCCCCCCCTCCCCCTCCT
>WELB01000021.1:76409-101942 GCA_009602725.1 Spirogloea muscicola
CCCCCTCCCCCCCCCGCCATTTCTTGCTATTTCTGGCGCCGGCTCCCCCGGCGGTGCCTTGGGGGCCCCGCGCCCCTCCGAGTATTTCGGTGCCCCGATCAAACTGTGCCCCCCCCACCCCCCCTCCTCCCGAGCCCAATGATTGGCCCGCGACGGCGCGGGCCAATCCGTCGCGTCACCGCCCGCGGCCGCGCGTCCACGTCGGCTCGGCGGCCGGGCGAGCCATACGCGGCGCGCCGCGTGGCGCTCGGGGGGAAGCAGCAGCCCCCTGGCCTGGCGCATGCCCGGCGCATGCCCCCGGACACGCAGACGTTGTCGGCGCGTTCGTAGACATGGGCCGCGGTCCGGGACGCGGCGCGCCGCGCCTGCGGCGGCCCTCGCTCGTGCGCGGGCCGCCGGTCAAGGCGGCAGGACGGTGCACGTGCCCGCCTCCGTCGGAGCCGGGCCGCCGTCCGATGTCCGCCCGCGGAGCACATGCGGCACATGCGCGCAGCGCGGCGGCGTTGGGCCCGACGGCACGCCCCGACTCTGACGTCACGCCGCCGGCCTGCCCGACGCTTGACGTCGCGCTTCCCGCGCCCGGGGGCCCCACCCTCCGCGGCCTTCGGGCCACGTCCCGCGCCGAGAACCCCCCCGGGGGTGGGCGAAAAGGCATCGAGGGCCCCCCCCGGGAGTTGATAATCCCGGGCCGGGGGGTTTGGTTTAATCGTCAATCATCATGCCCCCCCTCCCCGGCCGCCCGCCCCATTGCTCCCGCTTGCCGCCTCTGGGCGGGCCCCACAAGACCACCACCCCCTTGGCTCGTCAAACCTCTCGCGTCTCTCTGAAAACCCCCCCTCTTTGCCGCTCTTTTAATATCAGTAGCCGCATTCATTCTCTGAAAACACCCCCCCCCCGCCCCCACGCCTGGGCGCGCCTCCCCTTGCGCCCCCGCTACGCCCTGTCCTGGACGGTCCCGTCCGCGCCAGCCCGTCATAGTACACCTGTATGCATCTGGCTGGCTTCTCGCAGCCGCTTTTTTTAATGTCAGCAGCCGCATTCATGCTACGGAATCTCCCGCACGACACCCCCCCGCTCGTTAGCGCGGAGCACGCCGTGAGCGCGGCGTGCTCCAGCTGCAGCCCTCCGTTGTCACGATATGGGCGATGTGCCACGCCTCGACGCTCTGCCCTGGGGCCGTCTCCCAGAGTCTTGCTCGCACCTCCCAGGAACTCCGCCAGTTCAGGAGCGAGTGTTAGCTCCCAGGCGGAATTCGGCTGTAGGCTCCTGCAGTCGGCTACTGTCACTCTCTCAGCCGACCATGGTCGCTCCTCGTGGCGAATGCCTCGAAGCGGCTGACTCTTGACTGAGCTTTCTCCTCAGCAATGGGCTGATTGACTCAGAGCTTGCATTCTGAGGGACCGTGCAGTCTCATGGCAATCATCGACAGCATGCGGTAGTGCAAGGAGACGAGGATGTGGGCCTTGTATGTGACTTACTTCAGTAGAGTGCCTGGCAGGAGCTTATCTCAACAACTGTTGACGTCATTCTAGTCCAAAACATCATAACGAAGGGTAGGGAGCACGGACTTGCTCTAGCTGCTCGCATCCAATCTGAGTGGCAAGTACTTAATGAATGCAGGTCCGAAACGTGCACTAAGCTGCTGGCAATATTGATCTCCCCACAGTTTGGCAACGCTGTGGATACACTTGCTTCAAAACGAGTTTCCACCACACGATTACCATGGTTTGTTGCGCATGGGGCTTGCTTGCAAAGCTGCAGACGAGCTCGATGTCATGCTGACCGCTACTAGATGGCAATTCCATGATATTGAAGACCTTCGAACAGGAAAGAGGTGCAATTATGTTCCTGGAAAGAAGTGGTTCACAGCAGTCAGATCAAGTTCATATCTGCACAAGCGAGGTACTGTCTGTCTTGCTTACCAGTCTGTAGACCAGCCTTGGTCTAGGGTGTGGGGTGAAGGACATGGCATTAGCATTCAGAGTTGTATTATACCGTATATCAGCTGACTGCAAATCAAACGATGCAGGACATGCGCGTGGCACGATAACAACGAGTGCAGCAGTAGGTGTGCTATTCGAAGTTGCTCCCCGTGTTATGGTCGAAGTTGTGCACATAATAGCACATTACTCAATATTGTATGAGGCTGTCAAGTCTCTTATGCACGGACTGCTTTGACAGCTTTCACAATTCTGCCTTGTTGAGTGGTAAGCTGCATCATAGTCCAGCCACTCACAGGAGCAAACATGCAAGAGCCCAAGGCACTTCAACCACAAAAGGAGGAGTACTGATGAGCAACACCCTTCACTAGCCACAAAGCATGCTCCTGCGTATATGTCTGATGTATTCAAGCCGGGAAGTCGGCTCAGGGGTACACCTGCATCAAACAAACGCATACCCTTGCCCAACCCGGTAATCTGGATGATGCAACCTGATTGTAAAACTTTGCCTGTACATTGCTGTTGTTACCTCCACATGCTTAAGACCTCGTCTCCACAGAAGGCCCTTACCAGGCCCTTGCGCAGCTGCTGGTCGAATGTGAATTCGGACTAATACGGCATCAGAGTAGAATCAATCTATTCCACAAGTCGTGCTCCAGTTCTGTCAAGTCTTTGAACAGACATTTGCGCTTGGAGTTTCCCGCACTCCTGGAAGGCATTCACCATGCAATTACCAATCCTCTCTCCGCTCTCTAGGCTGTCCGTGATGGCGACGGCCGTCGGGCCAGCGCCGCTGATGGTGCAGCCGTATGCTCCGCTTGCCATGGCTGCAACCTTGACCGCAGACATCCCAGGGATCAAGGGGCCCCTCCGCGGCTCCACTATTGTGTCAGACGCTGCACACCATTGGATATCTTCTAAGATTGTGTTGAAACCAACACAGATTCCTGCAGAGCAATTGCCTAACGAGGGGTGCGACAAAGTCACTAAGTCGGACCCAGCAGGAATCAGACTCTGAGCAGCCGTTCAAAGGCAAGTGCCCTGAAAAGATTCGGGGCCAGCTATTGAGTGCCTGCACTCCATCGGGGTTAGCATCTGGTGCAAGCATAGCAGACCAACAAGAAAGCCACACTTACCGAGGGCAGAGCCAAGGAGAGAAGCATTGCCAGTGAGGATTGCTGTAACAAGGGAGGCTGCCTGGCTGCAGTTTGCAGTGTGAGCCCTCATGCTAATCTGTTGGAAACAAAAGAAGTGCTCAGAGGGCAAAATGCAAAGGTCTCCAAAGCCGTTACATACTATAGAGCGTAGACAGCACCCTCTACAACAGTAAGACCCCAATCCACCTGGACTGAGGTCGGCTGAAGGAGCGAGCTACTAGCATGGTGGTCCAGTTGAATTAGATGATAATAAGGGCGACGCTGTCAGCGAGCCACTGACCTCCTTGGGAAGCACGGCGCGCATCTCCTTGGTAGGCGCCTCAAAAGCCGGGCTTACGACCACAAAGAATAGGTCACAGCCGGCGGGATAGGGTAGCTGGATGAGCTCCAGGGGGTCGTAGCTGCGGACCAGGACAAACCCACCCAAGATGGACGGCGCGACATTGTCGGCGTGGTAGCCACTGACCGTGGCCTCCGACACCAGGCCCGCATGGACGAGCTGCGCCTTGGTCAACGGCGACCCGAAGATGGCATTCACCTGCAGTGAGGATGGGAGTATCTAAAATGAGTAACGCAGGTCAGCTAGGAGTACCAGAAGTAGCTCGTACAGCCAAGGCAGCAGCTCGCTGAAAAGGGAGCGCCAAGCACGAACAGTGTCCGGCCAGCAGTCATCCTCTGCATGAGTCTGAGACTACAACAGACAACTCAAAGCAACCGTTGAAAATCACGTCAGGCTCTTGCAATAGATTCTTAAAGCCGATTCAATGGACACCATACAAAAAGAGAAGAACTTGTTAGAGGGAGGCAAGCTGGGAGGCAGTGCTCACTGCCACTGCTGCAGCGGCAGCGCTCGCTGCGCTGGACCCTAGGCCGCTGCCGAGCGGCAGGCCCTTGTGCAGCGTGAGGTCGAGGCCCACAGAGGCAGTGCCAAGCAGCTCCAGCGTCGCCTTGGCGGCGATGCCGACGCAGTTGGTGCCAGCCACTGTGCTCAACCGCCCGCCGTCGCCCGTGATGCCCGCGATCCTCACCTCGCCAGGCGCCACATTCTCGCTGACCTAACACAACCGCACACTCACGAGCCTCAGGACTCTAACATGATCCTCAATATTCTGCTACACTCATACCCTTCTAGATGTCATCGCTCAGTTGGCCTGACCCTGATGCCCAACACGGGGGCCATTGGGGCAGCTTGACCAGCTTAGGCATGGCGTGACAGACATCCCAGCAGCCCTTTGGCCTGTCGCTGCTCCTAATGCGCCTGAGCCCAGGAGCAGCACCCGGCTGGGCCTGGGAGCATGCCAGGCCTAGCCGTCCCCTTGAAGGCAAGGATTCCATCACGCTTCTGCAGGTGCGCTGGGGCGCACCCTCAGGCGACTTCCTCGAGCTTGCTGTGGCGCCCCGCCCATTGAGCCACCCGTGTCTGGCACACAGCCACCCCCGTTACTGGAACACAATGACTCGTACTCTTATTACTCTAATTACTGAGCACGATTCCTGGTCCCCGAGCTCCGGGGCCTGAGACGTACTGCTCAGACGAGAAGCACGCAATGGCGCCCGCAGGCGGCCTCGACTGACGTCTGATTACCTAAACCTTCGAAACGACCCCAAGTCTTGCGCTGTGGACAGAAACCTCCAGGTGACAACAGCTTCCGAAACCCTGACGCCGTGGCTTTGGTCCAAGGAGCGATTTAGGTGGGAGTGCCATCCAGAGAAGGGCAGGGAGGGGCGGGAGACCTCGGCGGTGACGTAGTCGCCGGCGCCCTCGATGGCGCAGCCGAGGAAGTCAAACCCCGGGCCGAGGTTGGCCACCGTGGCCGGCGCGAAGGCCCGCGCCGACCGCCGGCAGGGCGCCGGCTCCGGCGGCTGCGCCGCTTTTTCCGCCTGCCGGCGNCTCGGCGGCTCCGCGCCGCGACGCCGGGACTCGCGCCGGGCTCGGCACGCAGGCGAGCGGCACCCGGCAGGCCAGCGCCATCGCAGCCGCCGCCGCCGCCTGCTCCTTGGTTAACTCGCACTCGAAGCCGTTAGCTGTGTTGTCGACAGGTAGCATTGAGGGTAATTGGTCATAGACTTGTAAACCTATCACTAATGGCCGTCGATGGGGAACTAGCTCACATGGTAGAGCGCTCGCTTAGCATGCGAGAGGTACGGGGATCGATACCCCGGTTCTCCACTACAAAACACCTCGATACGTTTTCACTTTCAATCATGGTCAGGACCTAGTCTACAACGGGGCTCGGCCCCCAACGCATGTGTAGTAGGAGAGCGGCCGTACGAGTGAAAGCCCGAGCCACTTTTCTAGCTACTTGGCTAGCTTCTGCGACTAGAGATACTTGAGGAGCACATATGTTACAGCCACTTGCGAATATCTGTCCTTTTGTACTTTCGGCCTCTATGCCTGATCTGTGTATTTGAAGACGTGGCTCTCCCAATTGGGGCAAGGGCTGTGAGAAGCCAGCCCGAAAAGAATTGACAAGGTTCGAAAGGGCCAAACTACGAGCTAAGCAGCGACTGCGGGCTTCAGGCCTCCGCTTCCTTTTAGAGGCCAGGCCTGTAAGGCCAGAATTGGGCCTCCCTTTCAATTTCATGCGCACCGCGCGCCTTCTCTCTTTAAAAGCACACTGCTCGCCGTCTCCCACTTCAAGCGCACCGCCCGCGCCTTCCCCGCATTTGGGCCTTGTTCATTCTTAATGGGCTGGCCTTTTGGAAGAGCTTTTCCGTCGCTTGTATGCCTCGTCTGCCGCTTTCATGCCCGCCGACGCTTCTCATCGTCGGCAGAGCCTCGCTTCCCCGCAACAACTTATTTGTTACGAACGCGACGCAGATGGTCTGCCTTGGCCATGCCCCGCATGTCGCCGGCGTCGCCGCCGCCGCCGCCGCCTCCGGCGCGGCCCGCAGCCGCCAGCGCGGCCGCCATTGCCGCCTTCCAAGACCGCGTCCACCGCGGGCCTAGCCTTGCCATTATGACCCTGCAGTACTGCTCCTGGTGGCGGCCGCCGGTAATTGGCAAGCAGGGGACCTGCGCTACCAGTCATTGAGCCAATGCTGCCGTGTCTCCCCGCCATACCGTTGCTGCCATGTAGAAGGCGCCGCCACCTCTGACGGCGCATGAGCTCATGGATTGGTGCTCCTGCCTGTCGCCGCCCGTCGTCGCCGTCCTGGCCGTCTTCGTGTTTGTGTACTACGGCGTCACGTTCGGCGTAATCCAGCCCTGGCTGGGCCTCGACACCGCCGCCGGCGTCTTCCACGCCGCCGTCTTCTCCGTGGCTGCCGCCATGGCGCTGACCGCCTACGCACTCGCAGTCCTGCGCGACGCCGGCGCCGTGCCGGCAGCCTACCTGCCTGATTTCGAAGGCGGCCAGGTGCCTCTGCAGGAGGTCAAACGGAAGGTCTCCTCCTCAACTCTCTCCCCCGTCCGTTACACCTTATCACGACCTCATGCACCTACGATACACCTGCCATGGTGCCGCTGCAATTGGCCGACAGCTTCTACACAGTAGCTGTGGCCAGGTCCTCCTCCCAGTATTCAGCTAGTAGATATCCACACACTTGCATTGAGGCTGACCTTCCTGGCTAGCCGTAGTTGCCAAGTTTCTGGTCATGACAAGCACTGCCCTGCATCCCTGATGCAGGGCGGCGATGTGCGATATTGCCAAAAGTGCGGCCACTACAAGCCACCACGCGCGCACCATTGCCGCATCTGCAACCGCTGCATCCTGCGAATGGTGATTCCCCATCAGCCTGTCAACCAGCATGACATCACTCCTGCCAGTATCAGTTCAATGTGCTTCAAGGGTGTCAAGAAGGCCATCTTTACTGCCAGCCACTTAGCATGATGCACGTATACAAGTGGCAAAGAAATGTCAAAGCGGAGTAGCTACTTCAGCAAGCAATTGTGTAAGTGTGTACTTGCTGCTCATGGACAAACCCTGTCCTTTTGGATTCGCCACTTCTGCGGCAGGATCACCATTGCATATGGATCAATAATTGTGTTGGCCACAACAACTACAAGAACTTCCTGCTTCTTGTCCTATATGTGGTCCTGGCACTGACACATGCGGTGGTATGTGCCTCTGCACACAACTTCTGCTCTGCATAACATCAAGTCTGCTTGTTATTCCGTAGTAGTGATAGATGGCTGAGTTTGCCTATTGTGAAGGATGGTTATGACAAGATTCTGGGCTCGGTCTTTGTACTAGAGTTCGTGTGACTATAGTGAGCCCTTAGCTCTGCCCATTATGTAATGCACAATGTGGATGTGAATTTCTCTGCGCTCCTTGCTTGAGGAGCCTCTGTGCTCCTTGCTTGAGGAGCCTAGAGGACCACTATCTGACAGGGTTTTGAAGGCAGCCTCGTGGACCTGAGTTGACTTCAGGGTCTACTGGTCTGGGAGGTTGTGCATAAGCTGGATGGTGAAGAAGAGGTTCAGCAGCGGCAACTTCGCCTTACGCAGGGAGGACGTCATGCTGATATGCTGTTGAAGGTGCGGGCCAGCTGATGTGGCTCCCACATCTGCAATGCTGCCGTCTGCTTACAAATGCAAGGGCAAGGAACTCAGTTCCAATGCTGCTGCTTAATCGCGCACTGCCCCAACCGGCAAGCACGCTTGCTCCTTGTGGAGGCAGTTGTCACGTGCACCCTTGCTGCTTGTTTTCCTGTTTCTCACCCCTGATGCTATGATGGTCAAAGAACTTTGGCAAACTTGGAGTTTCCGTCTCATCAAGTGCCTTCTAACATATCACAACAGCATAGCCCGTTACCATGGCTATTTAAAACTAGCACAATATGCAGCCACTTAGCCGAAGTCGCTGAGCAGTGGAGTGTAGTGCAGTGCCTTCTGCCAGGCAGATTCACTTAGCAGTGCAGCATGGCGCTTAGCAGGTCCTCTGTGGGCTCATCTGTGTGCCATTATTGGTGGTCCTTTCCTTCCTCCTCGCCTGGCACATCTACCTTCTCCTCTCCAACAAGACCACGATTGAGGCAGGCATTCCCATTAGTCACCATAAGTATTTTCAGCTGAGATGAGGAACTTTCTTCCTGGCCAAGACATGCTAGTGACTTACGCAATGCTATGGTTGTGAAAATCTCCATCTGTAAGTGCGTTGCCCCATAAGCAGGGTTCTAGTTGGCCACATTTCCAATTGTAAGAGGCTGACTCTTTGCATGGTACCTTAGGTCCGTTGAGCTACATCTGCTGTTGACCAATCGACATCAAGGGCTGTGATCTGAGATGCTTTGCTTAGACTGCTTTTCACTCCGATGGTGTAGCATCACGAAGGAGTTCGGGCACGGTGGCTTGCCCAAAAGGCCGGCCAGGATTATCGTCACCCTTATGACCTTGGTGTAGTGCCCAACATGCTTGCGGTAGGTCGAACATTCATAGTCCTCTTATTGCCTGCCAGCTTGTCAAGGGGAGGCTTATATCTTCCTACAATATGCACAGGGTTGTGAAAAGCTCCTCAAGTATCTGTGTAATCTCCTGGAAATTTGATGCCAGTCTTGCTATTTTGTCCAGATTTTGGGACCCGAAGCTTCGTGTTGGTTATGTCCCCTTGCCACATGGCACCTCAGCAACGGCCTCAGCTTTCCGACTGCCTATGTTTAGAGCGTCATACGTCGATTGGTCTGCCAAGGCAATTCCTCGCTGAATACCTACTTAGAAGTTCTAAGTAGAGCAGACATGGAGAGGCTTCTGCTACAGGCAGAGCCGAAATCTTTTCTGCTTTCTTGTGCACAGATTGACTTGGTGGAGTAGCTCTCTATGTCCGTACTTGACAGAGTAAGGGGTTGCAGACGTCAAAAATTTGGCACTAGTAGAGTGTACAACGGGCGAGATTTAGCGATTTATTCAGACAGCTCAGGCAGTGGAGTGTGCAATCAGCAGCTTTTGTAGGCCTTGATCTAGGCAGACCAATGCTAATTAGGTTTAGTATCTCCCTCTCAGCAATTCATTGGCTCTCAATCTCTGCCAGCAGGCTTCTCCTCTGCAGCCCCTGCGTGGCAGCCGTGGGCCACCCGTCAGAAGGTGGATTCACCTTAAGATTGTTACCTCCTAGGCACCAAAGGTTTCTGCAAGGATTATGACATTCATGCAGGAAACATGACCACTGTGACCTCAAGGCTTCTTTTGATAAAAAGATACAGTATTGCAGCAGTGCCCAAGCCCGTAACTGAGCCCATGATTGATTCAGTGCCTTTTGTATCACAAGCACGAGCCACTGCCGGATGGGTTTGACTTAGTACAGGAGGAATATTGCACATTATAGAATTTCAGATTTGCTTCGGCTTTTCTTGGGCTTGTTTTCTGAGTATAACATGTTTATACCTTCTCCTCCCTTAGTTGCCCGTGAGGAAGTCCTTACCCTATCTCACATCTGGCATGACAAAGATGTAGATTGTAATACACATCATTGATCGACTCCTAGGAGTCTTGTGCCGTCAATATACAGCAAACGTATCCTGCCATTCTGATGCTCAACAGCTCGGTCGATTAGTTTTAAGGTCCATGACTGCAGCTTGAGAGAAAGGTTGGAGAAGCAGCTGCAGAAAGCTGGAGTGATTTTTTTCTTCAAGTTGTGACCCTTTTTGTTCGATCACACCAGCATGGCTGCTCACATAAAGTGGGCGCTTCTGGAGCATTGCATAACGCTCATTTCCATCACCTCATGCATTATGCGCAGCTGCATCGCCAAAAAGGCGACTTGCCAGCCACGATACTGAGGAAAAGCATCGGCATAACAGCAGATGCTACTTGCTTGGCCTACTATATGGGAAGGAAATTGGGTCACCTGCAGTGTGGCTATGGAAGAATGGGTAACTTTCTGCTTAGTTGTACATGTATGGAAGGCCACCTTCTGAGGTGTGGAGAGCAGCTCGTCCAATCGCGAGGAATATAAAAGCGCTTGCAGCCCGGCACTCATCAGCTCGTCCAACTCCTTTCTGTCGATGCACTGTTAAGTAGGTGCTAGGATTGAAAGGCATTTTTGTGTGACCGCACCTTCGTGTACCATAGCACGTGCTCATTTGGCTTGACAGCTGCTCTTGGTGTCAGAATCGCTCCATCGTGAAGAACACGCCACTCATTCCATAGTGAGCACACTTTCACTGTATGCCAAACACAAGCCCCTGAATTTGTGTAATTTTTCTTGTCTAACAAGCACTCTCTACGAAATTTTCAAAATGTTGTGGGCTGACCCACTTGTGACCAATGCTTAGATCTCAGTCCGCTGCATCGTATCTACGTCTCTTGATAGCAACACAGTCATTATTCTAAACCCCAGTTTTCGTGGTGATCTGGGCCGTGCCGGGTCGCCCCAAGGCGATGAGCTTTTCCATCTCAAGTGAAGAATGTATCACATGCTCAGCTATTCTACTTAGGCATCGCTGGTATGTGCAATCTCATCTAAGGTGGCCTCGCAGCCAGCCAGCGTGGAGCCCCCGGCTGGAGCGGACGCCTTCTGCGTGCCATCCATATGAATCACTTGTTTTGCTAAGTGCTTAGTAATTTCGTGTCGGGGCTTCCTCCACAAAATGCCAGTGGCATGACTTAAGCGCGCCCAGTACGCTGACGAAAGCTAATGCGTAGGGGCGCTGCAGATTAAATGAAAGCAGCATCCTGTAATATCCAACTGACGCCGGAGGAATGCTAGTGTGCCCCACGCTGCCACTCTGGCTGAGTTTCTGTCGTCTAGGCGACAGGATAGGATAGCGCACGTCAAGCTGACCATGGGGCCGGGGAGTACCGACGAGTCGGCGCCGGCACAACCCGGCCAAGCCGACTGAATCACGTCCGCTACCCAATCGACCGCCACCCAGGTGGCCAGCCAACCCGCCCCGCCACGAGCCCCCAACCTTTGCCGTGCTGCCCGACTGTACGGCGGCAGCGG
Organism: Spirogloea muscicola; assembly: GCA_009602725.1. Classification (NCBI taxonomy): domain Eukaryota; kingdom Viridiplantae; phylum Streptophyta; class Zygnematophyceae; order Spirogloeales; family Spirogloeaceae; genus Spirogloea; species Spirogloea muscicola. Next base: position 87,390 of record WELB01000021.1, read on the forward strand.
GCTCCTTGGTCGACAGCTTCCGGCCGTCTCTTTGCAGCGGTCCCTAGCTTTTGCGGTCCACTTGCGCGCAGGCCGCGCTCTGGCGGCGGCCTCCGGCTTCCGTCAGGGCGACGTCTTTCCGCCTGCTAGCTACTCAGACTTGCATCTACTGACGAGAGGTTACTGAGAGTTCGCTTACTGCTGTCTCAGTCCTTAGCACTCCGACTCCTTCAGACCTTGTCCATTCTTTTGGGCTGGCCTCTCCCAGCCACCAGTTAATCTGGCCGCGCTTGCTCTCTTTCCGGACGAAGGGCCCCGTAACTTCTGAGACCGGCTATGCCGTGAAGGTGGCCGAACAGAAGAAGTTGCACAAGTACAAGGACCACCCGGCCGGTGATACCTTTTACCGGCAGCTAGTCTGTCGGATGTGAGGCTCCTCACTCGTAACTACTAAGCGGTCCATCCTCCCCCGTTCTGCCATAGCCTCTTCAGGCCCCGCAGTCGCTGCTTAGCTCGTAGTTTGGCCCCTTCGAACCTTGTCAATTCTTTTCGGGCTGGCTTCTCACAGCCCTTGCCCCCATTGGGAGAGCCACTTCTTCTCCTTTTACCCCCTGGCCATGGACATCCAAGGGTGTTACGGGGGTCGGTGCTCCTCGTTACTTTCGCTGCTGGCATCTCAAGCTGACCAGCGGCGCCGGGAACAGGGTGCAGCCCTTCCCGGTGGCTCGGTGCCTTTGGGTCTTGTGTGTCGCTTGTATGTCGCTACAGCGTTCCCAAGCGCTTGCTTTGCATCGCCGCGCTGGTCGTGCCCAGCAGCCTTTGGCTTGCGCAGCGGGGTTGCTCTTCCTCCCCTCAGCTCATCTGACTTCCTACTGCTGGGGTTACTAAGAGCGCCCTGGCTGCCTAGCCTGTGGCTCCGTCATGAACACCTGTATGCATCTGGCTGGCTTTCACAGCCGCTCTTTTAATATCAGCAGCCGCATTCTTCTTTTGGTCCGAGCTGGCCGCGGGCGCTTTGGCCATCATGGAATGTACAAGGGCATGGTGAGCACTTTCTTCTGGCCATGCCCTTGTACGTTCCTTTGGGCTAGGCCTCTCACAGCCATTGCCGTCAGATTGGAAGAGCTATTTCTTCTTTCTTAATTTCTTTCCAATTTCGCACCGCGTTGAGACCACGGCATGCTGCCGCCTGCGGAAGGGCCATCTGGCCTCGCGCATCTTGAATGCAGCTTCGAGCGAAGCTAACACCGGACGTCGCTTCTCGCCGTCCAAGCTGCCAAGGACGAAGACCTACTCGTCAGACACCCTGCTTGTGCGATGGCTCGACTTCCAACTCCGCCTCCAACTTCAGGGCCAAATTTCAGCTTACGATATCACCGTCACTCTTTCGAAGTCAGCTTATATGCTGAATGTGACACTCCTTCAAAGTCTCAACACCCCATGGGAGTAAATATCTCGGCAGGTAGTAGAACCTTTTCATTCTGAACCACTCTAGCCAGGATGACCCACCTGCACCTGAGCATACGATAGTGCTCTTCTGCGCAGACAAGATCACCGTTCAAAACATGGCTGGGTCGACCTATTAGTCCTCCTGGCAGCAACCTCAGACTGCTGGATGGACTCCTTGGCGCTTGCCTGCTAATTTGGCCCATGGAAAGCGTGCCCTCTTATGCCTTGAAGTATGCAGGGATCCAACTGCATCCTGAGCATAATGTTCTCTGAAATCGTGCATTGTTGCAAGGTACAATGTTGTGAGGCTATTCAAGTGCTTGGCACCTGCATTGCCGATTGCTTGCCAGAAATTACAGTAGTGAGTTTGAAGAGATGAAAGATATCTCGCATATTGCTGGACGGTCATTGAAATAAAATGCATTGACCAGGGCAAGGAGGGGGGAGGGAGGCGGGAAAGGGGGCAATGTAGGACCTGATAAATTCCCTGGGGTGGGAGGGGGGGGGATGGTGATGGTCCTGACATTTTCTCAGATACTGGCATTTTGGGTCAACAAGCTCTGACTACAGTAAAGAGCACCAATTGAAGAGCTGCACGCTTGTAACATGTAATTTCTCGAGACCACAGGCAGGGGCCACAGCTCAAAGCAGATGGACAGTCAGAATTCCGTGGTTTGAGATGCTTGAATGAGGACTTATTTCAGTATCTGACTCTTGAATTGGTGCCATGATTGCTTCAAATGCTATTTTGCTAAAAATATCTCGTGTAATTCCATCTGTCCCTACTCCTCATTAACATGCTTGGATTTGCAATCTCTCCTCTGCACAGAGCTTGATGAAATACAATTCACTTCATCACTCAAGTGACATTTGTAAGGCTAGAATTGGCCTCCATTTCAATTTCATGCGCACCGCGCGCCTTCTCTCTACTTAAGTGCAAGCATCAGTCAGATGCAAGCCAGGCAGCCTTCTCTGTGCTCGAGCATAGTGCTTGAGGCTTCCAGGTTAAATGAGCCTTCCTCATGCCTCGGGCATTGATTGGTTGCTTTGTCGCTCTCAAGAATAATTCTCACTGAGCAGATGATGTAGCACAGGTTTCAGCACCATTGTTGCAAGTAGCATACAATATGTCATGTGGGGCAATCCCCCTGTCTCAGGCTATGACATGCTTGCATATGCCATGATAAGATGTGGCCAGCAAGCCCAGGACCACTGTGTCAAGTCTGCCTGGACTCATTTCGCCCACAGTTTCAAGCTCGTGTATGTTTTTGGCTAAATTGCCGTGCTTGCACCCTGCAGACACATGCCACCTGCAGAGGCCTTCACGAGCAAGCCAGTAAACAAGGTTACTTCTTGAAAGAAGTGGCAAGGCGGCAGTAGCAGCTAGTCTTCACATTCTCAGCAATGCACCTCAATCATTGATACATTTCAGACAGAGCTTCCCGTGTATACGTCAGCAAGTCAGACCTGCTAGGCATATGATTGTCAAGTGCAGCTTGTGACAGTGAGCACAGCATTGGTCTACTGTATCATCTCAGAGGCGAATGATGGATATGGTGCAAATCTGCACAACAGACAGGAACACAACGCCAGTGAGCACCACATATTGTTTATTTGTGATTCTTAATGGGAAGCCAATTCCAAAGCGTCCACGACCTGCTCTGTGTCTAGGTGCTAGGTGTTCGGTGGAGCTTTCAAGAGGCCCTCATTCCATCAGAATTTATGCCATTGCATGCGATGCAGTTCTGTTGGTGGTCCCGCCAAGCCAACAACTTTGCTCAAGGAATATCGCTTGCCAACATCAAAATGACAAATAACTATCACACGCAGTACTTACCCATGGCATGGAGCTGCCACCATTATTTAAACAGCAACTGTGGTGAACCCTGCGCATCAATCTGGTTTCGAGATGACTTCAAGTACGGGCGCACACCTGAATTAAGCACCAACTCGCCAAACAGCTGTTTAGCAGATGCTGCCATGCTGATTGCATCTGATACTGCAACACAAGCAAGCAGAGCAGGTAAGCCGCTTGACATGACAACACTTCATGGTGTTTTCAAGATTGGATTGAAGAAAGAAAGTTAGGAAAATGTAGAAGCTCTACAATGGTCTAAATGATCATGAATCAAAGAGTTGTCGAGGTCAAAAGATCGGTGAATTGCTGAAAGGACGACTAAGTACCAAGTCAATGCAGAATAAGTGTACTTCATATGTGCAGGGGACACCAAGGTGAGTACTAGTCATCATTGTTGTTGCTGATGAAGACGTCAGGACGTCACATTGTCTCGGCGAACATTTGCTTACTTAAAGCACGTGAATTCCATCCATCGCAGCAGCAGTAAGGCAGACAACATGGCCTGTCAAAAGCAAACGAATGTGATATACTACCTCCACTTATAAGCTGCATAGTATGACTGCTTGGACCACCGTGATCGTGTGCTGGAACAGCTTGCGCTGAACATGTGACTCGGTTGACAATCCAAAATTTGATTCAAGATGATGTCTCTCATCAGGGCCTATGAGCATGATCACCAGGTAGATGCCCAGCTGGATAAGTGGGGCTAGAGAAGCCTAGCTGATGTCGCCTCATGCATGCTGCCATGTTGCAGGAGACAAGCTTTCCTGTCCTGCACCTGGCAACAACTACAACAACTCCAGCAAATGTGCACTCTTTCATAACTACCAAGTCACACTCTTGTTGAGCTAAGCATGCCCTGGGATGAGCTGACAGCCTAAGGTGTCTAGCTCGACTTTGATACCGACACCGCTCAGAGAGAAGTCAAGCAACAATGCTTGTAGTGAGACGCATGATTAACAGTCAAATCGTAACCCCACCTAGATCTTTTGCCGATCGTTTGGCCAATGCTTCTCAGGTGCAAGACAGACGCAAGACCCTTCAGCCTTTGCAGGGGGGCTTACCAGCCAAGTAGTCTGGGAACGACACAAACGACACTTGCGCTTTCGACTCACGAGGGACAATTGAGCTAGACACTAGGGCGACAGGACCTGGCAGCTGGCCTGGACCATCAGATAAGCTTGTGATGGTGCCGTATGGCTGCTGGTCATGCACGGTAAGGCACTCACGTCCTGCAACTCAGATACTAAAAGTTCTGGCTAATAATAAGTAGCGTAGGGCATTTGCAGCAAGGCCACCCAAAGCTGTTGAAAGACGAGAGCGAAAGCTATGCAGAGTACCACAAAGTGGGATGGCACGAGAAGTTCTCGCAATGCACAGCCAGCTGGAAAGGGAAGAGAGGAGCAGGACGAGGGCTAGAGCGTCGTCATGCATCGCCTTGGGGAGCAGCGTACGTCGGCCCCACCTGAAGCCGCCAGCCTGGGCACCAGTCACGAAGAGCGGCCGGCGAGTAGCGTCGCTCTCTCACGCCAGAGAGCCGGCCAGCTGGAGCAAGCGTGGCAGAGTCACACGAAGCGGCAAGGCAGGCCAGCAGAGACGAAGGCCCCCCGCCACAGCTGCGGCGGTTCCGGGTGGTGGGTCTCCCAGCCGGCGTCGTAACCAGCAGTGGGCCGGCCGTGGGGGTGCTGGCTCGCTGAGCGGCCATGGAGGGCCGGCGAGCGCCCGGCCGGGAGGGGGGGGGGGGTTGCCACGCCGCCTCCCGCGACGTACGTCTGCTTCGCCAAGGACGGGCCATATGCCTGCCACCGTACTTTGGGCCGCTTCTGGCCCGTATGACCGCTCACACTCAGCCCAGTGCGCCACCAAGGCTGGGTATGCGGTAGCCTGCGCCGCTCCGGCCAAGGAGCTAAAATACGCAGATCACCCGCGGGAAGACGAGTTCTTCCCGCTCGCCATCGATACGCACGGGGCGCTGGGCGCTCGGTGGCTCGAGCTGCTCAACCAGCTCTCACGCCACGCCAGTGTCCGCCGCTTCCATGGGCAGCCGGTGGACTCCATGCAGCAGGATCGCTGGCGCAGGTGTACCGCATGCCCTTGGCCGTCTCGCTGCAGAGGTGTATGGCCCGCGCGCTGCACCTGTGTGCAGGCAGAACCCTCGCGGCTGCCTCTGGCTCTGGCCAGGGGACCCGCTTCCAGGAACCCAGTCTCTCTGACCTGAGGCTGCTTAGCAGGGGTTACTGAGTGCTTCGTAGCTGCTTCGTTTCTTCTTTGTGCTAGTTGTCCTTCGCACTTCCCCTAGCCCCTTCTCGTCCTTTGTTCATTCTTTTCTGGGCTGGCTGGCTATCCTCAATGGGCGAGCCCTTTCTTCTGGCTCTCCACCACTCACTGCGCGGTGTTGCTACCCCGGCGGTCTGATCACCCTCCCCCCCCCCGGTCACCCCCGACCGCCTTCCTTATGACATCCTATTGCTGCCCAGTTTCTCCAACCTGCGGCTGCTTAGCAGGGGTTACTGAGTTTCCCGTTCCCGTCGTCTTGTGTCTAGCTGTGTCATTTCTCTTTTCGGCATCTTCTTGGCTCTTTGGATTTTGTCCTATTATTTTCTGGCTGGCATCTGCCAGCCCCCCTTCTTTATGGGCGCGCGCTTTCTTCTTATTGCTGACACTGGGGTATTAGGAGGGCCAGTGGCTCCACCGCGTTAGTCATGAACACCCTCTGTGTGCTGGCCGTGCTCTCGCTGCAGCCTCTGGCTTTCGTCAGGGAGGTGGCACTCCCAATGGGGGCAAGGGCTTTGAGAAGCCAGCCCGAAAAGAACTGACAAAGGTACGAAGGGGCCAAATGACGGAGGGGCTTAAACAGGGGGATAGTTTTCCGGCAGCTAGTCTGTCACATTAGAAGCAAGCGCGACCAGTTTAACTGGTGGCTGGGAGAGGCCAGCCCAAAGGAATGGACAAGGTCTAAAGGAGCCGGAGTGCCAAGGACTGAGACAGCAGCAAGCGAACTCTCAGTAACCTCTAGTCAGTAGATGCAAATATGAGTAGCTAGCAGGCGGAAAGACGTCGCCCTGACGGAAGCCGGAGGCCGCCGCCAGAGCGCGGCCTGCGCGCAAGTGGACTGCGAAAGCTAGGGACCGCTGCAAAGAGACGGCCAGGCGCATCCGGAAGACTTGGGCGAGGGACCCGGCGACATGGAAGCCAGGCTGCTCGCCCTGCTGCCCGTGGCGGCGGGCCGCTGCTCGCCGCGCAAGGTGGTGAAGCAGGTTAAGCCATTTGGCGCCAAAGGCGCCGTGTACGTCGACGTCGAGTGGAACAAACTCGTCGCTCACCGGGTGATCCGAGTATTTGCGATCCTTGGCGCCTGCCGCTTGGCAGATTGCGTAGCTCGCCTCCTTCGCCGAGCGTGTACCGAGGCCAGGGGAAACGCTATCGTTCCGCTTCTCCCGATGGGGGTAAGAAGAAGTGCGCACCCATAGAGAAGAGGGGCTGGCAAAGCCAGCCTAAACAAGAAGGACAATGTCCAAAGCCAAAGAAAGAGGAGCCGGAAAACGGACTACACTACAAAATACCGCAGAACACAGAGACGATGCAGAGGGAAGCTCAGTACCCACGAGTGAGCAACATCAGGTCTGAGTAGCTCGCTGCAGGGAAAGAGGCACTCCGCCGAGACCCGTAGCGCTCCTGGAATCGAAGGAGTCTCTGGTGACAACGTCGGCAATGAGCCGAGGCCCCCCGCCGAGCGCGCTCGCGACGAGATCGGCGCGCCGGATGTGGAGGCGGCCATCCGCCCCAACGGTAGGAGGCATGATGCTGGTGCTCTCCATCGCCACAGTGTAACCGGCCTCCACGAATAGGCCAAACATTGCATTGCGGAGCAAATCGTGGGTGCCGGTCCGCTCCCCTCACCGTGCGCACCGGAGCATATGTGCCGCCAGAGACGCCGCGTCAGGGCTGCGCTCGCCGCACTCGCATTGCTGGACTCCACTTAGGCATGGTGGGTGGAGGCCGAGTAGGCGGTGCACCGCCGTACGGAATGCGTCATCCGGCATCCGAAGCGCGTCGTGGATCGGCAGAGCAGACAAGAAAGAGAAAGAAGAAGAAGAGAAAGGGCTCGCCCGTTGAGGATACTGGAGGAAGCCAGTCCAAAAAAGAATGAACACCCTCTGCGTGCTGGCCGTGCTCTCGCTGCAGCCTCTGGCTTTCGTCAGGGAAGTGGCACTCCCAATGGGGGCAAGGGCTGTGAAAAGCCAGCCCGAAAGAAGTGACAAAGGTTCGAAGGGGCCAAATGACGGAGGGGCCTAAGAAAGGGGGAAAGTTTTCCGTCAGCTAGTCTGTCTGATTTGAGGCTCCTCACTCGTAGCTACTGAGTGGTCCATCCTCCACCCGGGAGAGCCACTTCCTTCTCTCAACACCCTCTGTACTAGAAGCGTCCTCTTTCACTAGGTTCTGCCTGAAAAATGTATTGGCTTGAAATGGCCTCCCTTTCATTTTAATGCGCTCCGCGCGCCTTCTCTCGTTCTGTATGCACATGGCTGGCTTTGACAGCCGCTCTGTTAACATCAGCAGCCGCTCTCTTCTTACTAGCGATGCTTTAGCCAGCTGTCTCACTTTCGCTTACTTTGCAGCGGTCGCAAGCTCTGGCTATTCCTCAGCGTGCTTGGCGTGCTTTGAATCAGGCCACCGGCTTCCGTGGCGGCGCTCCGGCACCCCAAGTTGGCTTGTCGGATTTGTGTGTGCTCACCCGTGGGTACTAACGTCACACTGTAAGCTTAGCCACCTTAGCATAGGGAATGTCGCCTGATTATTTTGCACAAGTTTCTGCCTGAACAATGACTTGGCTGGAGTTGGCCTCCCTATATTTCAAGCGCACCACCGCGCGCGTTTTCTCTTTAGCCAGCTTACTGTCCCATTACCAGAACTTTGTATTGCTCGAATGGCCTCCTCTTCTCTTCCTAGGCACCGATCGCCTTTCTCCTCTGACCGCCGCCTCCCAGCCACGGATGGCTCCGCTTCCGCTTTCCGACCGGCGGCACGGCGAGCAGGCTGACCTCAACGCTGCTCATTACCAAGTGACCATTCTTCGTGGCAGTTGCTCATTTGTTTGTGTGCTTCAGCGAGTTTCCGGCCCCTTCAGACTTTGTGCATTTCGTTGGGCTGGACTCTCACAGCCATTTCCTTACAATGTAAAGAGCAGCTTCTTTGTTTCATTTCGGGCTGGTTTTTAACCACAACCTTCGACCCACTTGAATGAGCTTCCTACTTAATGCAGCTGGCTCGCTAGCGCAGTTGTTCCGTGCGCCTTGCCATCTCCCTCCAGCGGTCCTTGGCCCACGCTTGCAGCTGCGAGCTGACCGTGCTCTAGCTGCCGCCTCTGGCCGTTGTCAAGGGAACTGCTTCCTTGGCTACTAGTCTAGTCTTTCTGACTTGCGGCTGCTCATTAGGGGTTTAATAAGTGACCATCCTTCGTGGTACTTGAATAGCTGTGTAACCTTCTGCTTTCCGGCCCCTTCGAACCTTGTCCATTCCTTCCGGGATGGCTTTTACAGCCCGCCCCTCCTGGAAGAGCTTACTTCTTCCCGACTACTCTGGATTCTCGTGGGCTGGCTTTTCTCTGGCTCTGGCCGGGGGACCCGCTTCCAGGAGCCCAGTCTCTCTGAGCTGAGGCTGCTTAGCAGGGGTTACTGAGTGCTTCGTAGCTGCTTCATTTCTTTTTTGTGCTTGTTGTTCTTCGTACTTTTCCTGGCCCCTTTTCGTCCTCTTTCATTCTTTTTTGGGCTGGCTTTTTCCAGCCCCTATCCTCAATGAGCGAGCCCTTCTTTTCACAACCCTCGCCCCCTTCAAGAAGCTGCCTTCTGTGGACCTTTTGTGTTCCAAAAGTTTGCGACTGGCCTTTCGCAGCCATTGCTCCTTTGCAAGAGATTCTTCTTTCACAGCCATCGCCCCTTAGGAAGAGCTTCTGTTTTTCGTGATGTGCGCTTTCCAGTCCCTTTGCCTTTTGAAACCTGCTCTGGGACACTACGGTTGGCATCTTGCACGAGGCTAATTACCACCCCGCAATGGAGGTGTCAGGCATCATGCCCGTCATTGAGGAAACGAGGCTAGCCGTATGTGCGGCGTGTGGACCTGGTCGCCAACCCCCGATGCGGTGGGTCTCGGCTCTTCCTCGACATGGTCCTCACCGACGCCTTCGGCTTTGGAACTTCAAGCCAGCCGTGCGTGGCTGGCTGACAGCCAGACGAAACGCAAGAAGGAGAAGCAGTCAAATGACCACCTCCGGGAACACTGCTTCTGCCTGTGCAGCATCGACACAGACGGCGGCTGCAGTAACAAGCGGTCTTTCATCCTGCAGTGTTTTGCTCAGCAGGCCGACACACGCCGCCGTTGTCGGGGGGGGGTTTGGGCATATCGGGCTTTGTTCCGTGCAATTAGATGATGCTGTCGTAAAGCTTGCAGGACTCGCAGGCCCTTCACCTTCATCAGCGGGCTGGGCGTGCCCTGAGCAAGTACACCCGCTTGCATGGCGGTGCTCCGGCTTCATAGAATAGCCTGTTCGACTTGTGCTTACTCGCGGGCACTAAGCCCCCCTCCAGCTGTGCTTTCGCCCTGCTTGCTTCTCCCCTCCTAAACAAGTGCTTCGCTTTGAGTAGCCCCAGTGCACACCCATTGCCCTCTGCATTAACACAGTATTGGCTCGGTTTGGCCTTTCACACAATCCCTGCGCACGGCGCGCCTCGTCTCTCTCTGTGGCTGTGTGGGCTATGGGATAAAGAACCAAAAGGTGCCGAAAAGAAAAACTACAGGGCCACAGAGAGAGACCATTCCGTCTGAGGCTGGCCTTTCCAAGCCCCTCTTAACCATGGGCGAGCAAAAAATTCTGTGGACCTTGCTGTCCATTTTGGCTGGCCTTTCACAGCTGTCGCCCCATCTAGATTGCTTCTTTCATCCGGAGAAGCTCCTTCTATTCTGGGAGGCCCCCGATCTCTCACCCTGGTGATGGCAAGCACCTGGCTGCCTGGCCCCATGCCACAATCCCCTTGCCGCCTATGTCGCCCCGTTTTCGTCCAGGCCCTCAATCAATTGATCGGTGTGTTTGGATGCTGGTACTCCGTACTTGCCAGTTGATAAATGTCAAGTGGTCTTGGAAGGACACTCATCTTCTGGGTTGGCCTCTCTTAGCCGCCACCTCCATTGAAGGAGCACTCTCTTTCCTACAGGCTGCACGAGGTTGTAGAGCTCTCTTTCTAAGAGATGCACGCAGTAGCTACGTCAAGCCAAGCCCTACCAGCATAAGGTATGCCCCCAATAATGGTTAGGATAGCCAAAGGTGGGTAGTCTCCTAGCGGAGTGCTGCAGTTCTAAGGCTGGACAAGCCGTCAATAAGCAGAGAGGGCCTGCTCTTACCTGGCGCCAAGCTTTCCAACCTAGGCGAACAAAAGCTTTGAGGGTATTCTGCTGGATACCGTGCTGGTGATGTATTTACATTACTTGCAAGGCTATTAAAAGGATAAAAACAAGCCAGCATGTGGCTTGCTTGGCAGGGTAGGGCAGGTTGGTCAATGGGAGGCTCGCACAAGAGCGATTCGGAGCGACCAGCTGATGTCCAAGACTCGAAGAAAACCTTCTTGCAAGGTCTTTCTGAGCAGCGTGCATCCACAGGAAGGCCAACTCCAGCACCGAGCATCCAAGACACAACACTCAAACCATGCAATTTATACGTCAACGCTCCCCCACCAAATGCTCAATGACCATCACAACCCTCTTGACGAATTTCTGGACGTAGAAATCTGAGAGCGTGTACCATCACCAAACCTGTTGCCCAACCAACTGCCCATCCGAGCGACTTACTGTCCAGAAATAGTAACATGCCTTCCATTGGTTTAGCAGCCAACCTATACCTGTCAGATATGGCAAGGCTTCTGTCTACCTTTTCAGCCATCGCAGTGATGTGCTGAGATGAGTTTGCAACTGCACAACCAGAAATTGAGGGAGGTAAGCACACGCCCCTAAGATACGTCAAGCGCACTTACGTGACAGACTGATGACCTCGGCCTTCACACCTAGCATGGTGATTGGTTTACTCTGTGATTGGAAGCCTTCAGACATCCCAGATGTCGCCTGACAATGGTTTACTCCATGATTGGAAGCCTTCAGAAATCCAGGTGTCGCCTGACAATGCAAATAATAGTTGAGCAGGTCAAGACTTGAAGTGGCTGCCGCAGGCAGGGTACTTGGGCCTGAGATTGCTCTGGCTCTCCAGTGACAGAGATTGCTCTGTCTCCAATTACCTTGTGCAAATTATCTAGATGCTACCTACCACTGTTGATCTGCAGCGCCAATATCAGTTTGGGAGAGTCTACTTGAAGCAAAAATTGCCGAAGAGTTCTTTAGACTGCTAGATTATCGTCTTCTGAGCTATATTTTTGGAGAGTAGCTGCCGTCCTGCCCCTCTGTGTCGTCTTTTCCGTGACTTCGTCTTGTACCTGTAGTGGCAGTTTGTGAAGACTCTCCTCGCTCCTCTGTCAGTTTCTGTGAGCCACATTGCAATAAGCGGTCAAGACAAGTGCTGGTATAGTGATCGCAATGACTACCGGCTGAAAGTTGCTGCCATATAATATGCCACATCAAGCCTTGATTCATGCTACCTTCACCACTTCTTGCAGCTCGTGCATGTATTGCACAGCTCTTTCTAGCATATCCGCTGTATGCGCCTCCTTATCAAGGTTGGGAATGAGGTCCTGAAGCCTCTTCAAGTTCTCGCTGATCCGTGACCTTCGCAACTGGCATACACCACAGGACCAATGTCAACAGGTCGATGCTACCGCAACTGCAGAAGTGATTCCATGGCAGCCGTCTGAAGATGCAGAGCTTTGGCAATCCATTCACAACATTGATCACATCAATGTGTCTCTGAAGAAGCTCACTCTTTCAGCTATGCTACGTGGGTGTGTAGCACAGCCCCTCTTGGCACGTGGCTTCATGTACACCAACCTTTCTTTATCCTGAACGTCTAACTCTTGCTCGGACTCAGAACTGCTGTGTTCAGACTGGATGGTTTGCTGCAGGTGACAATTGGCAGACCCAGTAAGGAATACGATTTGAGGCTGCATTGCTTTTGAAAGGACCTGCTATGTGTTTTCTGCTGACTGGAAGTGATGCAATATAGAGTGTGTGCAGTACAAAAAGGCGATGTGCATTAAGGAAGTCAGCACGATGAGAGATCTGCCAGAACAATATGAACAGCTTCAATGAGCATACCAAAGACCCTAAGCTCTCCTCTGTTTCCTTTAATCTCTTCCGAGGAAGTTCTGCAGGTGGAGAGGTGCGCCCCTTCTTCCCTGGGGCTGCTGGATTGGCTGCAGTATCTGCTGAGCCATTACATGGCTGCGGGTCTCTGCGAAGCTTTTCTTGCCTGGCTGCCAGATCGTATTGCGGGATGCTCTGCACTGCTTGTTCGCTTGGCTCTAGCTTTGGGAAGTCAATGGCAGGGCCCTCAGCCTCTGGACTCACGAGGGGGCTGGCGGATGTATGCATAAATGGTCCTGTGCGCTCCTGGCTCGCAAACCCTGACGTAGAGTCAGGTGCAGCTGCTCGGGCATAGCAGGAGATAGCTGAACTGCCCTGCACCTCGTTTGGTCTGCACATGGCCACAGGAGCGGTCTGAGGAGTGTGTACTTTCCACACCGCAGATGAAGCTTAACCACTGTAAAGCAGTAGACACAGTCCAGGGTTGCTAGCTCTGTTCTTTCATTAGGATGGTGCATCATTGCAGAGGGCAAACAAGTCAACAACAAGGGGTAATGTGTCTTGCTTCTGATGCACGTGAGCGAGCACCAGGGAGAATGCATGCAGTCGAATGTATGGTCGTGGCTTAAGACTGTTAACAGCTGCTGCCAACAAACAAAGGGCCCCTGTCGATTACCTTTCAAAGGACCATCAGTACCTCTGCAAGAAAGCATCAGCAGACTGTTTGACAGCACTGCGAGTGGTCCAGACCATGATAGCTCACCCTGCATCGAAAACCTGCCGCAGCGGATTGTCAAGTTGAGGTGATTCAGCTGAAGGAGCTGGTACACCTGCCGCTAATGCTCCACTTACCGTCAGTTGGATGTCCTCCTGACGGCTTGCGGCCAGCGGTTGGCTCCAGAGTAGCATGGCTTCCATCAGCTCCGGGGCTGGAGGGCGGAAATGCTTCTGCCACGTCTTGCCGTGCTGGAACATGTCGGGCACATGCGCACTGTCAGACGCGTTGTCCTCTCCTTGAGGAGTCTGCTGAGCTGGACGAGGGCCATGCTGCAGTTGCTGCAGGCTGATCACGTCTGCAGGCGTCGGCTGCTCCAGGCTGTTCACACCGAATGCATCCAGCAGGGGCAAGCTGGGGCCATTGGTGTCCTCTGTATGGAGCTGGGAGCTGGGTGGTGCCTGCATAACCGGCGCCAGGCTAGGTGCTCGGTATGACTGCTGACTCGTGCTTGGCGGCCCTGCAATGCTGGTGAACTGGGTAGCCGGCAGCCTGAATTGAGGTGTGGCGGGAACGGTAGACAGCAGCTGCAGGGGCCTGCTGGCAGAAGCCGGCAGCTGCTCGCTGATGGCCCACTCTTGTTGTTCCGTGAATGGCGAGTATGAGGGCCTGCCGGCCGCTATTGGTGGCAGCCGGGACAAGTCCAGGGCTTGCCATAGCAGCTCGGCTGCCAACCTGCAGAGAGCAAGCACAAGACCACAGGTGAATTACTGCTACCTTCAGCAGGCAGGGCAGCCCACTCGTGAGAAGGCCCACATTGTTGCATCAGCCACGATATCCAGCAGCAATGCCAGGAACGAGCCGAGCTGCAGCTCGAGTCGGTGACCTTCCGACTCGGCTGCAGGTCGCGGAGCGCGAGATGGGCAGAGCACCGGCAGACGTGTCAACGGCTTGCCAGCAAGCCGTCCGACGCGCCGGTCCCTGGCGTGTACCAGCCTGCTCTGCCGCAAGAGTACTGGGCTGGCCCTCGCCCACATTCTGGTCACAATGCAGCTCGCCAGGCGGCCGCTCTCGGCGACGACAGGGAGCCCGAGTCGGGTGGGTGGGTACGTGGGCTCGTTGGGCTGTCGGGCAATGGGCGCTCACGCCTGGGAGGGCAGCGTGAGCTGCAGGGGCCCGTCCATGGGCGAGGCGGCGGCGGGGCGCAGTATCGGCAGCGGCGGCGGCGGCGGCGGCGGCGGCGGGGCTAGCGGGGCGCGGGGAGGGCGCGGGGGGGGGCGCCGGTCCATGGCATGGCCGCGACTCGAGTGCGCGT
>WELB01000021.1:117078-144411 GCA_009602725.1 Spirogloea muscicola
GGCGGCGGCGGCGACGGCCCGCGGGCGGCGTCCGGAGCGAGGGCTCCCCCCTGCGCGGCCAGCAGCGCCCGGAGCGGGCGACGGCGGAGCAGCGATGGCCAAGGTCAGGGGAGAGCCCCCACCGCCCAGCAGCCAGCGCAGAGGCGAGGCCTCGGTGGCGCGGCAGCACGGCCGACGGGCCTCGCTCAGCTCCTAACGAGCCACAGATGGACTATGGCCGTGGACCCACTAAATGAAAGGGACGTTTCGTCTCATTTTTACTCAACTTTGTCAGCTGAGTCGGCCATCGACTGGCATGCTGCGCCGCGCAGGCCGCGGGCGTCGACAACACCGCGCGCCGCAAGTGGGACCGCGACGAATACGAGCAGCGGGCGCGGGAGCTCGAGCAGGTGGGCTCCCGGCCTCTGCCCAAACACAAAGACCGACTGTCGTGGGCGCCTGCTCGGCGATGAGCGCTTGTGGCGACGGTGGCTGCCGGATGCTGCCTTGGCAGCGCGCACCCGTCAGCTTCGGAGCTCTGCTTCCGTCCCGTCATCGTCCGCTCTTGGTCCTGCTGTGGGGTTCTCACGGTCTCGCAGCCGAGGTCAAGCCTCGCAGCTGCTCCTCTGCAATGCTCGTCGGCTCGGCCCCTTTCTGACACTACGCTTCGCCGCTCCACGCAGGAGGAGGAGGAGCGCGCCCGCCCCTTACGTACAGCCGCCTGACCTTTCAGCCTTGTCTCAAAGCCCTTATATACAGGGTCACAATATGTCGAAAATCAAGAAAACCCTGACAGTGACTTGTTAAGCCCATCGTGCCAGACATCCGTCTCAAAGTCGGTCTATATGATGTCTGTCCTCCTCTTCCTTAACCTCCTAATGACCTGAACCCAGCTCTGAGCCCTCAAGAGGTCATCACTGCTCATAGCCCAGCTGCGAGAGCTTTGTTGCAACAGCTTCAGCTCCCTCCTGCACGGCTCCAGAGCAGCCCATCCTTACGCAGATGCTGGGGGCGTTTCTAATGAAGTGCTATATCTGATCTTGCTGTCGCTTCTCCGTCCCTTTTCTTTCCTTAGTGGCCTCTCTTCTCCCTCCACCGCTTGCATCCCCTCCTTACGCATGCTGCCTCCGGCCCAACCCCCCTCCTTGCATGTGTGCAGCGAGAGGGCCGGCTGTGCAGCGGGCGCCGCTGAAGCAGCGTGATCACTCCGTGGACCTTGCCTCGCGCCTAGGCAAGACGCAGGTGGGGGCCCTCTCACCTGGCCGTTGCACGCTGCTATCAGCCACCTCCAGCCTTTGGGCCTGTCCGTGTGCATCGCCTCAGATGCTCCCGCCTTTGATCTGGACTGCACTACTGACTATCTGACAAACATCCCCGCATATCTTCTTTCTCTGTTGTTCCTATGTCTCTGTTGCTCTCATTCTGACGTGCATCTCCCATGTTCTCACTTTGCAGGTGGTGACGCAGGTCACGCCACTCAGCCAACAGGTGAGGGGCTTGGGCCTGTACGTGTCTCAAGCCCGCAGACTTTGATTGTATGTACTATACTGGCTGACCACCCAAGTATATGTCATATGCTCTGAAGCTCAAGGCCCAATTTGTACTGTCCTTTCAGCTGCTTGTCTTGTTCTCAACTTGCGCACGTACTCGCAGGAGCACCGTAGCTCTTTAAAATCTGCGTGCTAGCGGCCCTGGAATTGACAGTGGTGCCAGCGGGGGGCCCTGTTGCGGGTGCACCCCAGGCAGGCTATTACTGCAATGTGTGCGAGTGCGTTGTGAAGGACTCAGCTAACTACCTTGACCACATCAATGGCAAAAAGCGTGAGTGGCTGCCATGAAAAGCAGAAATTAAAAGTCTGCAGACTTGCAAGTCGGGCAGCCTCCTGTGTGGCACATTCAAGCTGCAGTCGCTTTGGCGAGAAGAAGTTGGCTGTGAGCTCTTGAGCTCTAGAAGGCTGAT
Source organism: Spirogloea muscicola (assembly GCA_009602725.1). Taxonomy (NCBI): domain Eukaryota; kingdom Viridiplantae; phylum Streptophyta; class Zygnematophyceae; order Spirogloeales; family Spirogloeaceae; genus Spirogloea; species Spirogloea muscicola. Next base: position 119,018 of record WELB01000021.1, read on the forward strand.
TGCTAGAGGGGAAGTTGCTCTGTGGTGCAGTCTCATCTGCCCTTCTATAGACTCTGACTCAGCTTCAGGATTCAGGGGTTGAGGGTTTGAGAACTGATTCAGCGAGTTGCCTTATCATCCCATCATGTCACGTGACCTTGGACTTTACCCTGTAGATTGCAGAAGCTGACCCACTGAATGTCAACCCCGTTTCTGTGATGTCTGATGGTGTGGCCAGACCAACGGGCGCTGGGCATGTCCATGCGGGTGGAGCGGTCCAATGTGCACCAGGTCAAGATACTGCGGCAGCGTAGTTGACCTCAAGGCTGTGTTGCAAAGGAGCTGCCAGACGTCAGACCTGGAGTTGCGGTGTATTTCTGCCTCCTTGGTAATGATTTTCACCAGCAAATACGAGCCTCGTGCAGGTAAGAGATCGATTGGAGGAGCTGAAGCGGAAAAAGGAGCAGATTTCAACATTGACAGAGAAAGGTCAGTGCAGCTGGTCCATGACGAAAAGAAGGCCTCCCGAATGCTTTGCTCAACATATCTGCCATGTATACCCTGTTCTGTCGTCATCTAGGTAGCGGTTTTGCTATTGCCTGTCTTTCGTCTAAGATCCAGGCAAAAGAACTCCTGGTGGTTACAAGCCCCCTGTCTCTCATAAGAGCACCCAGCCGTCCTCACTTATGCAAGCCCATAAGAGCAATGTCTGCTCCATAGGAGACTGTCGTACAATCCTGTGTGCCTTACCAGAGGGCAGGCTTGTTGTTGTGAGCACTGGCACTTCTTTGCCCAGGTGCACATGTCAGTCACTAGAGTCCTGCTGTGGTCAAAGGCAAGGTGCCGAGGAGCCTCAGGCCGGCAAGTGCAGCTTTTGCCGCAGATTTTGACGCCAGGATACTTAAGCAGCAGGAGGAGGAGGAGGAGCGGAAACGGCAACGCAAGGAGCGCAAAAAGGAAAAGAAGGTCCAGCGTCCTCAAGCTCTGTTTGAAACCCCTAGATGTCTCCACTTGTCACTATGATGGCTAGCCTTCAAGCAGCCAGAGGTGAGAGAGTGACCGGCATCTCTACTCACACCTGTGCAGAAAGAGAAGGCGGGGGAAGGGCTCCCAGCAGCTGACGTGGATGTGGATGTCGCGGCCCTTATGGGATTTGGGGGATTTGGCACGACAAAGGCCTAGCCTTTGTGCTGCTACCTCTGGCTGCGCATGACATTATGTATATACACATTATGTATCCGACATTGCCCAAGGCTTGAAATCTGTGATTGCATGTTCTGCTGTTCCTGTTGCAAAACACATGCCCACGAGGGTGCCTGTCACCTTCGGCATGTGCAAGTACTTGCTGGGTAAGGTCATTGTAGTAGGGCGAGTTGCTTGGAACAGGACGTTGTTAACGTTGCTCCCTCCTTAATAGTCTAGTTCAGCAGCTAGTATCATGTTGGAACGAACACAGTGCTCTCTACATCAAGACATACGTAATAAAGAGGCAACGTCTTAGGCAGCATATCAAGACTACAAGCAGCAACAAACAAAGCAGGGGTGTAGACTATGCATCAACACCAAGCACTGATACAGCACTCGTGGCGGGCTCTTGTATGGAGGTAGTGCATGTAAGGTCTATTAAGGCCACAGCTGCGGTGACCGGCAACACTCTCCGGCACAGCTGCTCCCAGTTCTGTGCAGTGCTATTGAGGCTGCCATCCAAAGTTGAATCATCCACAGATGCATGCTCCTGGAGATTCTTTGACGCTGTGAGAAATAAATGCAAGTCAACATAATATCAGAATGCGTCAGACAAGGCTTGTCTAGGCTCTTCAACTGATTTTTGTAGTACATTCGCACAGCATTTTGGCATGTCAATGATGAATCGTCTGCTTTCAGCATCAGACCACGAGATTTCTGTAAGGTGGTGCTTAGTGACCTTGGAAGAGATCTAGAGTCATTTTCCGGGCTGCCTCTCTAGCTTCAGGAAGTTGATCGACTATCTGTGTACCCGCAATCTTGACCAGGGCATCAAGGCCCCACTTGGCAAGTCCATCAGCCCCCTGTTGACATGAGTGCGCTTGTAATGCTTAGCAATCAGTCTAGCATCCCCAATCACTGAATCCAGCTGCTCTCCTTATGCTGCTACAATAATCAGTTAAACTTGATGACATGTTACACCCACGCAACATGCAAGTCCGGTCCTACACCTTTTCCTGCATGATTGTTGGTCGTGCCAAGGTCTTGTAGTGGCTTCTGGACAAAGCAGCTTGCTAGAGGCACACGATGAAGCTTGGTGCCGTTGCCGGCTTTGGATGTACGTGAAGCTCACCAGCTTTGCAGCAGTCTGTTGTAGGGCTACCGTGGCTTTGGCACGAACACGAGGGTTTCGATGCTGTACAAGATGCTGTAGCTTCATCAGCAGGGGTCCCGGGGAAAGAGCTGTGGTCATAGATTGGAGGGTTCTTGCTGCTTCCTCGCACACAAATTGCTTATCTTGGGATGCCTTCATGAGCAGGTGTGGTAGCTGCACAAATGCATGAAAGGTAATGTCAACCCTGCACTGTGGCAGTTGACATAGATTCACACCACAAAGGGGGGGTGTGGAATGGCATCGATGAACAAGGAACTCACTGGGGCAAACTTGTATTGCAATCGTGACGGAAAGGGATCTGAACGTAGATGCTACAATGCCACACTGTGACTAGAAGAAGTGCATAAGCTGCCAGACCACAAGCACACCGGCCTTCAGGCATTGCCTTACAATCTGGTCAATGTAGTCAAGCATTCCATCCGCATAGGCAGCCAGGAGGTCCGCAGTGACCATGATTGCTGTCTTGCAGAGCACGCTTCGAGGACTTTGCATTGACCTCAGTATTGAAGGGATCACAGATTCTCTGCACTTCCAGCTTGATTATTGTGAGCCTAATATATTGTTGCAGAGTGGGCATGGGTCCTCTTCAGCAGCATGTCAAGAACTACTTGTTAAGCGCATTACAAAATGTGCTGAGAATTACTCCTGCGCTGATGTCATACTTGAGCATCCAGAGGTGCAGTCTTTCACTCAAACTGCTCAGTATACTGCTCTGCTCATGCCCAGCCAATTGGACATCCAGGCAAGCCTACAAAAGGTGGTCTCACACAAATACAAGGGAGGAAGAAATGCTCACAGTTGAGGCCGGAAAGCAAGCCTGTGAAAGATTGACAATTGCCGCACATTGACCAAGGCGTGGCAGACGACAGACCAGTTCTTCGAGCTCAGGCGCTGTGAGATAGTCTGCACAGACTCACCAGCCCTCTTTGTAAGGCAGAATGTGCTATGCAATCAGCATTGGTTGATGAGCCAAGGGCATCAGTACGTACATTCAAACAAGACTGAGCGTCTTCAACAGGTTGAAGATCTTCTGTTGGCATGTACTCAACGGGAACTGCTTGCATGCTCTCCCCTTCTTCACTGCTCCTCGGCACGCACTGAGGCTTGTGTGGCACAGCCAGCAGCTCTGGCCTAGCAAGGTTGCTGTCATAGTTCTCTTCATTGCCCCGAAAGGAACTGTTTGTTCTGGTGAGTGTTCTACGCTCGTCCAACTTCCGGCGGCCGTCAACGCTCTCCAGCCTCTGGAGAGCCATCAGGCCAGCCCTGCTGCAGGGCCGGAATGATGGCACAGGTCGCAGCTTTCTGCAACGTCCTTGATGACTTGGTCGCCTTTCAGCAGAAGCCCTGTTCCTCTGGAATTAGGTTCGTGGACAACAATGACTTCTTGCCACGATGGAGTTGCGCGGCCGCAGCATCTTGTGGCGCCGGGGAAGGTGCTCTCCGCCGCCAGTGGCGGCCAGCTCTGGCTCGTTGACGTCTACGGCGTCCTCCGGGCGGCCTCGTGGCTCTCCCCGCCAAGCGAGCACGCGAAGGGCGAGGAGCGGAGGAGACGAGCAGCAGCGCGGTCCTCGGGGCGCCAGCAGGCAGCGGCGGCAGGGATGAGGGTGGTGGCAGCTTTTGAATGGCCTTTTGGCGCGCACACAGGTCGTAAACGGTGTAGTGGGGAAATTTGGCTTTCGTAGCTGGTCTACGAGGAGGGCAACGTCTAATGGCAGCTCGGCACCCACCGGTGTGTGGAGGCGCAAGAAGGGTCTTGGCCCCTTCGAACCTTTGTCAATTCTTGTTGGGCTGGCTTTTCACAACCCTTGCCCCCATTGTGAGAGCCACTTCACTTCTCTTGTCCAACTTCTTGTCTTCCTCTTTCCGTGATGTCTTGTCACGACTGATGTCACGAAGAGAACAGCTCCTCCATTGTAAGAAAAAGCAAGCGCGGCCAGGTTAACTGGTGGCTGGGAGAGGCCAGCCCAAAAGAAATGGACAAGGTTTGAAGGAGCCGGGGTGCTAAGGACTGAGACAGCAGTAAGCGAACTCTCAGTAACCTAAGTAAGGCAATGGCCGTGAGGCCAGCATAAAGGCACGTACAAACAGAAGGAAGACTGTATTTGGTAGAGGGCGATGGCTGTGATTGGCCAGCCCAGAAAAACAAGCAAGAAAGGGGCAGGACGAGCTACAACAGCCACTCAAGTGGCCACAGGGTGCTCAATATCACATACAAGGGGATATATACTATGTACAAGGACAGGAAGAAGCGCTTCCAAATTGGGCGATGGCTGTGTTATAGTAAATCACGGATTCTCAAATCGGGATAATAAACCCCATGGCGCTGGCTCGCCGGGGTTGGCGGCCGGCGTTAACGACTTTGCAGATGCGGCTGACGGGACGACCACCCCCAATGGAACTTGCGCGGCACCTGGGCGCATCTGCGCCGTCCATGTAAAACCCCCAGGTCCCACCAACCTACCCCCATTTGCCCACCCCCCCCCCCCACTTCAAACGGCAGCCTGGCACCCGCCGTACCCGCACTTTGATGGTGGATCCACCAAGGAATCTGATCCATAGCTAGATCCTTTCGCGGGCAGCGCGAGCGGGAACGGCTTCCCGGGGTTCGACAACGGGCGACCCAGGGGCGGCNCGCCGCCGCGGCGCCCTCGGGACAGCGCCTCGGCGGCCGCCGGCCGGCAGGCCCCCCGCACCGCCAGCCATGGGGCTCACCTTCACCAAGCTCTTCCAGCGCCTCTTCTCGAAGAAGGAGATGCGCATCCTCATGGTCGGTCTTGATGCGGCCGGAAAGACCACGATCCTTTATAAGCTCAAGCTCGGCGAGATCGTGACGACCATCCCGACCATTGGTGCGGCGCCCCGTTCCTTCGCCTGTCCTGGATCTGCCCGCCTGCTGCCGGTGCCAGCACTCCATGTCCCTTGACATGGCTGGCCGGCCGGCCGGCCGTTGACCGGCTGCCATGGCGTCGTCGCGCTGAGTTGGGCGCCTTCGTATGTCCAGGATTTAACGTGGAGACGGTGGAGTACAAGAATATCAGCTTCACCGTGTGGGATGTTGGTGGCCAGGACAAGGTATGAATACCAGCTGGCATGGCTTTCTGCTATCGGCCAGCCAGAAGCGCGGCGTGTGCACGTCTTGATGGCAGATGAGGCATGACCGCGTGGTTTTGGGAGCTTTCTTTCGATGAGCAGGAGTCGGATCTGACATGTCCTTAACCCTGCAACAAACAGATCCGTCCTCTTTGGAGGCACTACTTCCAGAACACCCAGGGTCTCATTTTTGTGGTGGATAGCAACGACAGAGACCGTATCGTGGAGGCTCGTGACGAGCTTCACAGGATGTTGAATGAGGTCAGCTGCATGCCAGGAGCCTTTCTTTTTGAGGTTGATGGAATGAGGCTAGAGAGATGCACTGATTGAGCGCTGCTGCACTTGCATTCGTGTCTCTTGTCTCGTTCGTTCTGGCAGTGAGGCTGCCATGGATATGGCACTTTTGGATGTGTGTCTTCTATTCATGTAATACAAGCTATAAGATTCAAGGGCCCTGGTCTACTTGGAGCATTCATGACACATTACTTTGATACACCAGGATGAGCTGCGCGATGCTGTACTTCTCGTCTTCGCCAACAAACAGGATCTGCCAAATGCCATGAATGCTGCTGAGATTACGGATAAGCTAGGCCTCCACTCTCTTCGTCAGCGCCATTGGTACATTCAGAGCACATGCGCAACATCTGGAGAGGGACTTTATGAGGGCCTTGACTGGCTGTCTAGCAACATTGCAAACAAGGTTGGTGTCCGGTGCAATAGTCATCACCTTGCCATGGAAACGTTGTCAAACGATGTTATGTCCACCTACCTACATGCCTCTTCGAGCTGGACTGTTGCCGAACTTGTATGCCGCCTCTTGAATGAATTTGCATGACCAAGCTTGTTCTAGGAGGAGGTCAAGTCTTAGAAGCCCAGCAATGTTGCACAGAGTTGTACCAGCGGAGCACTTGATAATCATGTATATCATGCTTTGGCCTGTGCTACTTGTTTACTTTGCAATCGTGTGTCTGATATCCCTTCCCCTGCTCTTACTTGGCAGGCTTGAAGCACTTCTGGTACTTTTGGGAGGTCTTCTTGGGAGGTGCATTGCGCAGGGTGTATTGTGCCTTAGATTGATGTAGAGGTTCCAATTGAAGGTTGCTCCTTTCACGTCTTCATCCAACACGTTTTCCTTTGAGTCAGCAGACCAGCACCTGAGCAACTTGCGCTTGCCGCCGCAAGTTTTGATGAACTGTTGTGTATTTGAGGTGGCCACTGTTGGGCTACACAGTGGCTCTTACAGCTTGTCAATTCTTCGCTCTATTATGCATTGCAAGCCTCGGTCGTGTCAAGTGGCTTTTCCATGGGGACAGACTTCAATAGAGCATCTGGACTGTTTGGATGCGCTTCATGTTTTTGTTAGAGTCCTGGCTCTCGACTTAGAATATGAGTATCATAGTAACAGGAGCAGGAGAAATTGTGTACCATTACCCTCGCTGTGTGGGTCACAACGTGGACAGGGGCAGGTAGTTAGTTAGTGATTAGACACTAATCATTCCTTATTGTATGACACCGTTTACAATATCGCAGTCACAGTGCTCCAGACGATGACGCAGTTGCTTAGTGAGTGGCCATTGCAGCATGCTTCCGCCTCAGCCACTTCACTAACAATCAGCTGTGAGGATGTGAAGAGTAGACGACGTAGCCCCGCATGCATTTGAGGGAGGTGCCGTGGGTCGAATCTAAGGACTAGGTGATAGGCAGCAACTTGGGGAAGTATTTGACTCCAACCCAGTGGGCGCTAGTAGAGCTCATCTGGACAGGCATGCACATGCATCGGGCACTTATACTACTCTGAGGCACGTCTGCTCCCGTGCCCTGGCTATGGCTGCAGCCCAACTGGGGTGCAGAACAAACCCTGTGTGCATCAGCTGTCCGCCAGCATGAGTGGATTTGCGCTGTACAGCTGAGAAAGAGACACTCTGCTGATCCTGCGGAGAAAAGGCGCGCAATACGCATGAGATATAGGGAAGGCCAATTTAAGCCTCAGTGAACATTGCTCAGGCAGAAATTAGTGGAGAATAAAATTCTGTAGAGAGGGCCACACGACCATTTGGGTACTTAGGGGGTTGGGAATACAAGAGGCGATGGTCAATGAAGCCAGTCGGGAGATGCAATGTGAGTAGTCGCCAGCTCTTGAAGAGCAATGCACCGGTGGCAATTAATCTGAGCTAAAGTCAATCAAGACTGGCAACAGTAACATTCTTGGCTTTCAGATAGTCTTGCCACTTCACAGGCCGCCTTATAGCACCAGGGTACTGTACTACTGCTGGCAGCTTCTTTGTGCTCAGCAATGTGCTTCCTGGACCAAGGAGCTTGGTGACTGCAAGCAGCTGGGAGTCGTCGGCGGAGTTTATCCCAGCCTTGGGCTTTGGGAAGTCGCTCAGCAGACGGCTTATGTACCTGAACAGTAATTGAAGCACAATGCAGCAAAGTCACAGAAGGAGGTCAATACTGCCAAACAGCTACAACAGACTCGACGTGCCAGTATCAAGCTCTTGTGGGCAGACTGCCACTAGGCACAGTGCGGGAAGATCGCAGAGGGTGCAAGCTGAAGCGGCAGCCCTCAGGTGCTTACCAGAGCCTCGTGTAGGACTCGGTGACGACGATGTCTCCACCCAGCATCTTCAGCTGCTCCACGACATCGGCGGTGCCGGGCTTGTCGCCCACCACGTTGATGGTCTTCACCCCGCGCTCTCGGGCCTCCCTAATAAGGGCCCGCCCTGCTTCGCTGTCAGCTGCATTCTGGACAATGACGTCACCTGCGCAGCAATCGGCCGCCAGGCTGTGGGAGTCAGCTCCGCCGCAGAGCCCCAAAAGGGTCGTCGCCATGGCTCTGCGCTTCGACGGCGCCCGCGGCTGACCCGGCTTCAAGTCGACGCGATCGAGGAGGTCCGCAGCGGACAGGGAGTAGGGCCGGCCACCGCCGCGACCGCCGCGACCGCCGTGGCCACCGCTTGCTAGCGGCGTCTGGAGCAGCCTGCGCGACGGCCGCCAGGCGGCTCGCATGCTGGCCGCTGCCTCCGCGCCGCGGGCGGGCCGCAGAGGCCTGCGCGCCCGGGCCACACGGCGCCTGCTGCGCCGCGGAGCTTGTGGAAGTAACCTACGCAGACCCTAGAAATGGGCGATCGTAGACAGCTCTGGATGCACCACCAGAAGTAGAGAAAGAAGAGCGAACAAGCTCGTCAGACGAAAGGAAGGCCCTCACGTCGTACGGCCTCCCCCGTGGACCACTGGTCCATTGTTTTGACCAGTAGTCCGATCTTGCATCTACATGTTGTAGATCTTGTCCTTTAATGTTGGGCCTTGTTTTCAGGCTAGCTGGCCCGCGCGCTGCACCTGCTCGTGCAGGCGGAGCCCTCGCTGCTGCCTCTGGCTCTGGCTAGGGGACCCGCTTCCAGGAACCCAGTCTCTCTGACCTGAGGCTGCTTAGCAGGGGTTACTGAGTGCTTCGTAGCTGCTTCGTTTCATTATTTTTGTGCTTGTTGTTCTTCGTGATTCCCCTGGCCCCTTCTCGTCCTTTGTTCATTCTTCTTTGGGCTGGCTTTTTCCAGCCCCTATCCTCAGTGGGCGAGCCCTTCATCCCGAGAAGTTCACAGCCCTTGCCCCCTTCGGAAGCCACTTCTCGTTCGGGAGAGCCAGTTCGTTTCAGGTGGCCCGCTCTAACACCATTGCCTTACATTGCAAAAGCTATTTCTCCTACCTTAGCCCCTCTTAGCATAGGGCTGAAGGGCTTTGCGCCTTGTAATCCCATGCTTTGCACTAGCTTTTGCACCAGCTTGAACATCGTATTTGTTAAATTGGCCTCCCTAATATTTCATGTGCACCACGAGTCTTCTCCCTTCGCATAGGGCTTCGTTTCAAGTAGCTACATTCTTTGCACTAGCTTGTGCCTTTTGCCTGGATGGTGTGTTGGTGTGGATTGGTATGATCTAGAGGAAGAGCGCTTCCAGGAGAGGGCGGTAGCTGGGAGAGGCCAGCCCATTATGAAGAAGCCAAACTTCGTAGGGGCCATGGAAAAACGCTAAAACACTCGCAGGATCCAGTAGCTACGAAACACTCAGTTACCCCTACTAAGCAGCCACAGGCCGGAGAGACTAGTCTCCTGGTAACGGGTCCCTGGCTAGGGCCAGAGGCTGCAGCGAGGGCACGACCGGCACGAAGATGCAGCGCGCGAGACATGGATCGCAGCAGCGAGAAGGCCACGCGCATGCGATACACCTGCGCGAGCGAGCCTGCTGCATGGAAAATCACCGGCTCCCCAAGGCTGCGGCGGGAGATCGCGTGTCGGGAGAGCGTGTGGAGCAGCTCGAGCCACCAAGCGCCCACCGCACCGTGGGTGTCGATGGCGAGCAGGAAGAACTCGTCGTCCCGCGGGTGGTCAGCGTATTTGAGTTCCTTGGCCCGGGCGGCGCAGGCCACCGCATGCCCAGCAGATTCCGTGGGGTGAGTGCTGTCGAAGGCGTCGGTAGTCATACCGTCCAGGATGAGACGCGGCCCACCAGCCAGGGGAGTGGCCAGGAGGTCGATTTGTCCTCCCCTACCATTCAATCCTACCATTTCATGCGCACTGCAAGCCTTCTTTCGCAGGAGAAGGAGTGTGTTGAGAGTTAGAGGGGCAAAGTACAAAGGCAAGGTCATCGACAGATTGACATCACCTACTGCTAGGTTGACCCGCTCACCTGATGAATCATTCAGTAACTACGAGTCAGCACGTCGAGTGTCGCCAACGGAAACAGTAACCAACTGATGCGCGAATACCGAACGGCAAACGACAATCCTTTGTGCCAACAGCTAAAGCTCGAGCTAAAGCTTAGTATTCAGGCATCGATTAAGGAAGTGGCTCTTCCATCAATTTAGCGAACCTTTATATATTGACCCGTGGTTACTGAGCCGGTCAATCTGCTGTAGGTTATGTAGGTCGTCAGATGTGCTTGGCCATTTGGCCTTCGTTTGTCTCAAATACACGACTTCTTTGTTTTGGTTTTTGGTAAAAGCTCGACCAGCGGAGGAGGGCCGGCGCTCCCGGGGGCTGACGTGAGCGTGGCCGGAGGGGGCGTAGGGTTCGCCGACGGAATCGATCACGCCGTCCTCGCCAGTATGAGTTGGTACGGCCTCGAGTCCTCTTCGTCTTTTAAATTGGCTTCCCCGACGGACCTTTCCCCCCCGGCTTACGCGGGGCCCACCACCCGCGGGGCACCTCTCCCCTCTCCCTCCGCGCTCCCTCTCTCCTCCCCGTTACCCCATCTCCCCCTCCCCACGGCCTCAACATTCATATGATGCGAAGGCTCCCTTCTCGCCCCCGTCTCTCTCCCCGCTTCCCCCTGCCTCCCTCCCCAACTGCGGGGTCATGATACCCCGGCTGCAGCACGTGAGACCTCCCGCCTCCCCCGCCCCTTTCCATCAGGCGGCTCCAAAAGCGCTGCGGTACCGCCCCGAGCGCCGCCGCCAAGTGCCGCCGTCGGCGGCGGCGGCGGCGGCGATATGGCGCTCAAGCCGGCGCCCGCCGGTGAGTTGCCTCCACGCTACAGAGAAGAGGCCTTGCAATGCCTGGCTGCGGTCGCCACCGCAGCCAGGGCAAGGCCTGTCGCGGACTGTGCAGTCGCCTCCTGCAACGCAAGCTCGGGCTTATGCAATCCAGCCTTGGCAGCAGCGCGGCACGCTGCGGCTGCTGCTTGCGGCGGTGCTACGATCGTTTCACGGGCTCCTCCTCCAACGCAGCAGCAGCTCGGCCACTGCTTGTCCTCACCACGGAGCTCGTTCGTTGGCAGGACATGTCGCGGTGGAGAGGGACGAGGTCGACCTTGCCGAGCTTCTGGAGCACGGGACCCACAGCCTTCGTAGCAGCAGGTGACGCATCCGCAAAGGCGCCGATTCCTCGGCCGGCTGCAATGCTGGCGCCAATTGAGCCAGGACATGCTGCTTCGGCAGAGCATACGCTTCAATCAGATGAGGTGTGCAGCTTTGTTGATGCGCTGTCGCCATTGCCGCAGCTCCTTGCACACGCGCAAGCTGGAGGACGAGTCTGCCGCAGCTATGCCACCAGGCCCCGCGGCGGGAGGCCTAGACAGGGGCGGACCTCATCAAGCAGCCGCGGCTGTGGTCAACGGCGGGCCAGATCTGATAGCCAAAGTAGCCGACGCTCCACAGTCGGTGCTAATTCACATGGTCGCCAGCTACCACGCGGCGCTACTGAGCCACGGGCTGACCGCCGAGGCCACGGTGATAGTCGAGGAGCTGGAGGCGTTTCTCGCCGAGCGACGGCGTGCCCCATCCCGGGCCCCAGAGCTGCAGGGCTTCGAGCTACTGCTCAAGGACGGCCTTCTTGAGTTCCTGCTGCGTGTCCAGCCCCTCCTCCCGCCTATACGCAGTCAGGTATACTCGACTTGCGAGTGTCTGGACATCTGGAGCATGAGTTGCGACAAACAGCGACTGTGTCTCTCCTGATGCTGTACGACCTTGCCTTCTTGCTCTTAGTCTGAACTGGCTTTGTGGTGTTCGCTGGAGCCGTATATTCTGCAGGTTGTTAAATTCAAGGATGTGTCATTCGTCAACTCCATCGTCATTCCAGATGGTTTTCCAACCGTTGGCAGTAAGGCAAGACCACTGCATCCCAATTGACACCTTCTGTTGTACCTTGTGTTGATATACTGCAGCTCTTGCTCTGTGGCCTGCAATACATGGTAGTGCTTGCCGAGATCAGTTGACAAGGCAGCACTGTCTTTGAATGCATACAGTAGGTGATAAGGTCATCATTCTTCAGTCTGTGTAGTAGGCTGCAATATTGAAGGTTTGATGAAAAGGACTGATTCCCGTTCATGGGATCATGGCTAATATAATCTGAGCTATGCTGAGCTCCTTCATGTGGCAATTCTTGAGCTTCAAGATTCTTGAAGCTCCTGTTAGCTATTTTACTTGAGCTTCTTCATGTGGCATTTCTTGAAGCTCCTGCTTCTAATTGTAAAAAATTCTTATTCAGGTCACAGGCCTCCTCGGGGGCTGCTTGCTCAGGGAGAAGCCAAAGAAGGTGCCTGTGACAGTGGTGAAGAACGCGACTGGCTACTTCATGCCAGGGTCCATGACACTCATCTTAGGTACAGCCTTGGCTTGCTTGGCATGCTTTCGCGCTTCATCACAAATCATCTAGGTATGACTGGTGGCTGATGTCAGACGACTACTCTACAGATAATTGGTAGATTCTGGTTGCTGTGCTCCTATCGTGACATGGCAGCTTACCGGGGGATGATGCTGTAAGTACAATAAATTCACAGTCGCGTAACCTCGTGAGCAGAGGATGCCCAATCAGAGTGTCCACGCAAAGCAGAGTCCCTTGCCAATAACCAGGCTTTGCCACGAGCGCTTGCAGGCTCGCCAGGTTGTGGGAAGAGCACGCTTCTGAGAATTTTGACAGGGAGGATCAAGGATTCACCAGGCCTGTCTGGCTCTGTTCTATATAACCACAAGCCTGTACGGGAGGTGATTGTGGAGAGGCTGGCGGCGTGTATTGCTGCGCAGGACAATCACCAGCCCTTTCTCACGGTAAAGGAAACTATGGAGTTCTCCCGCGATTGCACGCTGGCGTGGACTTATAAGGACTTCGGTCCTGAGCTGAAGGTGCGCAAACTATGAGCGATATTGCCACTACTTTGCCACATGCTCTAGTTGCTCCTTGCACCAAAGGGCGTGGATTGGGCTTGACTGTCATTGACCTCAGACCCCAGGTCGATGACACATACCAAGAGGCGCGCTTGTTACCAAGCTGGCAAGGACCCCTAGTCGATCCTGGCCATCTAAAAGTCTTTGCAGCAATTGCCCTCAGGCCATTGCAGAGGAGGCGCTGAAGCTGGGCCAGGACCCGAAGCTAGAAATGAACCTGCACATGATGGGCCTGAAGCGCCTCCAGAGCCGCCCTGTGGGCAGTGAGAAGATGCCAACGCTGACTGCTGGCGAAAGGCACCGCGTCACTGTGGCGGAGATGGTCGCTGGAACGTATGCTGTATATTACTTTGATGAGCTCAATAAAGGTAGGCTTCTTTCTCTGGGCTGGCCTTGGTGCTCACACATATGGCAGTCAGTCACAGACGGCAGTTAGGTTTGCTACTTGCACTTCGTGCTGGCGCGCATTGACCCGGCACAGCAAAGCCCGGTGGTTGGCCAGGTGCCGACCAGGAGTGACACTAGTGAGTCAATATCTAGAGCCATGCTGATCCAGAAGGAATTTGCGCCTGTGTTGTGCTAAGGTTCGTAACAAGTGGTCCAGTTGCATTGCAGGGGTTGACGCTTCAGTCACTCGTGACCTGGTCGAGAACATGAAAATTTTCAGCAGGGTTCGTGGGGTGTCCTGTGTTGTCTCGCTGCTGCAACCATCTGTTGCCACGTACAACCTCTTCGACCAGATCCTCCTCATGGACCACGGCCACATCTTGTACTTTGGGCCACGGGCGGATGCACTGCCTTACTTCGAAAACCTTGGGTAGGAACAGGACTGTTGCTGTCTGCTCGGCAGGGGTCTTCGTTAGTGGTCCTGTGCACCTGTGGCTTGCCCTGCTGGGAATCTGGAAAGAAGGCGCATGACCCTAAGCACTAGCCTCCAGCAACTGAAACTTCAAAGCCTAAGCATTGTGACCCTCACTTTTAGGTTGTCACATATTCGTCAAGTGACAAATTCAAATTGCTCTGTCAGTCAGAATGGTAATTCAAGTAGTTGAAGAGCACTTCCATGGAAGCACCTTCTTGCTGAGCCCATGTGGTGATGAGGTGGTACTACAGGTACATCAAACCACTGCATGTCTGTGCACCGGAATTCCTGGTGGATGTTACCACAGAGGAAGGCTGGCGGTTTCTTCAACCAGGTGCACAGCGTCTCGAATTTGACGGCTTTGTACAGGCTTACCAGAACTCAGACCTCTACAAGGACACCCTGCGTATTGTTGAAAGCCCTGAGCTGCACTTGAATTACTGGGTCCAGGTCAGTGGCCCTTGAAGTGCTCCTCTCAGAAGGCGTGCATGCTCCCACTTCTGCTTTTAAGCTTTGGAGAAATCAGGAGCCAGATTCTTTGTCAGCTTTCACAGCATCTAGAAGCTTATATGCGATCCTAGTATCTATGCTCAAGAAGCCCTGCAGCTGAAGTTTCAATTTCTAATCAGGAAAATGCTGACATGGCAATTGCTGTGCAGGCATCCAAGCCCCCTGGGATTGAGTTGGCCAATGACGCAGCTCGATTTCCCACTGTCAAGAAGGTCATTGAAGGGCAGCCCCTCAGCAAGCCCGCCATACAGAACAGCGGGCGAGTAAAGGAAGGGGACAGAGTTGTAGCTGTCTCCAGCACCAGCAACAGGTCCTTCTGCTTGCTTTTCAATGGTAACCCTTTCTTAGCGTTGTCTTGATTTGCTCAAGGATTGCCTAGGACCGAAGCACAGCGGCAAAGCCGGCTGAGACAAGCCTTCACTGGATGTGGTCAACAGACTGGCATACGTAGTGGGACACGAAGCACAAGCTGTGGCGGGGGCTCTGGAATTGGCGGCTGATCCTGTCAGACTGCAGCTTGAGCGGCCCTTCGTAGAGGTATATCGGGACTGTTGCTCACGTGTCACATTCAGTGACCGACATAAGATTCATGACAACAATCTCTCAGCATACCACTGTAGATATGCACAAGGCAACAAATGCTTCCAAGCTGATTGGTGTTGTGATACTAAGCATCTCCAGCTTTAGGACGATCTGAGCAGGTATTGCTAGATGGACGTGCTAAGTCATACCCACCAGTAAGTCGTTCTGTTGCAGCAAGAGACAACATTTGGAGTAGGACAATATAACAGAGAGTATGTCCACGATTTCTGGTATGAGGTTAGGTTGTTGACTCGCCGTCAATTCTTGAGCACTTGGCGCAACAAGCTTCACATATATGCACGTCTCTTCCAGGTCAGCAGAGCACCTTGACAACGTGGTAGTGACATGTGATCCTTTTCTGTGACGTCTCACATGAGCTTGTACATAAAACTTACGCGTGAAGCTTCTGATGTGTACTTGAATGCACTCTTGCTATCATATGTGCTGGCTACCTGCGTGCATGCAGATTGTGGTCCTTGGACTCTTCGTGGGCACTTTCTTCTTTCAGCTCAAGCAGGACGCCAACCAGCTCGATATGAATCTACGAAGAGGCATCGGATTCTCATCCGTGATGACAACAACGCTGATCAATCTGGGCCACCTGCCTTTCATCCTGGAAGACCGACTTATCTTCTACAAGCAGCAGGGTGCCCGCTTCTATCGCCCTGCATCATACCTTCTTGCTCAGATTTTCAGCCAATTCCCCTTTTCCTTCACTGAGGCAAGTCTCCAGGTCCTGTGAAGCTTGTTGCAGCCGTTCAACAATCATGAGCTTCTCCTTGTGATATGTGTGACTTGTGCAGGTTCTAGTAGCACTTCATTCCTTTCATCAGTTGCCATATCTTCACGTATTGCAGATGGTCTCAAGCATGAGGTTGACCACCACATTGTGAAGTCGATGCATGTCCAGGGCTGACATGACAACAAAGCTTGGCTGCAGGCAACAATCTGGTCTATCTTGGTTTACTTCATCGGAGGCTTGACGCTTTCAAGTGGAGGATGGCATTTCTTCGTCTACTGGGCCCTTTTCACTTGCAACATTTTATGGGTAAGAGACTCATGTCCTCCAGGATCACCACAATGATGTATTCCTTGGAGCAGAGCTGGTGCAGAAAGTCGGCATCTGCTGAGATTTCTGCAATTGGTCAATGGGGAATCAAAGTGGGCAGTGCCTGCAGATCCTTCTCTATGTGCAGTCTTCTGTCACACAGCTATTGTAGATGCACATCAGCCGGTTAGGCGACTCATGAAGGATGCAGTTTCCTTATCTGATGTCTCACTCAGCCCTCCGGCACGAGCTTGCATGGAGCAGAGCTTTCACTGATGTGGGGTACATTCTATTCAGGCTTCCTCTATGGTCCGCTTCCTCGGCAACTGGGCACCCACGCCTGATGCAGCAAATGCAGTTTCAGGTACAGTTCCTTGAGTCCTGTGTACATCATGATGACAGTGTATAGAAAATATGTAGTGTCTGAGATACAGCATCTTGTTATGAAAAGTAGTTAAAGTACGTGCATTTCTATGTAAATTCTACACCTTTCCATAAGTGTGCCCTTGCTACTGCAGGAATCATAATTGCCTTATTCTTACTGTTTGCCGGATTCCTCGTACCAAGATTCAAAATACCGCACTACTGGATATGGATGTACTACCTCTCGCCCTTACAGTGGGCCATCACGTCCTTCCTGATCAATGAGTTTCGCTCGTCAACTTACAGTAACCAGTACTGCCGAGACGTTAGCCTGGCCTTGGTTCCACAGGTACTTCGGATTTGATTGGGCTATGTTATAAAGCTGGGGCCCCGCAGTTCTGTGTGGCACGTGCTTCCTTGCCTGTATGGTTACCATTTGTAACAGAACTTCAGGATAGCCACTTGGTGTTGAAAGTGGTCGATTGAACCTGACTTCCTTGCATGCACGCAATCATTTTCAGTGCATTGGAAGGCTGGACGAGCCTATTGGGCGGGCGTGGCTTGCCAAGAATCAGTTCTTGGTCGACTACGGCTGGATTGCTGTCGGCTTTGTTGTATTGCTGGCGTGGTTTGCTGTCTTCAACCTCCTCTCGCTGTGGGCATTGACCAAAGTGCGGCACGTACCTCTTCCCCGTGAAGGACTGGGCCCTCCTAAGAAGACCTCGGTATGGTTGACAACTTTGCCGTGCTTGTAGGCCACCTTTCCCTTGTTTATATGCTGTCCAACAAGTCTGATAGACGAGGTGGTACTGCGCACCTTACAGGTGAAGCATCTAGCTGTCAAATATGTGCAAAAATGTCGCTTGGTACTGTGATTCTTTCTTGTGTCACGCTTCACTTCTGGAGAATCCGAGTTTCATAAGCAACTCCGTGACTTCTGGACTGTTCACTTGTCTGTCCAGGAACCTTCTAAAGACAACCAAGTTGAAGATGAGATTGACGAAGAGCTAGGTCCGGGCATGAAAGGTCAGGCTGGGGAGCAAGAGCTATCCATAAAGAGCAGCAGCCTCTTGGACGAACTTCTTGTACCCATAACACTCAGCTGGCACAATCTTGGTTACGAGCTCTTCAACCCCCAGATTGGCCAGTCCCGTCGTTTACTCGACGACATTTCAGGGTGGACAAAACCAGGCGAGATTCTGCTATTGCTTGGAGCCGGTGGCGCTGGAAAGTCTACTCTCCTCAACTGCTTGGCTGGTAAGATGCTCCAGTGCTTGTATTGAGTCAGCACCCGTGAATGTTAACTGCGGGGTTGCGTACTTCTGACATGGGGCTGTATCAGCATGATTGGCATGAAAGGACGATGCAAGGTGACCCTGACAATGAGATTTGCACTTTCATTATACTAAATTATGCAAATGATCTCTGTCACACAGGACGATATGTCTCCCCGCACAACATCACAGGCAAGATATTGGTCAATGGTTATCCCAAAATTCAAGCAACATTTTCAAGGGTCATGGCCTACGTTGACCGCAGTAATGCCTACTCCCCATTTGTTACTGTTCGAGAAGCGTGCCTCTTCTCGGCAGCTCTACGCATGGGAAAGACCATCACCAAAGAACAGCAAGTCCAATTTGTCGACGAGGTAAGACTTGGCCATCAGAGAATAATTTCTAGAGATTTGTGCAACTAGTAGCCTCTCACTTGAACATGTAAATTGGACAGCTCTTCAAAGCCTGGACTTGAAGTATTCCTGCCCAGCTTGTCAGCCATCCGCCAACTGCAATGAACCTAGTGGCAAGAATCGTCAGACAGGGCAAGCTTGCTTACCATGCTCAGACTAAGGCCCTTGATATACTGTCGTTTCTCAAAGCAATGCAGACAGTGTTTTTGGATTGCGACGGCCACTTTGTGAACAGCAATTGTTAGGCCTTTTGACTGTTGTATGTGCAGGTCTTGGACGTGATGGGGCTCACCTTTGCAGCTAACCGCCTGGTACTATCGCTTAGCGGCCCCAGTTCAGTTGCAGCTGAATCATCAAAGCGCCTCTGCACTGCCATTGAGCTGTCTGCCAACCCCAGCATGCTGTTTTTAGACGAGCCGCTCAGCAATGTGGATTCTCGATCGGCCCTCAAACTCATAGAAACCTTGAAGGTGAGGACCAGTGGATCTTGCAGCCGGCAATCTTACTCCGGCTATGTCAACAACACATGTCGGGAATCTATATATAACTTAGCTAGTAAAGCTGCCAGCAAGCAAAACGGTTAACTTTATCATAAGAGAGATCCATCACTTCTCAGAATGTTGCACAGATTTTCTCTGATAATTACCTTTTCATATTCTGCTCTCAGAACATAACTCGAACAAGAAGGGGTGTCATCATGACAGCTTCTGACATACCCAGCAATCGAAGAAATTCGCTCTTTACAAATGCTCTGATCCTGAAGAATGGTGGTGAGATGGTTTATTTTGGGCCACTGTCGGCAGACTCCGCTGAGATGAAGGTCACCACTCCTTAAAACCACGATGCTTTCAACAGCTGTCTATGTGCCGCTGAACTTTGTGAAGCGTGGTCTAAGACTGTGATGCACCCTATCTCACAACACCTTGGGATGTCACTTGCTGTGATGCAGTCTGTGGGATGATGCAATGTGCATTCCATCACTGGTTGCAGGCATATTTCTGTTCTATTCCAGGAACACCTCCGTGTCTACCAGGTGTACACCCTCTCCAGTATGTGATAGACCTCATTGGTGACGGCAGCAGTGGCAAGATGTTCTCAAGGAATTATGCCTTTGAATACAAAGGCAGTCTGCTTTGTGTCAACAATGATATAGAATTGGATAGAATCAGACAGGCTAAGGGCAAGATTGGGCTGCAGCTCACAACCAGCGGCAATGCGAGCTCCTTGACCACTCAAGCCGTCACGTTAATTACAAGGTGAATGCTTCTGATGTCAGAAACTGCCCCTCAGAGCTACTCATGGTCCTGAAGTGAAGAAATTTATGCCGCATATTGCATATCAGGCGAGCTGCAGTGGCTGTTGTTGGTCCTCTTGCATGTCATCATGGATTTTCTGATCATAAAAGCGAAGCAGCACAACATTCTCCATTACAAGCTCACTAAGTGATTAACATTTGCATCTTCCAAGAGCAAATAGTAAGTCCACCTTGTCAGGCATGCTTGTCCACCAAGCCGTTTCACGCAGAGCAAGTATGCCTAACCTTCTGGCAGCCATTGTATTCTCACAGGATGCAGCTGCAGTATTGGCGAAATTTGAACTACAGCTTTGGGCGGTTGATGTCTGCAGTCATCCTCGGGCTCCTGCTAGGCTCAACATACTGGCAGGAAAATTACGAGAGCACGCCCGGCATGAACGCACGCGCTGGCTCACTTTTTGCTAGCTGCCTCCTTCTTGCCATTTCGAATGCCATGAACATTGTGCCACAGCTCGCGGCAGCGGACCCCGGCTTCAAGCGTGAGCTAGCTACCAGTCAATACCATGTGTTCTTCTATGGCCTTTCATGGGCCCTGGCCGAGGTTCGAATTCAAGCTCGTGCATGCCATGCTTGTGCCATGTATGCATACCTAGTGCGATTATTTCATCAGGGCCTAGGAATTGACACTTAATGCTTTAGAGGTAACTTGTTGCATGACCCCTGCTCTCTGACAAACCTTCATTCAGGTGTAGAGCTCTTGTCACTCCTCCTGATGCATTAATGGCTGACTGATGACAATGTGCAGATACCCTACTTAATGGTAATGACATTGATCTATTCGGGCATATTCTGCGGCATGTCTGGAGTTGCAACAGCAGATGTTGGACAATTTTTCCAGTTCTGGTTCATCTTGTTCGAATTCGTCCTTGCAATCACATTCCTGGGCATGCTCCTCTCCACAGTCATGCCTAAGCCTGCCGTGAGTTGGAGAGCTCATCCCCTCTTCTAGAACGCAGACCATTGTTACAAGTTTCGCATAATTGATATTGATCTAGTAGCAGTATGACGGGTCGACCAAATAACAATCTCCCCTGCTGCTGGCAGCTGGCGTTGATTGTCATCCCCATCCTCATCTCTCTGTGGGTGCCGAGCAATGGGTATGTTGTGGTCAAGCGGAAGGTTGTCGACCCCTACATCTGGCTGTTCTGGTCCAATCCGCTGCAATATGCTCTGAATGCGCTCACCAGCCTTGTCTTCTTCTGCAACACTGATGGCCCTCTGGTATTGCATCACCCCTAGGACCGTCTTCATTCTTAATGTGCAATTATTTATTCTGCAAATGCCATATTCAGCTTTGCATCACTTTGTTATCGTCAGAGAAGTAAGACGGTAAGAAAACTGCTTACTTGCTTGCCATGCCTTATACATGAGTCAGCAGTTCTTTCTCTCATTCATTGCCCTTGAGCATGCAACCATAGAGCATGCAACCAAAGCATGCTGTAATCTACAATCATATTATCTTGTGCAGTGCAAGCGTGGAGGCCAGAATCTGATGTGTGCAATCAATCCAGCAGCCTGCCCCATGTGCACGTGTCCACGGCTGCATGATACCAGGTGCACTTGAACCCCAAGCACGTCATGATTGGTGCAAGCCTCAAAGGACCTTAGGAAGCCTGTGTGTTCTCTAGTGTCTTGCTTCTTTTAAGTTGCCTAGACCTGCATCCTAGCAGAAATAGTCAAGACCAATTAAACAATCTAGACCATATGACAATGTTTCAACTTTAACTCATTTCTCCCCACCTTTGCGGCTGTATACAACTCTCATCTCTGGTCTGCATGTGCAGGAATGTGTTTGTGTGGGACACTATCAGCGCAAGCAGATCGCTGAACCACAGCCAGATTGGCCTGGACATGATGGCGCTTGCCCTATTCTCAGTTTTCTTCCGTGTTGCTTCCTACCTTGCTCTTCGATACCTGCGCCACAATCGCCAGACATAGCATCAAATGACGTGAGATCTTGACTGCTGTGACCACAGGTCTTGACTGCTGTGACCGCGGAGTTCTTATAGTAGCTCCAGTCCATCCTATAGTGGCTGCTTGGCAGGAATGGACTGCCAGCTTCTTGGTGACTTCACCAGTCTCCAGGATTTTTTGACCATTGGAGCAGAGATTGCAGTTTGGCTGCCGCGTTCCATGGTGGGTGAATGCTCTGGGTGCCACTGCTGTGAGATGGCTCGCTATCTAGCTTAGAGCGCAGCAGTAACAGAAATATATAGTTCCTCTGGTGCCTATATGTGCCTACCTTCTTCAAAGTCATTCATCAGATACTAATCGTAAACATTGTTGAGAACGGACAGAGAAGTCTGATGGGGTCAGATGTGGACGTTGTTTGATGTGCCATGCATGGCCGAGGCTTTTCATGTAATCCCCGTTGAAACGGCTATATAATATTTTGCTACTCAGATAGTTGCTGGCTGATGTTGTGTTGCACCCTTCAAAGCATGCGCTGAGCACTGTACTAACTCGCTTGAGAGAAATCGTACTTGCTGGCCGGCGTGGAGCCACCACAAAGTGCATGATTCCGAGGCTAGTGACACCACAACGTTGCGCGCACGCTGAAGCGACACTAACCCGACAGCGCTAGGAAGTGACGCAATTTGAACACTTGCACTTGCCCATCCTGGTTCAAAGGCATGGCCCACCTTCCCAGTCTAGAGCCACTGTCACACTGCCCACCATAAGAGCCACGCAAGAAGCGGAGTGAGCTGACTGGCTTTCGGCATGTCCTTTGTACTTGGTGCAGCTGAGTGAATGACAGTGTGTTAATGCCTGCTGGCTGCTGCTGTACAATGGGCCAACTTATTGATACAGAAAAATGGTGATACATAAGCTACAGGTCGCTCTTTAGGGCATGAGCACGTAGGCGAGCTGGTTTAAGCAGCGGCTGGTCACTATCACAGAGCAGCCTTTGGGGGAGTAGTCGTCGACTCGTTCCACCTACTCATCTGACGCGAACTTGTGTGCAGCTACGATTGTTTCAGAATCCAGTGGCTGTGAGAAGCCAGCTCAAATGGCAGAACAAGGTCTGTAATGAGAAGAAAGACTCTATCCAGTAGAGGGCGATGGCTGTACTTGGCCAGCTAAGAACAAAAGAATGAACAAAGCTCGAAGGGCCAGCAAGGCACACGGCGACTCATAGTGGCCACTGGTCTGGAAATGATAGACTCTTCTAAAAGGGTCGGAGAGGGAGCGGTGCTGCTGATGTCAAAGGGCGGCTATGATGAGTATCCTGGCAACAAGTAAGGGCGAAAGTGAGCGACTCTTCCAGTCGAGGGCGATGGCTGGGAGTGGCCCAGCCCAGTCACAAGACAGCGCTTCCAAATTGACTGGTGGCTGTGAGAGGCCCGCCCAAAAGACTGGACAAGGTCTGGATGGACAGAAGACAGCAAGCCCTGGGCCACAGCGACCCAACGCCACCCGCGCCATTCCGGCCGTGCGGACGACTGTACTGGTTGTACGTACTGGTCGAGCAAGCCTCAACAAGACCAAGCAGGCTCTACCTTTCGGCCCCTTCGGACCCTTTTTTCGGCCCCTTCGGACCTTGTCAATTCTGTTTGTGCTGGCTGTTCACAGCCCTTGCCCCTTTCCAATCCTCTAGCAACTCCAGAAGCGGACGTAGAACGGGTCGAAAGGCCCCCATTTCTTTGCACTAGTTCTTGTCTGGAAAGTGTATTGATTTGAATCGGCCATGCTTTCAATTCATGCGCACCGCGCCCCCTTCTCTCTTTGCAAGAAATATCGTGTGTTTGAACTAATCAAGGCCAGAATGGCCAAGTACAAAGGCAAGCACAACTGATGACGAAGCAGCTAGCATTTAGCAGCTTCTGGAGCTGCTAGAGGAGTGGGGCAGCAGCAGGGGCAGGAGGGATGGGAGGGGGGGGAAGGAGGGCCAGAAGTGCCCATGGGGGCCTTTCCTGCAGCCGCTTCTGGAGCTGCTAGAAAGAACAGCGCTTCCAACGTGACTGGTGGCTGTGAGAGACCAGCCCAAAAGAATGGACAAGGTCTGCTAGAGGAGTGAGGCAGCATGAGTGGCAGGAGGGATGGCGGAGGGGCCACCTCTTTCTTTCGTTTAATCACAGCCTCTCACCCCCTTTGCATCAGAAAGCTAGTCTAGCCTTAGCTGGTGGCACAAGAGCTTGTCGATTACCGTCCGGTATTCGGGCATCAGTTAGCGACCTCTATGTGCTGACTCGTGGTTACTAAGCGGGTCAGCTTAGTAGCAGGTGATGTACGATCTTGATGTGCTTGCCTTTGTACTTGACCACACAGGCTCTCCATCAATTAGTACTCACTCCATTCTTTGGGAGCGCCACTTTCAACCTTATTTTGTCCTTCCCAGCCTTCTCGCAATCACATGGCGGGCTATGTTGAGATGGCTTCGGCCGTACGCGCTACTTTTCCACAGCGCCCTGTGCAGCCGGGCGCTGGGCAGGCCACGTGGGCATCCCCTGGCACTCACCTAGACAGCTGCCCTTGCCTGCCTGCCGCCTCGTCTTACAAGGGCACTTCCAACCTTACATGGCAGCTGAGACCTTGCACAGCTGCCCGCCTTCAAAGTTGCTCCTCCATGCTGAAGTTCACAAGCAGACCTGGTGCCTTCATCACCCTCCCTGAATACTTTCTTACCTGACTGCGTGTAAAATCAATGTAAAGACAAGAATCACAGCCACGCCGGCTTTCACTAGAATTATGCACTGTAGCATAGTGCTCTTAGGCCAGTCATTGAAGCATCCAATCAACATAGGCAGTTGTGTTGGATGGTGCAGCCTTTGATGATGAGTGCCCAGAAAGTACTGAGCAGGCGGGGGAAGGTGTATCAAGTAGCTGCGCAAGCCAGGCAGCCGGCTGGGAGAGCATAAGCGCTGGTCTGCTAGGCGCAAGAACTTGCGAGCAGGCACAAGCATACGCCACCAATGCTGGTAGAGCTGGTGGGATGACAGTGACTCGGGGACGGTGGCGGTCTTATGATACAACGGCCCGATTGCGGCTCGTTGCTATCATCTCTTTGATCTCGTCCAGCACCATCCAGGGCTTGTGGCCACCAATGACCTCCGCGTCCCATTTGCCATCCCGCCATAGCTGCGCACACATGGCAACTCAAGCTGCAGTCAAGCTGACCATGTCCAGCCTGCTATTTGTGCGATCTCTACCTTCCTTGCTGTCCTCTTTCCACATGTCCTCTTTGTAAGCAAGCAGTGGCAGGTCAGCGCAGGAGAGCTGGACGGGAGCAGAGAGAAGGAGGGGAGTAAGCAGAAGGTGGGCATGAAAGAATGGGTCTGCGACGCTTCACCTGGATGGTGGGCATCTTCTGAGGATGCAGCAATTGGATACAGCGCCAGCAACGCATGATAGGGCGCCAGCATGCCGAGGGGGTCAGTTGTAGCACTTGCAGCGAAACTATTTGAGCATGAGCAGCTTGTGGCGGCGGTGCCAACTAGCAGGGGTCCAGCTGGCCATAAGCACGGAGGGATCTTGCTAGGGTCTGCAAATGACTCCGCTGACCAGCACATGCCATTCTTCCTTGGCTAACAGCCGAAGGCAGTGGATAGGTAAGGTAGTGGAGGGTGTATCGAGCAGGAATCGCACCGTAACCTGACAGCGCTTGACGAGCGCCTGAGGCACGGCATTCACATCCACAACGCAGAAGCGGATGCTGCGTGCAGCCAACGCGTCGAGGTGAGGGGATGGTATGCTGGGCTCCGAGAGATTGGTGCCGCAACCTGCTGCTCATGAACCGATGGCAGCAAGGGCTTCTGGAGTAAGGGAGGAGGGAGCAAGAGCTGGCTCACTTGGGGTAGTCAACGGCCATCTTCTCCAGCTTGGGCTTGAGGTAGATGCACTTGCGGCACCACTGCGCCATCCTGCCGGCCAGCGCCGCCGGCCGAGCCGCTTCAGACCGCCGCCATGAACAGCACAGGCATTAATGCCGCGGGCGGGGGGGGG
>WELB01000021.1:148651-165444 GCA_009602725.1 Spirogloea muscicola
GCCGCCGCCGCCGTCTGCCCTGCCGCGGCGCCGCCGCCGCCGCCGCCGCCGCTGCCTCGGCGTCCCTTCGTAGCCGCCGCTGCGGGTGCCTTCCCTGAGGCCGCCTCTGCGGTCGCTTCCCACGCTTACCCCAGCGCTGCTGCAAGGACCGCCGCTTCCCTGCACCACTGCCCCATCCTGCTGTTGTGAGATCCCGTTTCCCCTTTGTCTCGGTGGTGTCAGGAGGTCGTCCTTTGGGATTTTTATAAGGATCTCTGCCCTTGCAACAGAGTCTTTAGTCTGGAGTGCTCCAGGGCATGCTAGGAGCATGCAGTGCAAGTTCTGGCAAGTGTATTGAGTGTTAGAAGTTTTGCTGAGGTCGTAAACCCGTACAATCAGCGTCTTTTTCGGCTCGCACACTGTCAGAGGCCACTATTGTCTCTCTCTTGTTATGGGCTTTTCCATCTTGGGCTTTGACTTGGCGTCCTCTGGAATCAGACCCTGGCAAGTGCTACTTGTTGTGCCACTCATCGTGACTCGTCTTCAATTCTTGCAGAAGCTCTCCGCTGTCGGAGTCCTTTCATTCACGGCCGCCAGCCATGGCCGAGGAGGCCCCGGCTGCGCAGGCTCCTTCTGCTGTGGAAAGTGAGGAGAGCAAGTTGGTGGGTACCTTGCTGGAGAAGATCTTGACGAGCAAGGCTGCAGAGGACAAGAAGGCCGCAGCTGGCGAACTTGCTGCCCTCCTCACAGACCATGGTGCCGGAGCTCTTAAGGTGAGGCGGGCGTTTCATGCTCGTACTGGGTGCGACCTTAACAAAATGGCCTGGAATGGCCTCTCATTGCGTGGTTTGGACATGCACATGTGCGTTTGCTCGCTGTTGCCGTTCTTCTGCTACTGTGGGCATTCTTTGGCCAAGTATGCATCCAAGAATATTAAGAAACGTTATGATTTTGACACCTGTCTTATAGCCTCAGGCTTTGATCATTGCCGACTTTTCAACTCATATGCCTTCCTTGTATCATGGTTTGTGCAGGCTTATGGGGCCCTGGAGAGATTGACGGCCGCTATGGAGGATAAGAAGTCAGCTGTGGCTCGCGAGGGAGCTCTGCAGGCTGTTTTGAGCCTTCTTGAGGGCGAGAGCAAGCGCGACTGCGAGGCCTATGTTGTGCCCATACTGCCTAAGCTGATGGAGCGCCTTGGTGACAAGGTATGCACACCATCTGAATGCTTGTGTCAGCATCATACACCAGTTCTTACTAGAAGTGAGCATCAGTATAGGATATATCGTGCGATGCGTGTCCAGTTTAGCAGTATATCAGGAAGTGACATCAGCAGAGGCTGTAGTGTATGATGCGTGTTCGGTCAGCGATGTGGCTTTCAGATGTCTGAGCATTTGCGTTTCAAGCTTCTCATTGAAGTTGGTATGTTGGAATGTGCAGGCGAAGCCCGTGCAGACTTTGGCAAAATCTGCTGTGACTAAGCTATTCGAGATCATCTCTCCACATGCCACCAAGATTGTGGTTCCTGTCCTTCTTGAGAACATGGAGTATACCAAGTCTTGGCAGCAGAAATCCCTTGCACTTGAGCTCCTGGAACTCCTGTCAAAGAACGCCCGTCGACAATTGGCAGCTTGCCTGCCTGAGATTGTTCCTGTTGTCTCTGAGTGCTTCCACGACACAAAGGAGCAGGTCACAACGGCAGCTGTGGTTGCCATGAAGGCTGTCACCAGTGTGGTTGGGAACAAGGACATTGACCCCTTTGTCCCCGCTGTTATCAGCTGTATTGCCCGGCCTGCTGAGGTTCCTGAGTGTGTGCACAAGCTCTCTGCAACCACTTTCGTTCAGGTATGTCTTCTATGTAAGGATGTCTCGCAGCAAATTGATTCTTGGTATGTGTTGGAGAGGCTGTTTCTTACAGTAAATTAAAAGCCTCTGAATCTGCTGATATATATGTAGAAAGAGGAAAGTACCAATTGTTATTGCTTCACCATAGAACAAGGGAGGACTGTATATTGTGTGAGTGAATACCACTGTGGCAGCGGT
Source organism: Spirogloea muscicola (assembly GCA_009602725.1). Classification (NCBI taxonomy): domain Eukaryota; kingdom Viridiplantae; phylum Streptophyta; class Zygnematophyceae; order Spirogloeales; family Spirogloeaceae; genus Spirogloea; species Spirogloea muscicola. The sequence continues at coordinate 150,674 of WELB01000021.1, forward strand.
TGTACATCACTCACAAACTCGTACTGAGTCATTTGTCTCACAAACATGGGTTAATCTGGTGAATTGGGTTTTTGCTTGATATACAGACTGTGGAAGCCCCCACGCTGTCAATCATGGTGCCCCTGTTGGCCCGAGGCATGAATGAGCGCGCTGTCGCTATCAAGAGAAAGACAGCTGTCATTATTGACAACATGAGCAAAGTGAGCTTGCTCCCTCAATGTGTATAGTTTCATTGGGAGACGAATGAACGTTGTAACACCATGAGCTTTGGAGTCTAGCCACCTCTGGGGTTCTTGTGTTGACCAGGCACAGTTGCTCCTGGTGTCTTGCAGCTTGTGGACAACCCCGCAGACGCCGCCCCCTTCCTGCCGAAGCTCCTCCCTGGCTTGGAGAAGATGAGCAAGGAGGTGTCTGATCCCGAGTGCAGGCAGGTGGCAGCCAAGGCCCATGCCACACTTGTCCGTGTGGGAGGCGAGGGCAAGTTCACTGCGCCCAAGCCTGTCAATGAGGCGGTGGTTCTGTCGACGCTCAAGGAAGTTATCAAGTCCAGCACCAAGGAGGAGGTTGACCAGTCCCAAATACGTACGCTGGAGTATGTGACGTCTTTGTGCGCAACCTTGATTGCAGCCAAGAGCTTTGAGATTGGCACCTGGAGGGACGAGGTAAGAAAACTTTCGTGTCAAACAAGGTGTATGCAAGCTTTCTGCTCTCTTTGTGGCAATTGAACTTCTGAGGGTGCCACTAGATGGGCCTTGAGACGCAATCTGAGTTATGTTAGCGACGTGTTTGATTGTTCAGGTTATTGCTCCGTACTTAGCGCCAGTCATCAAGAAGGGCGATTTTGAGGTTGTCAGCAGTGCCTTCCTGGCTCTGTGCGTGGAGGAGGCCAGGGAGAAGGTGGTTGAGGTCGACGAGGACCCTGCTCCTGACCTCTGCAACTGCGAGTTCTCCCTTGCTTATGGTATGTGCTCTGACTTTCATAATGTGAAGGGTGTATGTTTGATACTTTTGCTTGGTGCATTGCTTTGATATTTATGATCAGATTACTCTCATTTACCTTTGATGCTAGTCCTGAAGCATGGTCGTTGCGGTGTCTCACAGGTGGCAAAATTCTGCTGAACAATGCTCGCTTGCACCTCAAGAGGGGCCGGCGGTACGGTCTCTGCGGAGCCAATGGCTCTGGAAAGTCCACTCTCATGAGAGCCATTGCTAATGGCCAGCTGGAGGGCTTCCCCCCAAAGGAGGAGCTGCGCACGGTGTACGTGGAGCACGACATTGATGCATCTGAGGCTGACACACCGGTGCTGGAGTTCATCCTCCACGATTCCGCCCTGCAGGGTATGCCTTGATTTGCTGCCCTTGCATATCACTTGGGCACTCTCGTTGTTCAAAGTGTCATTCATGTCTGTTTTGGAGCAGAATACCTTTGACTGCGCAAGAAATTTCTGCTCTAACAAATGACGATCTCTTGTGCAGATGCCACTCATCCTGCCCATGGCCATGTTGAGAGTGTGCTTGCCAGTGTTGGGTTCACAGAGGAGATGCTGAAGGCCCCAGTTGCCTCTCTGTCTGGTGGATGGAAGATGAAGTTGGCTCTTGGTTAGTGAATCTGACCTGTTTGCAACCATTGATCAACTGCATCTGCATGTAGCTACTACCGCGGCATGACTCCTGTTGCAGTTTTGCTGCATGTATGGTGTTGCTTCAGTATCTTAGCTGACCAGTGGGAACATGTGAATTGGATGTCTGCAGCTCGGGCCATGTTGATGAAGGCTGATATCATGCTCTTGGATGAGCCCACTAATCATTTGGACGTCACCAATGTAGCCTGGTTGGAGAACTACCTGACAAACCTGCCCGATGTGACAAGCATGCTTGTTTCTCACGATTCTGGCTTCCTGGACAATGTCTGCACAGACATCATCCACTACGAAAACTTGAAGCTGAAGCACTACAGGGTGAGTTGTAGTTATCAAAGATTCTGACACATTGCACGATACTGGAGGTTTTCTGAAATGCATTTCCTGTGACGCTGGTTATTGTACACGCTGGTTATGTGACCATGCTTGCTCACATTAGGTCCCACTGCTGTTATGCAGGGCAACCTCTCTGAGTTCGTGAAGGTGAAGCCAGAGGCGCGCTCTTACTATGAGCTCGGCGCTGCCGAGATGAAGTTCAAGTTCCCAGAACCAGGTTTCCTGGAGGGCGTCAAGAGCAAGGACCGTGCCATTCTGAAGATGTACAACAACTCGTTCACCTACCCTGGCACCACCAAGGAGGTGCTGTCTGGCATCACTATCATGTGCAGCCTGAACTCCAGGGTGGCCGTTGTAGGTGCCAATGGCGCCGGAAAGTCTACCATGATCAAGCTGCTTACAGGGGAGATGGAGCCCAACTCGGGCACGGTGTGGAAGCACCCCAACCTGCGCATGGCTTATGTCGCGCAGCACGCCTTCCACCACCTGGAGCAGCACTTGGACATGACGGCAAATCAGTACATCCAGTGGCGGTATGCCTCGGGTGAGGACCGTGAGGAGGTTGGCAAGGTGTCGCGGAAGGTGACCGAGGAGGAAGAGAAGAAGATGCAGGCGCAGCAGGTGCATGACGGCAAGAAGAAAGTTGTAGAGAAGCTTCTTGGTCGCCGGAAGCTGAAGAAGAGCTATGAGTACGAGGTCCAGTGGGTTGGCCTGCACTCCGATGACAACTCGTGGCTCACCCGCGACAAGCTTGAGGAAATGGGCTTTGCGAAGATGGTGAATGAGATAGATGCGAAGGAGGCAGCCAAGTCCGGGCTTTTCACGCGCCCGCTTACTGTTGCCAACATCGAGAAGCACCTGCTGGACTTTGGCATTGAGCCCGAGTTTGGTACTCACAATCGCGTTCGTGGCCTCTCGGGTGGACAAAAGGTCAAGGTGGTACTTGCTGCAGCCATGTGGAACCAGCCCCACATGCTGATCCTGGATGAGCCCACCAACTACTTGGATCGGGACTCTTTGGGGGCGCTGGCGAATGCCATCAAGGAGTATGGAGGTGGTGTTGTGATGATCACCCATAACAGTGGTAAGCTGCTCATTCCCATCTGATGGCAATCTGGGCTTACATGAGTCAGAGACGCTGCAAGGTCAGGGTGTATGTAGGCAACCGTAGTGAAGATCGTATCATAGTAGCCTCAATTTCGAGGTCTCACCCCTGCAACTATGTATTGCATCTGTGCAGAATTCAGCTCCGCCCTTTGCCCTGAGACATGGATAGTTGCCAACGGCACACTTACGCCAAAGGGTCAGCCAGCTGCCGTGGTGGCGGCCCAAAAGTTGGAGTGGAAGCGGGAGGAAGAGACACTTGACCAGTTTGGCAACACCGTCAAGATCGCTGAGAAGAAGAAGGCTTTGAGCGCCAAGGAGAAGAAGAAGCGCGAGAGAATCAGAGCGATGAAAAAGAAGAATGGCGAGCCTGTGTCTGATTCTGAGGAGGAGGACTGAAGTAGCAGTGCACATGTTGTGATAGTATGTGCACTTAAGATTCCCTGCAGTGTGTTCGTGGCTAGATGCTCCGAGCCTCCTCCCTTTCAACCTCCGCCGAGGATCGGAGCGTGGACTTGGCTAACAGTGGCCAGATACTGCGTGGTGTGTGAGGGTGAGTTGTTGGGTTGTACTTCTGGTCTGTGCTGCGGTCGCTAGCACAGCGTCACGTCTTCCCTTGTCACCGCACCCGTGTGACCGCCCACATCATGTTCATTAGAATAAGGTCGTGCTGTTGGTGTAGGGTTGTAGGCCTGTGGCCACTTGCAGTGGCGCCAAGCTAGGATGGTGCCCTTAGCTTATTGGAAGAGTTGATGTGCATTGTTTGGAAAGAGGTGATTATACATGGGTCCATTGGCAGCTAGCATTATGCTGCGGAGAAACCCTGCTGAATGTCATAGGCCACTTTATCCAGCCTTGCATTCTGATCAGCAAGTTACCTGGAACATGCCTTGACCAGCATCATATTTTTCTACTTCATCAGACATTTTACAATCTGCGCTAGTCCTCCCTTTGCTTTTGTCGCTCATCACATTGCTAGTCCAACTTGCTTATGTATCTGCTTATTACATGTGGCAGTAGTCACTAGTCGAAGTGCGGAATGGTCTCAAGCAATGTTACTCATACCTCGTCATTGTATCACCAACAAAAGAATAGTGAAGGCTAGAGTGGTCTGCAAATGTCAGCAGCTGGCTAGCTTGTTACCCAGCTACAGGGAGCTAGACTGCTTGCTTACGAATGCACACCTATACATTCGGCAGTAGCCCTGGCTAAACCATTGCAACTGCGATTGAGAAGCCCAGCAATTCTCAGCCGGGTCTCAATTCTGCAGTGAGCAGGGCCTCAATTATTCTTATTCGTACAGGCGCTCCTTGCCAAACAATGTGAGTCACTAATCCAAGACAGCGGCCAAATAATCTTTGAGCTCAATGTTCTCCAGCTCGTCGCCCATCTCTTCAACATCCTCGGCATAAGGTACCTGTGGCATCTGTGGCTGCTTAAAGCCACCAGCGCTGCCACTTGGTAGTAAGCTGGCCAGCGGCAAGTCTGGCTCTGCCTGGGACTTGGCCAGTGCATTGGAGACAAGCACCTGCCCTTCCTGTGACTCCCTGCCTGGAGGTAGCAAAGGGGCCCTCCGTGGACGTGGAAGCAATGGTGGCAATGCTGACGCCGGAGGGCATGGCAGAAGGTGGTACTGTGTGAGAGCCGTCGCCGCGTGCAGGTGCCGCTGGAATCGCAGCTCCGCATCAGTCTCCCGCCGGAGATCCACGAGCAGCATCCCCGTGTGCTCCTGAACACAACACCAAGCGACACAAGGAGCAACGTCAGGACTCTGAGATGCGATGAAGATCAGCTTCACAGCTTCACACTTGCCTCCATTGTCTGCTCTGTACAATGATAGGAACATATAAGCAAAACAAAAACCCATATAGCAGGAAAGACGTGCACGTTCCTACATCAAGTGCTGTCCTCAATGAAGACGGGTCAGGGCCTACCTCTTGGACCAGCAGGCGCCCAGCAGCCACCGCCTCGAGGACGGTGGCGCTGCCAGGGGGCGCGCGGGCGGCTAGCCTGGCCATGAGCTCGGCGAAGCGTCGCTGGCACTGCTCCCTCCTCCGGTAGGCGCCGCCGCCGCCCATCGCACCGGGGAGTGAGTTCACGAGGTCGCTCACGAGCGCCCAGCTGGCGCCGCCGTACTCGTGCACCGCCGCCGCCAGGACGGCGTCCTCCAAGAGGCCCAACGGTGGTGGCGGCCGCGCCGGCGCCGACGCTGCCGCCGAATCCGCTCGGCCCTTCACCCTCGCGCGCTCCCGCATCAGCCTCTCTCGCTTCGTGCCGGACAGACGCATCACCGCTGGGCCCACAGCCGCATTCGTGGGCTTCTGATGGACTGCACTTGTTGTTGCCATGGCTGCCGACCGTGCTATCTCCGCTTCCTGCGGCTCCTGCCGCCCATGCTTCAGGAGTATCTCCTGAAGCATACTCTCCTCCAACTTCTGCGACAGCTGCCGCTTCCTCTGTGATGAGCTGGGGAGTAGCAGCGCCTGCAGGTCTGCCCTGCCGCCCATGGCCTCCGCCTCCCTCCACCTTGCCGCCTCCTCCTCCCTCTCTCTCCGCAGCTCCGCCTGCTTGCGCTTTTTCAGCTTACGCTTGCGCTGGCGCTCCTGCTCCCGCTCTTGCCTCTCCCTCTCCTCCTGCTCCAGCCTCTGCGCCTCCGCCTCGATTGCAGCCAGCTCTGCCTGCCGCTGCTCCTCCTGCCCATGCATGCCAAAAATGCTCCAGAGATTAAGTCAGCTCTTGCAGTGTTTGCATGAGATCATTTAGGACCAGACTGCTGGAGAGATTACACTAAAGGTAAGCTGAGGCTTTCATGACCAGCGCATATTAAAGAGAGGAGTGAAGTTGTATGGTTACTTTTAGTTTGCCACATCAAGGAATAAGTCCAAAAAAAGAGAACAATTAGTAGAGCCAACGCATGACAGTATACAGACAGTCAAGTAAGAGACAACCACCTTCAAGAGCTCTCACAATGCACTGAAGGCTGTTTTTCAAGGGCTGGAAAGATAGCACCCATCGTCAAGAGGCAACTGCGCCCAGCAGATGGTTTACAGTCGTACGGAAGAAGGACGTGCCTGCTGTTGGGCAAACAGGCCGACTTGGGTGCGGTACGCGCGATCGGCGCCCTCGACCTGCCAGCTCTCGTACCGCAGCGGCTCATCGTCTCCATCCATCTCCTTCTCCTGCTCCTCCTTGAGCTGCTCCAAGCGCTCCAGCTCCCAGTCCCGCTCCTCCCACTCCAACTTGTGCTCCCCCGCGGCCCTGTCTCCCAGCAGGACTTGGACGCTAGCATCACCACCTTCCAGCCCATTCAGGTAACCCGACCATGTCTCCAGGAACTGCATTGCGTACCTGTAATTGGAGTTTTTTCAGACGTTGCGAATTGCTTAGGTGCTAGGCTGCTGTGCCCCACAAGTGTACATTGAGATCTCATTACGAATTGGTGTGTAACCGCAGGGCAAAACCTGAGTTACAGACGTAGCTCTACTCAGTCTCAGGTCTCGAGTCTATGCATGTGATATGACAGAGAAATACTAATACTTTGGAAATGGAGCTTCTTAAGCCTCTGACGAATAGCAAAACAAGCTCTGTCAGGGAGGGTGCAGAGACTTGCCTCTCGATGGGCCTCAGCGCGCTTTCCAGGGACATCTCCTTTGTCTTGCCTGCAGCAGCATCGGCAGCCGCAAGCAGCCGCACATCTGCCAACATGTCCACGTCGGTATCCTCGCCTTCGGGCACAACCTCTGCCAGCAGCGACTGCTCGACAGCAGCAGGGGCTGCCGCCTTGCCATCCCACCTCTCAGGAACTTCCTCAGCTTCAATATCTGCGTCGCCTCCTTCTCCTTGCTCGTCATCTTGAGCAGCCACTGGCCCCTCCTCAGTGAATTCCTGCGCAGTAATTCAGCACAATGGCATTGTCTATCAGTACAGCGAGCTGCATTATCACAGGCATTTGTCCTCGACTTGGGTGAAGCAATAGGGGCACTGAGAGCAGCCAATATAACATCTTTGCATCTTTGCATCTTTGTTCATATTAGTAACACTACAACTAAGTGGCTCCTCAATGATGAGAAAGGCTAATAAGTACGTCACCTGTAGCAAAGTTGCCTGAGTAACTTAGTTTCCATGAGGCAAGAAAGATGAACAGAAGCACAGGGACACTATCTCCTTGACCAAAGTGTGGTGCAGGATAACCATCTGTTGCTGCTGACCTGATTGTCAGCAGCCTCCTCCTCCTCCACCTTCTTCATGGCCATGTAGTCCGCCTCATCTTCTGCATACTTCAGCGCAGCGTCAACCTCTGCAGTTGACAACTCTACCTGCTGCGCAACCTGTGACGAGGCCGCCACCTCCACGCTCGCGAGGGCAGGCACCTCCTTCACGCCTGATAGGAGCTCGCGCGGATCGAGTCGCTTGAAAAATTCGGTGTTGTACTCGCCACTCTGCAGATTGGAGCAAGGTAAGATGAGTAAGCATGTCACAGGTACAACGTGGGTCACTAAAGGGCTGCCACAACGTCACCTCATTTGGGCTCTAGACGAGTTGAATCAAAAGTGACTCCTACCTGAATCACGAGGTCGTCCAGCAATCGCTTTTGGTTTGCCTTACGCAAGATGTTTTCTTCTATTGTGTGCTCGCTCACGAGCCGGTAAATGTTGACCTCGCGAGTCTGCCCAATTCTGTGACATCGATCCTGAGCCGCCACCAACTCTACAGCAGTGTCAAAGTTGCTGCCATTTGGCTTGCACAAGCTATGATCAGGCAAGATGTGCCACCAGACTATGGGCAATCTAAAATGGCAGGGTCACATCACCAACAAAGAAAAAATCTGCTCCACATGACGGGTTTACGTGTCTGACTAGGTCAATCATGTACAGGAGTAGCAGTGGTGACCTGAGCCTGCAGGTCCATTGCCGGATTCCAGTCTGAGTCGTAGAAGATGACCGTGTCAGCTCCGACCAGATTGATCCCCACACCGCCGCTCCGCGTCGACAGGATGAAAAGGAAAATCCTGGGGCTGGTGTTGAAACGCTGCATGAGAATCTGGCGCTGCTCCGCCTTGGTCGACCCGTCCAGCCGCATGTACGTGTACCCGTACAGGCTTATGAACGACTCGAGAATGTCCAGCATCTTCGTCATCTGCGTGAAGATGAGGGCGCGGTGGCCCTCCGACTTCAGCCGCTGCAGCAGGCGTGCCAGCTCCTGCATCAATACGGGCCACAAGCAAACAGCTTCAGCTGCATACAGTGACGTCCATAGAGAGCCTATCTCTGCACGTCCCAGATCTCAAAGCATAGTCTAGGTCTTTGGAGAGCGCAGACAGTGCCCCTTCACTTATCAAGTCCCCAGTCAACCTTGAAGGCCAATGTCTTGCTTGACATTATGACAAGGAGTACTGCTGAGCGCTTGCTGAACAAGGAGGTGTGCATCTCCTTGTTGGGTTTAGGGTTTGCAGGTTGGCAAGTTGGCAGGTTGGCAAGCCCCTCCTGACTGGGTTCTCAGGAAGGAGGAGCCCTTGACCCTCTTGCAAGACTTGCAACTCTTTATGCATGAATCTGCTCACAATGAGGGCACAAGCGAATGGAAGAAGGGGCTTGCCAACCTGCAGCTTGCCACAGTCGTACTGCAGGAGCCGCCGGTCAGGGAAGAAGAGCTGGCCGCGCACCACGGCGGGCCTCAGCGGCGCCAGCAGGGCGCTCGCCTCAACATACGCTGCAGCCTGTTCACATGCGTCTGATGGCGCTCTGCCACAGGCGGCCACTACTTGCTGCGGATGGCTGCACCACCAGAGCGGCGCCGGCGCACGGGCGGCCGGGATTGCGAAGCGGAATGCCTGCACAACCTCGAGCATCTCCGTCCACCGCTCCAACGGCAGCTTGACCATGGCCGCCAGGATGGAGGAGTGCGACAGGAGGCGCCGAGGCGAAGCTGCCACCCGGCGGATGGCCTGGACGGGGTCCTCAACTTGCACCGCCCGGATCAGGTCCCAGCCATAAGGGGGGGGCATGTAACACCGGTGCAGGTTGAGGGCTGCTATGGCTGCCGCCCGGCCCAGCCGCCAGGCCTGCCGTCGCTCGTGGAGCTCCTTGAAGAGCTTCTCGACAACACCGCCACGAGTGCAGCCTGCCGGCAGGTGGCCTTGGCTTGGTCCCACGCTTGCCGCCTCGAGGATCAAGCGCGCAGGTGTGGCGAGCCTTTGGACGTCCTGAGCCGCCCATGTGGGGTCCCAGAAGCTGCTGGGCAGCCATGTAATGATGCGGCCACCATAGAGTGGACTGCAGCTACTGGGCACTGCCGCCACTGCGTCCGAGCTCAGGTGGCTGACAATGCCCAGGAGGTCGAGCGCCGATACGATAGGCCGCACCTCAAAGAGGTCGGGGTGATTGCAGACCTTGCGTAGCTGCATAAGCACGTTGATGAGGCTGATGAAGTTGCCGCCGGCGAGCGTGGCCTGCGTGTCAGAGCTGGCCATGAAGTCCTCATAGAGCGCGCGCTGGCGCTTGGACAGCGCGCAGCGCACGACGTGCTCATGCTTGCTTGGCAGCTGCTTCTCCACGTCGCGCTTGAGCCGCCGCAGCAGGAACGGGCGCAGCACGTTGTGCAGGCGGCCCACCACCTCCTTGCTCGCACCCTCCGCTCCCTCCACCAGTCCGCTGATCGGGTTGCTGAACCAGTCCCGAAACTCCTGGCATCACCGCACCACCCCAAGCAGCTGACAAGGTCAGAAGGGTATCACATACCCAACTTGAGTGTCCTGCACGGATCACAAGAAGCTCCAAGTGCAATGTGAAAGTGGAAGTGAGAGCGTCGTAACATCACCACATGGGCAGCCAGATTTAGGGGCTTAGCTACACACGTCTCCTCTCAGCCCGCGACTTACTTACCTGGTGAGACTGGAAGACGTGGGGCATGAGAAAATGCATGAGCGACCAGAGCTCCATGAGGTTGTTCTGCAGCGGCGTGCCTGTGAGCAGCACGCGCCGCTTGCTGCTGAAGTTGAGCAGCGTCTGCCACCGCTGCGATCGCCAATTCTTGATCAGGTGCGCCTCATCCAGGATGAGGTACTTCCACCTCTTCCGTCTGAACATCTTCACGTCCTGCAAGGGCGGCACAACACCACTGCGGCCGTCGCAAACGGTCGCTTTCTCAAAGTCCTCACTCTGCCCATAGATGACCCAATTTTTGACATGATGTCCTGCTCGACCACCTACACATTTTGCAGCAACAGCAGATGCGAGGCTCCTTCTTGCCAAGACTCTTGCCTGGATTGCAAGCCGGTATGTAGTGATGCAGACGTGAAAGTAGTTGCTCTTGCTCCAGCCCTGACGCTTGGCCTTGCGCTCTTTGGCATGGCCAAAGTATGTGAGGATCTTGAATGCTGGGCACCACTTCATGAACTCCATCTCCCAGTTGAGCATCACCGACGTAGGCACGACAATGAGGTGCGGGCCCCAGATGCCCTGCAGGCCCCACAGAAAGCCCCATGAGCACGCTGTCAGATTAATATCGTTGTGAACTTACTGGGCCATACCATAAACCTTAGATTTGCATCTGAAGGGGCAGAACATTTATGCTATGGCAGGAGCATCACAGCGCCTGTTGATCCTCCTGTGAAATAACTTGAGAGGTCTAGATCAACCAAATGGCTTCAATCACTGTTGCAACAGCACCTTCAACTTGGACCAAAAGTGTCCTGTATCATACTAGCTTCACCCCAAGTCTGAACTCAAGGACTGGCTCACTTTGCCCCAACCGCAAAAGCCCAGAACTCACCTTCTCGCAAGCAAGGTGCGCAAGGAGCGCAATGGTCATGATGGTCTTCCCGAGGCCCATTTCGTCGGCCAAAATGCCGTTGAGCCTCTTCTCGTACATAGTGACGAGCCAGTCAAGGCCAATGTGCTGGTACTCACGCAGCGGATGCTTGAGCAGAAACGGAACGCGCGTTCGTACTGCCGTTGTCGACAGTGTGTGGCCCGTCGGCTGCGCAGCTGCCGCCGCTGCCGCCGCATCCTCTAGACCGTACTCGCACTCTAGCGCTGCGTCGCCTGCTGCCTCCACACCCTCCAGGGATACGTTCGCATCTCCATTCTCTCCCTCTTTCACCGAGGCCTCCTCCTGCTCCTTACCCTCAGAGTCCTGCCTCCGCTTCCAGGTCCGCTCATCCCGCCGGATTGCCACCTCCTTAATCCGGGCCACCACGGCCTGGTCCACGTCATTGAGATTGCTGATGAGGCTGGCGGACAGGAGCGCGGTATGGCTGGCGTCACAATCTTCATACCCACCCCTGTGGTCGGCCTCGCTCACGTTCCTGCATGTGCTGGCACTGCGACCATTGGCTACAGGTTGGTGCTCGGCGCAAACACCCCGTGCGCTGCCATTGGCGTCGCCATTACGGCAGCGGCTGCGCGGGGAGGCCCCGTCTGCACTGCCACTGCAGACGGGGCCTGTGGTGCTCGCCTCGCTAGTGATGACCTCTGTGGCAGCAGGCTCGGCGGCCTCCATCCGCACACTCGGTGCCACACCGTTGCCCTGAGCATGCCCACCTCCTTCCTCTTTCCAGGCCGTCTCCTTGTCCCCATGTTCAGGTTTCCTCTCCTCTTCCTCCTCCACTACTTCACCTCCCTCCTCCTCCCTGCCGCCAGCCTGAGCCTCCATCCCACGTAGCCGCGCCAGAAGCTCCTCCAGCGGAACTTCCCCGTCATGCTGGAGCATTTCAAGCTCCTCCTGCGGCCCTCCCGCCGCGTCCATGCTTGCAAGCCGCTCCTCCTCTTCCAGCGTCGCCTCGTCGTCGTCATCGTCGTCGTCACCGAACCCACTACTGCCATCGCTGTCATCCTCCTGCTCCTCCTCCTCCCCCTCCTCCTCCTCGTCCTCCTCCTCCTCCTCCTCCTCCTCCCCCTCCCCCTCCTCCTTCTCCTCCTCCTCCATGCTCGCTTGCTCTCCTCCGTCAAGCTCGGTTGCCACCGTTGTGCCATTCGGCAGTCTACTGCCATCAGCAGGCCGCTGACCCAGCCGCCCGGGGCTGCCCTCTTGGATGCTATGGTCAGCGACGCCCTGCGGTGCCGTGACGTTGCGCCAATCAGCCTCAACAGGCAGCTCGCCGTTGCGCCCACCCCCTCCAGGATCGAAGCCTGCATCGGCGTGGCTGCACTTGCGCTGAGGCTGCTCCTTGTGTGACGCCAGCCCGTTGGGCAGGTCCTGAAAGCTGGGCGCGAGCTCCTGACATCCAGCGGGCTCGCTGCCAGCGAGCCCCTCCCCTGTGCTCAACGGTTCAGCGACGCCAACGGCTGCGCTATCAGCAGGTCTTGTCGCTGCCTCTCCTCCACACCTCCCCTCTTCCTCCCCCTCGGCCCCCCTCTCTGAACCACCATGCTCCCCCTCCTTGTGCACCACCAGCTGCTCCTCCTCCCCCTCCTCCTCCTCCTCCTCCCTCTCCTCCTCCTCCTCCTCCCCCTCCTCCTCCCTCTCCTCCTCCTCCTCCTCCTCCTCCACCTCCTCCTCCTCCTCATCCTCCTCCTCATCCTCATCCTCCTCCCCCTCCTCCTCCTCCTCCTCCTCCCCCACCTCCTCCCTCCCCCCCCCAAAAGACATGTCCTTGGGCTTGCCCTCCTGTTGCTCACCCTCCTTGATGTGGGGAGCTGCTGCTCGCCAGTCAACAACGTCAACAGGGCTGTCAATTGCTGTTGCCAGGAAGGCCGACACATGTGGGCCACCGCCCTGCCCAATGACATGGCTTTGCAAGGAGCAACAATGTCAGAGTTGGAGTCGGCTAGTCTTGGGTTTCATTCCTGCACATGGACTTCAGCGGACGGGACTCCTCTAGTACGAAAACCCCTAGTAAGGGCTGACACAGAAGCATTCATTAGATCAACTGGGGGCTTAGCACGGCAGGCCGACCCTTGGCTTTGCGGTAGTGGTGCAGGAGCTCGTCGAGCGGTAGGTCACTCTCGCGCTGCAGTGCAGCCACCTCCTCGCGACGCTCCTCTGCAGTGAACAGCGCCTCGTCGGCCTCCAGCGTCCGCTCATCGTCCTCCTCTTCCTGCAAAAAACGCAACAAAGTGAGAGGTGACCACACCAACAATCGCAGCAGCACAGCGTCGGAGCTGGCACTGGCCCCATCAGCAGCGCCAGAAATAAAGCAGGAAGACCAGGACGGCACCATGTCAGCAGCGCCGCCGCCTGGTTTGAAGTCGCCATCGTCATCATCCACCGCCGGCAGATCCTGGGCGTTGCCGGCCTCGCCGCGAGCAACGTCAGCTGCAGCATTGCCGCCGCCACCACCGCCGGCATCACGCTCAGCAGCCGTGGCGTCATGCTGCACGGCATGGTTGTTGCCGCCTTTGCCGCCGGCATCTGTGCTCGACGGCGCCACAGCCAGGTTCTCTGCCAGCATGGAGGAGTACCTGAACAACGACATGCACCAAATGGTGCACAGTGAGACAAAGCCCAAGGATCGTGAGGGAATGTGAGCAGTCCAGTCTCTACTCGAGCTTCGCAGGGAGTAGCTGTTGTGGATTGCAGGTAGGAGAGAGGTCGAAGCAGGGAGGGGAGGTGGAATAGAAGCATGGGGCAGGTGGGAAGGAGAGGGGGAGGAGGGAGGAGGGAGGAGGGAGGAGGGAGGAGGTAGGGAGGAGGGCAGGGCACCGCTCCGTCTGGCCAAGGAGGAAGTCGAGGTGGCGGTCGAGCGCCGCCTTCTTGCGCTGCTCGATCTGCAGCTGCTGCTTGTACACTACCTGCGGCACGGTGGCGGAGGCAGCAGCGGAATCAAAAGGCGCAAGGCTCGCACTGTCGGCCATGTTTAGATCATCCGCATGCTCTCTGCTACGACGACGAGGCCGCGGCGGCAGCTCACCAGCTTCTCAATCTTGGCCCAGAAGCGCTTCACCTCCCGCGCCATGCCGCTGGCAGCCCGCCGCATCCGCTGCTCCTCGTCCTGGTGCGACAAAAGCCGCGACAGTCCGCCGCGTAAATAAGTCGCTCGTGACCACGCCAACCATGCGACGGACCGCAGGTGAACTTGGTCATGGACGAAGAAGCGCGGACAGAGAACAGGAAAATTGATCGAATGCAAGACCATAAGAGCTGTGGGCGCCGCTGCCGGGCGCACCTTCTGGCGGCGCTCCTCCCGCGCCGTCTCATCGAGGCGGCTGCGGCTGGCGCGCGCCGCCACGCCCTTGGCCTGCTTCAGCTTCCAGCGCCGCTCGCGCTCAAAGTCCTGGCACGATGCCACGTCTCGTGCGCAGCTCTCAGTGAACCGGCCTCGGAGCAAAGGGGCACAAGCTGCTCCCCAGTAAACGACCATCGATCTCCGGCTATCAAACTTACGTTTAGGGTTTAAGGTTGGGGTTTACAGCCAACCAAGAGGCAACTAGCAAGGCGGGCTTTACCTTGGCCAGCCACGCCATCTCCTCCAGCACATGGTCCCAGTGGGCCTTGGCCCTGGCCGGCTCCACGAACTTGGCAGGCCGCCGGATGGACAGGACCTGCAGGGCAACCGTGGAAGGAAGGAGCTGAGCGCCGGCTGCGCGGCGGGAGCAGCAGTGAAAGGGAGCTGGTGGTGGCTGGGTGGTGGACATGGATGGAAAGAGAGGGAAGGAGGGAGAAAGGGGGGAGAGAGGGAGGGGAAGAGGGAGAGGGAGAGAGGAGGGAAGAGGGTGAGAGAGAAGAGAGGGGGAGAGAGAGGGGGGGAGAGGG
>WELB01000021.1:178803-189855 GCA_009602725.1 Spirogloea muscicola
TCGTCCCGAGGCCTGGAGCGCGCCGCGAGCTCTGTGCCGGCAGCCCGGCGTTGCCCGTCGCAGGGCCCCGCAGCCCTGGCCGCTCGGCGCCGGCGCGCCGCCCTCGCCGCATCATGGCAATGCCGCACTTGGCCGCATGTTGCGGCTGGCTCCGCGGGCCATGGCCAAGGCCTCGCAGTGAGAAGCATCAGTTTCAGCCTGCTCTTGCCGGCCGGCTGTGGACCGCCGTGGCCTGACGTCGCTCCTCCTCCTCCTCCTCCTCTGTCCTCTCTCTCGCGCCTCCTGGACCTGCTGCGCCGCCTCGCCGCAGTGGATGCGTTGTTCGGCGTGAAGCAGCAGCTCGTGGACCCCGGCCAGAAGCTGGAGAGCTGGGACCCCGGCCTCGCCAACCCCTGCACCTGGTTCCACGTCACCTGCATCAACGACCTCGTCACGCGCCTGTCAGTCTGCCCAGCCCCCCGCCTTCTAGTGGTGATAGACTTAATTGCTCCTAAAGGAAACGGGTTCCTGATAAGTGTAAACGTGAAAAAGCCTGCGGCTTAATGTCCACTCCTGCAGCCGCCCTCCTTCCGTCCCCAACCCATGTCCTCCTCGTCAATCTCGTCTGTAGCATCTGCAATGGCGTGTTTGATACAATGAACTTATGGTGTTGGCCATGTGAGGGTGCTGCAGAGACCTGTCTAAGTCCAACCTCTCTGGCACATTGGATCCCAGCATCGCCCTGCTGCCCCAGCTGCAGTACCTGTGCGTGCCGACTCCTGTCCTTCAAGTTCAGTGCATGTCCGAAGCCTGTCAGGCTGTCTGCCCCATGTCCACATTGGGGGCGAGGTTGCGGATGCATGTGAGCAACCATGGAAGGACAAGATTTGGATGCAGTGTCCGTATTGACTTCCTGGTGGTACTGAACCAAATGTGCAGGTCACTTTACAACAACTCACTCTCCGGGCCCCTGGTGCGTGCATGCATGCCTCGGCTTGAGCCAACCTTTGCATAGCACTGTCTTGAGGCATGGCCTAGGACATTGACTTGCCTCTTTACTAGCACAACAAGTCAATCACAGGATTATGGCATGTAGTTTAATGTCCACCTAGATAGACTCTCACTTTAGGGTCACAAATTGGTAGCCACTGCATAGCACTGGGAAACTGCAGGTGCTGTCAATATGTATGTCTGCACCTGTGTTGTCAATTGCATCTCGATTACTGACTGTATACTAATCTTGATGCAGCCATCGGAGCTCGGCAACCTGACCAACCTGATCAGCCTTGAGGTTGAGGACAACATGTTCTCGGGCCCCATACCTGCCAGCCTCGGCCAGCTCCCAGGACTCAAGTTCCTGTGAGTCCCCCGAATGCCGCCATTGACAAACATTTTGGGTTCGTTAGCCCGGTTGTCTTGGCTAATAGCGTGGTGGCGGGGTGGGGGTTGTGGTCGGGGGGTTTTGGATTGGGACTGTGGTAAGTGGTTGGGAATTGTGGTGGATGACTTCCACGGTGCTGTTGAGCTAAACTTACTGAACCTAGAGGTCAAAAAACCTGTTCTGGCACAGGAAGCTTGACCAGAACAATCTTTCCGGGTCTATTCCCACATCTCTAAACAATTTGCCCCTCCAAGTCTTGTAAGTCGTAGCTGACGTCTCCCTGCACACCCCCTTGCCCGCATCTGCTGCCGCTCGCTTTCTTCTCCGATCTGGCTGCTGGAAACCACGGTTGACATGAGCCAGTTGAGGCTTGTTGTTCTTGCAGCAGCAAGACGCAGTGCAGTGCATACTGGCAATGTATCTGCATTCTCTCATTCTGCTGGAGGTTGGGTGCAGAAACTTAGCATACAACAACCTGTCGGGACCTGTACCAACAAATGGAACACTCGGGAAATTTGGTTCTCTTCCGTGAGTCTGAAGCCTGCCCTCTATTGCACCCACATTTGAGATCTCAGCAGCTCTACATGCAATACATCCTGAGGCTTGTTGTATTGAGCAGCTACTTGAGGAGCTTTTGGTTTGGGAGCTTGACGTTTCACACTGCACTTTGCACTTTCTCTATGCCTGGTTTGATCATCCATTATAGTTGCAAATTGTGATTCTAAGTGCTGCTTTCCTTGGTCCCTCAATGGCTATCTTATGTCCAGGTTTGTCGGGAATCCAAACTTGTGCGGTGGCTCGATTGGGCTCAAGCTTTGCCCAGGCGAGAAGCTTTCACCTCCTCCTCCACCTGGAGCACCTCCAGCTGCAGCCCCATCTCCTGCACCATCATCCTCAGGTACCAGTGGTCACAACCTTTCTGTCTCTTGAAAGCTGCCCTGCAGAGCTTGTTTCCTCCTTGGAAGCTTATGGATAGTGCTGAGGGGCCTGCAGCTTATCTGGTGAAAGTGTTGTGGGCTTTGAACCCTGGCATCAAGCTGGGGTAAAGTGGCTTTGCCGGTCAAGATCAGTGCCAATCAGCATGGTGCTGAAGCGCGTACATCGTATTGACACGAGGAATATTGCTTGTCTGTAGGAGGTGGCAGTGGAAGCATCGGCGCAGTTGTTGGTGCTGTGGTTGGCGCGACTCTGGCAGCCATTGCCCTCTCAATCCTTGTCTACTGCTACATGCGGAAGCGCAAGCCTCCCCTGGAGAAGGATATAGAATATGGGTACTTTGGTAAGCCAGGCAATGCAGTGCTATGACTCAAAGCTTGAGCATGGTCTTTCTCAGGTCATAGAGCTCTCAGAACCTGAACCTTGTTGAAGCGGGCATTACATGCAAGTAGAGAGCACTTTCCCAGCACTTGATCAGAAATCTGACCATGAAAATCTCACGACTGCAGACAATGATCCTGATACTCACCTCGGACAGCTCAAGCGCTATGCTTTCAAGGACCTGTATGTTGCATGTAACGCCTTTGACGAGAAAAATGTGCTGGGAAAGGGTGGATTCGGCAAGGTGTACAAGGGCAAGCTAGATAACGGCACACTCATTGCTGTTAAACGACTCAAGGTGCGACTTGACTTTATGGCTTATCCCACTCCTCTTTAAAGTAGCAGATCTTCAAGTCATCTATCTTTCAGTTGAGCTCTTTTTGGCTTTGATATAGTCCGCTCACCTAGCCAGCCACTAGGTGCTCTGCCTGGCAGGAGTTTGCTTTGACGATCTCGTGATGTCTCCTCATTGTAATGCTCTGCCTCTGCGAGGAGGATAGGCTAAGGCAAGAGCTGCTCATGAATGATCGTCACTTGATGCTGCTAGTCCCTGTCATCCACGGTACTCAGGAAGAGAGGAGTGCCGGTGGCGAGCACCAGTTCCAGACTGAAGTGGAGCTGATTAGCATGGCAGTGCACCGGAACCTCCTGAGGCTTTATGGCTTCTGCATCACTCAAAAGGAGCGGCTGTTGGTGTACCCTTTCATGTCAAACGGCTCTGTGGCGTCACGGTTGCAAGGTCCTTGCTACTTTGTGTCCCAGCAACAAATTAGCAATGTGCAGCCCTTGTCCATGTTTCCGCCCTTCTTAAGGTAGTTGAAGCTCTTTGCTTATGGGTTCAGAATTGTTGGACAAATGCTGACTAGCCGCAGTTCTGAAGTGCAGAGAGGGAGGCTAGCCAGCCACCGCTTGAATGGGCGAGGAGGAAAAAGATTGCGATTGGAGCTGCTCGTGGGCTTGCCTATTTACACGACCATTGCGACCCCAAGATCATTCACAGAGATGTCAAGGTTCAGTCTTCAAAGATAAATGCGAAGAGCAATATATCTCACATATCTTTGTCGACTTGTAACATGCATATGCCAACACTAGGAAAACACGTCTTCAGGCACAGTCTCAGGACAGTAGTGCTTCTCGATGCAGGCAGCAAACATCCTCCTGGATGACGACTATGAGGCTGTTGTCGGTGACTTTGGGCTCGCAAAGCTCATGGACTTTAAAGACACACATGTCACAACAGCTGTGCGGGGCACTATTGGTCACATAGCTCCAGGTGATATTGTGCTCATGGATTCAAAGTTCTCATGGAATTATCACACTGCATTTCCTTCTCGTCTACACACTTTTTGCTTTCCAAGTTGTGAAAGTGAGAGCACTTATATTATGCTGCTCTTCCTGGAGTATATTTGTTGCTTGATCGATGATGAGCTTATTAAGCTGACTATGTTTTGTGTGCGGGAGCAGAGTACCTCTCCACTGGCAAGTCTTCGGAGAAGACTGATGTGTTTGGCTACGGCATCATGTTGCTGGAGCTCATGACCGGGCAGCGAGCATTTGATCTTGCCCGCATTGCAAATGACGAAGATGCCATGTTGCTGGACTGGGTGAGTCCAACAGGCCGTATTGCAAAGTCGTGCGCTTCTTGCCGGTTCTGCCGGTGCTGTGTAGTAACATGCGTGCATGTGGTCTGTCCTATACCAATATGGGGTTGTGTTTGGCCTTGTTGTGCCAGGTGAAAGGGTTGTTGAGGGAGGGCCAGGTTCATCAGCTGGTTGACAAGGACTTGAAGGAGGGCGAGTACAACATCGTGGATGTGGAGCAGATGATTCAGGTTGCGCTGCTGTGCACGCAGGGCACCCCAGCCGAGCGCCCCAAGATGGCTGAGTGCGTACGCATGCTCGAGGTAAGTGCCTGCCCATTGCTTCTCCGCGAAGTCCGAGGCATGGTGTCACATTTGAGCTTTCTGCACAGGACTTTTGGAAGTCAAGCTGAGGCAAGTCTCACCCGTTGCACCACAACAACAGTGCTGCCATTACTGCAGCTTCTTCTTACAATTACTACTGTTTCGGCTGGCAGGGAGACGGCTTGGCAGAGAGGTGGGAGGAGTGGCAGAAAGTGGAAGTCATTCGGGGGCAGGACCCCAACTTCATGCTCCAGATGCGGCCCTCCGACTGGGCTGTGGACTCCGAGGAGAGCTTCATCAGGGCGGTCGACCTCTCGGGCCCAAGATAATACCTTTCTCTTATCCATATTTATCTCAGCTGCCCCCTGTAATTAGAACTGCTGTCTGGAGCCCAGTCTTTATCTCAGCTGCACAGGGGCCAAGGTTTACTCAAATGGGCTCCTTTTGGCGTCAACCTCAGACCCTGTGCTACCTATTGCAGCAAGCGCCGCTTACAGCAACCAATCTTACTCCTCTTTGACGAATGTCTCTTTGCCACACTGAGTCCTACATCAACAATGATCATCAAGCCACTGTTTGCCACAAGTTGAGCTATTACACGAGACGCTTTGAGTGTCTCAATCCTGCTGGCATGACTCGCAGAAATACAATCATGGGCAATGATTTGCACCGTGATGACATGCTTTTCACACAAGCTCTTAGCCTAATTAAGTTGTGGCATTATTAGGACCGAGTTGCTGAGACAGCTCTGAACTCGGGCCAAGTAAGGTAGCTCTTACTTGGCCCGAGATTCGCCATCTGTATGCTACTTGCCGTTACCCATACTAAGCAGCACTCCCTGATCACTTCAAGAAGTGAGGATGCTGTGCTTTGGATCCCAATTCAGCACGGAGCCATGCCTATATTTTACCATGAAATTGAAAGTGTAAGGGTACTGTGGGTAGTCTCCAAGCCGATGGTTGTGGACAGGCTCCTGTAAGTGCACCTTGCCACTTCTGAGTGGCATATCTACCCATTGATTATTCATAAAATTGAAGTATAGATCTTTCACTCTGAAAAATGCAGCCCAGGAAAAATAAATGGCACTGAGCAGTTGTAATCATTGAAATCATAACAATGATATCGCTGTAATGGCCCTGCAAATGGCCATGTGAGAGCCAGTATGCAGAACAGCCAGGGAGCTCAGATTCTGTTTGGCTGGTTCATATAGCGTCGGTGTGGTAGAATCGGCTTGCAAATCAGCTAGTCCAATTCAGCGTCCAAATAGTTGTGCGCAATGTCAGGGCTTGACCTCGGCTTTGTTGGGTAACATGGATGATGCCTCAGATGATAAAGACATGCGCCTGCTCCCTGAAGACTTTGATGGTAATTGCCGCTTGACATGAGGGCCTACCTACATCCAGAAGCCTGCAGCTGGCGGCGGTGGCTACAAGCAAGACGTCGATCGTGAAGTAGAGTGCTCCGCAGGTTACTGCCTATGGTCACTGCTTGTGGGGCACTGACCCCAAGAAGGGGCTTAGTGGCCGCCAACCTGACACCCAGGAACAACGTGCATGTCACACAAAAGCAGAGAGCCTTCTCGAAGAAGAATGATAGCTAAATACTTGCATCCACATTAATGAGAAACCAGACCCTAGCCGCTGATAGAACACTGGCGATGCCGTCTGCACACTGCACACGGTCTAGGACAGATGTTCTTGATCACGCTTCAGCTGCTTACTCTGGAATTCTGGGCTCAGCTGATGTGGTGCACGCCATTGGATAATCTGGACTATCATTTGGACTAGCTGCTACTTGTGCTCCACTAGGTGCTTGGCCCCAACTTGCGAGCAGCAAAGCCTGGACAGGCAACACTTCTCACTGAGAAGCCGACAGACCTGGTAATTTTCATGCTCACTGCAAAGCTCAGCCTCAAGTACGCATAGCTATGCTCGTGCCCTGCTCTACTCAGCAGAGAGCCAGCAACATGATATGGCATGCTTAGAGATATTAGCACCTAAAGGCTGCCAGACTGCAGCTCAGTAAACGTGCAGCAAAGGGTGAGCATAGTCGTAGCTCACCTGCAGCTGCTGCAGATTTTCTGGCTGAGCAAAGTGCCCGTTGCCACGAGGCTGGCTCTCAGCTAGAGCCTTCAGTGCAGCAACCACCGCTGCTCCATGAGGTGCCTCGTGGTACTGCTTGACGATCATGAAAGCAGTGCCAGCCCGAGGCCGTGTCATGGTCAATCATGGTACTATGGTCATGCACCTTACCATATCATGGTCAATCAGCCATGTTCGTTTCGTGCTTCCGTGGTGCACCTGGGACCTCAACTTCACAACCTTCGATATGAGCTACCAGGACAGCTCCCAGATGCCTCACTATGCCTCCAATAGCTTGCTGTGGGAGCAGCTGCCGCAGCTGTTGCCGCTGCTCTGAATGTTGATGCTGGAAAGCGGCGAGCTCTGCAGGTATCTCCCACTAACAAAAGGACAACAGAGAAACCCAAGTTGATGTCCTGCGACAAGGCTGCTTCTGCAATTTCGCAGTTAACCTGCTGAGATGCTAGTACTTTGAGGTGGGCTTGCACATATGATGATCCTAGAGGCTGTTCAAGCTTGATTCTGTCACAATTCTTCCCGTGCAATCAAGAAGGTGCTGAATTGAGCCGTACTTGTGATGCATGATACTGCCCACATGAAACATACCCGGCTTTCCTTGGTGACACTGTTGTAGTAATAAGGGTGACCATCTGGAGATATGTGCTCAGTCCATGCGGAGCTCGAGCTCATGGGCAACGGTCCTTTGTCAGCCTTGGGAGCAAGCATCGCAGGATGTGCAACCTGCACAGTTAACTCCAGAAAGTTGGTCTTCAGACGATACACAATCTGATGGTCTCGGGCACGTTTCTCCAATGGTGCCTCCGCTGAGGTCCACCTCCTGCACTTCTCCACCTCCTGCACGCTGCAGCTGTACTTGATGAGCGTGCGCTATAGAATATCTGTATAATGGAGTATTTATATAGGTTTCTGACCATGTTGGTTCTGACCATGTTGTCCGACGGCTGTGCCCCCGCCTGCGCTAGCGGAGGTGACCGCTGTGCCAGCACCACCTGAGGTCCTCCTTGTACTTCGTGGAGGTACTCCTGCTGCTTGTACTCAAGAAATGGGGACGTGCACAAGCCAAACCATAAGACTAATATACAATGTTTGGTAAGTGATGGCCCATGTGAGTCTTAGCTGAAGCCCCACTGAAGCCAGCTGTACTAAGGTCTGCCTTTCTGCTGCAATTGTACAGTGACTGCGGTCTAACAAAACGAGAGTGCACCTTGCAGAGAACGCGTCTTGTATGTTCTGCACTAGATCTTAGATTGCTGGACCTAGCAGTGCTTGAGTACAAGATACTTGTCATAAGTACAGCACTAGCGTGCATCAGAAGAACATACTCTCGACGGCCTTAATTGACAATCAGCATTCAGGAGACTCTAGCTTGTCACTTGATCTGCTCACCTGCATGGTTGGCAGCTGTTCGGGTGGTGCTGCTGCCTGGTAGTACACCTGGCAAGTGCCACAAGCACGGGGGCTCAACTTCAGGCAGGTCACAGAATCCAACGTCGACAAGGAACACGACAACGGAGGTTCACTGATGAAGCGTGCAACCCTGGAGGACGAAAAGACAGGGACTCAGACCTGGTGTTGCGGTGGCTGCGCCCTCGCCGTGGTGGAGGGCACAGCCTGAGAAGCCAGAGCAGAGAGACACAGACGCACTTCGCGTGAGGCACAGTAGTAAGCAGCAAGGAGCTGGCAGATTGGGAAAACTTCTATACAGCTGAAAACTGACAATCGTGAGCCATCGGAAGCAGCACTGGAAAGGGCGATCAAAGGCAGGTAAGGTCCAAGGGCACGATGCGAGCACCGAGCATTTGTGTTGCAGCAGTGCAACTCAGCGCATTCGACTGTACCGCTTGATGAAAGACGGGAGCAGCTTGAAGCCGGGGCTCTGTTGCTGCTGCTACAGTAGCATTGTCGGCTTGCGCCCGCCACTGCTGCAGCTGCACGTGGCGCCTGCATACGCAAGGCAGCTGCCAATGGGCCACAACCAGCTTGGGCATGTATTTTGTTGCAATTATGCTTGCATATGATGTGTTGCATTTCATGGCACGCTCACCAGTGCCCTTGAGCTTCATGTACGGGCATGTCGGTGGCGGCGGCGGCGGCGACAAATCCAGGCCCTCCCCTCTGGGCGTCGGCGGCCCTCGGGCGCTTGACATTGGCGAAGCGCACTGCCAGCGGCTGGTCAGAGCCCTGCACAGCGAGAGCCCTCAAAGGAGGAGCCATGTCAAGTTCCAACATTGGAAGTGTCTATCATAGCACAAACTTTGGCGCATGGAGCCAGTGTTTGAAAGGCAAGCACTGGGTTTGCTGAGGCTGACAAATTGCTGACAACTTTATGATTCTTGATTTCGTGATCATACTGACCTGCAGGATGTGCAACCCATTCAGCGCCGCAATTGCTGCCTCTGCCGCCTCTCGCGACTTGAACTTGATAAAGCCGCAGCCTGGAGCACAAGCAGCAACATACCAGGACAAGTGGAGGACGCAGCATCATACTCTGGCTGTGCAGAGCGGCATGGGAGTAACTTCATACAAACGAAGATCCTAAACCCCTGGACACCAAGTATAGGAGCATGAACAATTAGCGCCTATACTGCCGACTCGCAAACTTAATCCTGCCTTTCAAGGCAGAAAAAGCACAGTCCTCTGCCGTTTCACACAGGCTGTCAGCAGTCATGATTGCCAATAGTTGCTGCATATTTTTGTCGAAGTACAAGCCACATTTCAAGCATTCACATTGAGCATAAATAACAATCATTCTGGCGTACGTGCACATGAGCTCATTCAGAGAAGAGGGTCTTAAGCTAAAGTACAACGCGTAAACCACGAATACTATGCCCTTGTGAGGCCAAGCTCTGCCACAAGAGCATCTGGCGCAGCAATGTGCAGTCCGCGGGTTCGTGGCGTGCAGCGGGGGGGACCATGGCAATGCACTGATAGCACATGATCGAACTCATGCATCACACATCACACATCATTGCCATCACACAGCGCAGGCGCCGAACAGGCCGCAGCGGCCTTGCTCGGTGGCCGGCCCAAGTGGGCGGTTGATAGCTCACCCTAGCTCTGCCTTTCAGTGTCGCGCATGATGTACACGTCATCAAGGTCACCGTACAGTGCAAAAAGCCGCGGATTTGGAGGCAAGGCGGTAGGCGAAGAGGCCAGGGTGAGGAGTTCGCGACAAGGGTGTAGTCCACACAGGACACAGGCTGCCACTCTTCTTGGCCAGCATGGACGGCCGCGCTGGTCAGCCGACCGAAGCGCACTGCCATATGCTGCTTCCGCAACCGTCTGCAGTCGATGTGACGTCCAAGGCATGCCAAGTACAGCCAGAGTGCGGCAAGTGCAGGTCTGGCAGTGGCGACGAGCAGCCGAGCATGCAGGGCCTTCTGCATCGTCTTGGCGGCGACCGCCAGGCGCGGAGCGGCAATTGAGCGGACCTTCCCTACAAGCTCATGTTGGAGCGATGCAGCATCGGAGCAATCTGAGGAGTACGCTGCATGAGCGACTGCGGGCGTTGTCTGCCTAACGGCACAGCATCTGCTTGCAGCAATGTGTGTCAGCAGGGGACGACATCAGTGGTGCGGCGGGCGCGACGGTTGTCGTTGTGTGGGGCCCCATGAAACGGCAGCCTGTTGGCCTTTCGCCGGCAACAGCGACAAACGGGCAGAGACAGTACCTGCCGGAGCTGCTCCTCAGTTGCGTGCCGCGGGATCGACCCCACGAAGAGCTTGTGCTCGACGGCGCCTGCGCCACCACGGCTACATTGTTATTGCCAGCAGCGCCAAGCGATGCAGCCGAAACCCAGCTGAGCCAGCCGTCGTCCACGGCAGGCAGGTCAGCGAGTGCGGCGCTGGGGGCGCTCACCCGGCCGCTCCCGCTCGCCGTCAGCGTAGCGCACCTGGAGGGGGCCGGGAGCCTAGCCATGGCCGCCGCCCACAGACTGACGGGCGCCGTGAGCGTGCGCCAAGCTCTGGCGGTCACGACGGCGGCGGCACTGGCGCGGCCGTTTACCCCGGCGAGCGGCGGCGTGTTGTTGAGCACCTGGATGGCCGCCTCAGCCTGCGCTGGCGCCGCGTACTTGACGAAGCAGCAGCCTGCGCGAGGGCTTAAGGGGCTCAGAAGTTAAGGCGGCCTCAGGAGAAGCCTCGGCGTAGCTTCGTTCGGAGCTTCGCCAGCCATGGCGGCGGCGGCGGACCTTGCTGCTGGCCGGTCTGGCGGCTGCGGATGAGTGCCACCTCGAGGAGCGGCCCCATGGGCGTGAAGAGCCGCCGGACCAGCGCCAGGGCCTGCGGCGGCGAGAGCCGGCGGGGGCGTGAGCTCTCGCATGGCGATGGCCCGCGGCCGCCGCCACCGCTGCCGCTGCCGCCGCGGCCGCC
>WELB01000021.1:212846-231504 GCA_009602725.1 Spirogloea muscicola
GAGCGCGGCGGCGGCAGCTGGCCGGCTGGGCGCCGCGTGGCGCACGCTCAAGCAGGCGCGCGCTTCGGGCGTCGCGCCTCATGGCGCCACGTGGGCAGTCATCGCCCGCCTCTGCGCCAACCCCGCAGGCAATGTCGCTGCTGTGCTGCCACTGCCTAGCCCCGGCAAGTCCGCGGCTGGTCATGAAGATCACAGTCAACCACGGCGCAATGTCCGCTCGTCCCCCTCATCAGCGCGCTTGACAGAGGAAGGCCCGGTGCCGTATGAACAGGGCCTGCCGGTTAGCTGCCGCCCACCGACAAGCCCTAGCAAGGAGACACGGTCGCCGCGCTGGCAGCCTGCTGCGCCGGTGGTCCGCACCGGCGGCGGGGAGTTCCTGTTGGGGTCTGAGCTGATCGCCGCCCGGCCGATACGGCCTGTCTGGCAAGCGACACGCTGATGACTGCTGCCTGCCTACTCCGTGGCCGCTTGAATCCACGCAATGACTGTCAGACCTGGACACTTTAGAAGCTTTACTGGACGGCCACATTGGCCTCCCCACAAAGCAGGGCGGGCTTGCCTCGCTCAATTAGTGCTACACAAGCTGCACGCGCATAGTTCGCACTAGTAGCTAATGCAGAGAATGAATGGAAGCCAGTGACTTGCAGCATAAGTGCAGACAATGGAGGTGTGAATTAGTCGCTCCCAGTCTGTGGTACAAGCCGCCTGGCCACCATCGCCAGGCACTTTCTGAGGCGAGCCAAGCGGACAATCTATGCCCACCGTGCGATGAAGCTGGGCCAGGAGTGCCTTTCGAGTTGCTGGCAAAGCAACACTCCGGTTGCACTCAACAAGTCGCTCCTTTCGAGGTGCCTGGGAGAGTGTACACCTGGCTGCTGGCGCAGCCTCGACCAGCATTGGCTTCTGCGACAACGCTCCTTGACAGCACATACATGGGCAACTTCTGGTGCTACTATCACCGAGGCCGTCAGTACCCGGGATGCAGAAAGTAGCGCTTAGAGTCTCTAGCACCTTGAAGGAGGGCCGGCACAGCAGCAGCTTCCAAGCACAGCGCACATCACGACAAGCCTCAGCCTTCCTGCACTGCTGGCACTAGGGGGCGGGGCACAGCCCCGCGTGTGGCGTTGATGACAGCCCGCCGCGGCCGGGCCTGGGCTGCACGTTCCTTCCCCCACTCTGCACTGCCGGTGTCATCGTCCCGCTCGCTGCCGCTGGCCACCCTCGCTCGCGCTCCTCCCTCCTGTTCCTCTCTCTCGCCCCTCTCCGGCCCCCCTCTCCTCCCTCCTCCACTCCTCCCTCCGCCAAAGCCCCGTGCTCCTCGGCCCCTGCCCACAGTCGCAGCAAGCTCTTCCTTCAGCAGCTCCTGCAGGCTGCCCCCCACGCGCTTGCCCTCAAGCCGCTGGCCATCACTGCCTCCCGCCACCATCTGCACCACCTTCTGCTCGCTGCCGCTTTGGGCTGCTTCCCGGGGCTGCACCTCGGCAAGTCCTCCCTCTCTTGCAGGGTCGTTGTCACTGGCCCGTCCCTGCGACCCTGGTTCTCCACGTCGATGACCGTGGGGCCGTCCTCCACTTCCTCTTGCCTGCCTCACCTTCTCCTTCTCGCGCCTGGCGGGCACGCCGTACGAACCAGCAAGATTGTGCTGCCCTTGACCATGCGGGGCCTCAAACCCATCAGCCCCCGTTGCCCTCGGCAGCGCACGGCCATCAATTCCAGCGCCGTGGCTGCGCCTCTCCTGATTGTAGGGCGGCTGCCCTTGGTCGTGCTTGACGCCGACTTGGTGCAGTGGCGACGCCGGCTTGACGGGGTCAAGCTCCACAGCCTGCTCCTGCTGCGCTCCCTGAGGGGATGGATGTGCCGCTGCCGAGCCGCCGGAACTCCTCCCGCCCTCCAGCCTGGTGGTCTGAGCTTGCGACTGCGGCGCTTGCGGCGGCAAGGCTGCCCTGGACTGAGGCAGCAATGACGCCGGCCTGCCCAGCTGGCGGGGGCCCCGTGCTGGCCGGTGGAGTGACAGCGGCACTGCCTCATGGATGGGCACGGCGACCTGCGAGCCTCCCGTGCTGGCCTCAACGTGGCTCATGGGTGCAATGGCCGCCGCAGCAGCCGCATCTAGCACCGTCGGCGCTGAAGCGGGCGGCTGTCGCAGCCCGGCGGGGGGCCTGGCCGGCCGCCTCGATTGCCTCCCCGCTCCTCCACCAGCGCCCCTGGCTCTGGGCGCGTCAACCGAAGCCTTCCCATCGTTGCTCGAGGCGGTCTCCGCAACCACGGCAACCTCTGCAGGTGCTGCTGCAGCAGGCTGCGGCACGCTGCTTCCCTCTGCAGCAGCGTGAGCGGCCGCGAGAGCCTGCTTGGGCAGGTAGCGCCCCATCTCCGCGCGCTTTGGCCTGGACGGTGGATGCTGGTGGCCGCCTCTCCTCGCGCCTGAGTCCTTGCCATCGGCGCCTTCTGGGCCAGTCAAAGGCCGAGCGGCCTCCACGCCCACCTCTTCGAGACTGTGATTGCCAGTGACCTTGGCGGCGGGGACGCCCTGCGCAGGTCGGGGGCTGGCGACCAGCGCGCCACCACTGGCAGGAGGTACTCTGGGGGCAGGTCCTTGGTGAACCTGGCCAGTCCCTCCGATGGCCTGGTTTATGAACCGCACGTCCTGTGTCACAACTGGCGGCCTCAGCAAGGGGAGAGCAACTGCCGGCCTTGCATGAGCTTGCCCCAGCGCCACTGCCATCTCCATGCTCACCGGCGCCGGCGATCGCTGGGCTTGTGGTGAATGCAAGGGCAACGGCAAGGGCGTCGATGCGCTCTCCGCGGACTTGGGGACAGCAGCGGGACCGTCGGCCTTGGGCCTGAGCTCACCACCACCTGCAACAGCCTGCTCCTGGTGGACCTCCTCAGGAGGCGCCTGCCCAGCCTTGCCCCTCCCGCCCCCTCCACGGCCGCGGCCCTTGCGGGGCGCCCGGTCTGAGCCACGCTCCCGCTGGCTTCTACCGCTGCGAGCCTCACCCCTCGCCGCGCCCTCGGCACCCTCCACGGTGGTCTCTGTCGCGGTATGCTGTTGCCTGCTCGGCAGCACAGGCAGCTGCTCTGACTGAGAAGGACCATGTGGCTGCTGCGGGGGCGGCTGCCTCTGGGGCAGCGGGCGCTGCTGCCTGGCTCGAGCCTGGGGAGGCTCCTGCGCCGGTGCCCCTTCCTGGGAGGCGGCTGCAGCTGCCGGCAGCGGCTGCACCTGCCTCTGCGGCGGCTGCAGGTTTGTCGGCGGACGAGGGCTCCTCCTCGCAGCTTGCTCATCCCTGTGAACCTGATCACGCAGCGCTGCGGGTGTTCGCGGCCGGTCTTGCGGCTGCCTCCTCTGCTGCCGTTCTGGAGCGGCAGCCTGATGGGCTGCCAATGGTTTCTGCTCGCCAGCCGCCGCAGGCTGATCACCAGGAGCTTCCTCCACAGGAACGTCCAGTGGCCGAGCCGGTGCAGACAGCAGCGGCTGCCCCTCACTAGTCCGCTGTGGTGGCAGCAGTGGCCCATTCGGGAGGCGTCTGCCTGATCCACCAGTTGCTGAGCCCTTCGGCAATGGGCGTCCCTGTTGTGCCTCCGACGGAGTCGTGTTTACCGCCAGCCTGACCGTGCCCTGGACGTCATGCTGCGGCGTTTCCAACCGAGGCACAGTGCCCCACCCTGCGTCTCCATTGCCAGCACCATTGTTGTGAGAGCTCCTCACTGACTCTGCACGGGCCTGCGCCCTGGCGCGCTGATCCCTGCCCCTTTGCTCCTGCAACTGCCTCAGCTGCGCTGCCTTCTGCACTGCAATCTCCTTGAGCTTGGCACGCTGCACAATCAGTACACGACTGCTGTCAGTCCTGAGGGTCACGACTGTACTGTCTGACTTGCCCATTCACACCATGGCCGACGTGGAGGATTAAGCTAGGGGTCAACAACACCATTGACAACGGCTGGAAGAACTATCAAACTCATTTTCCAGCAAGAGCCGTGCTGAAAGATTAAGCAAGCTATGGCCAAGTGCTCAATCTGGAGGTCGAATGAGAGGTTCAGGGCTGCTGCTGCTACCGGCTTGTGGAGGCCAGCTTACCTGTGCTTCATAGTCGTAGGCATCTACTGGAGGCTTTTCCTCCAAAGCCGCGCCAAGTGGCACAGGGAGGCCTCCTTCAGGCTGCATCTCAGGTGGTGGCTTGGTCACCGGCACTGCATCCTGCGTGATCGACTCCGGCAAAGGGCCTGCAGCTTCGATGTATCCGACTGATTGCAATCTGGCCGAAGACTCTTCAGAAATTGACGTATCTTCGTCCCTAGTAGCAGCTCCAGCTCCGGTGGCAGCCCCGTCCACGGGGCTTGCGCTAGGTGAAGCATCCATGTCGATGACCTCAAGCGCCAGGAGCGGAGGGCCCTCTGTGACAGGCTCCTGTGTTGGCTCATCTGCGGTGCGCTTCAGAATCCTCACGTTGTCGCACACTGCTTACACGGCGACAACTGCATTAGTCCATGTCCTTGACTTGCAACTGGCAAGGAGCAGGTAGGTTGAAAGCAGCAGACTAAGACAGAACACACGTCATGGTACGAACAAAAAGCGGGCAGGCTAGACAACCAGATCATCCTTTCATAAAGCCGCGTTGCAACTGCGTCAATGTGCTTCCTTGACAAGTGAGTGACCAGTAGGGCAATCTGAGCTTACCAACAGTTGCATGAGAGCGTGGTGATGCTATTGATGCAGACTCTTCAACTGGTATGCTAACATTACGGAGGCCGTTATCAGAGATGGGTAGCCCTGTTGAGCCTGCATGTATGTCACCTTGAGGCGCAGCCCCACCATTCTGGTCCTGGAGGACCGAGCTCAGAAACGGCATACTATGGTGGCTTGCCCCGTCAGCTGGCAAGGCACCACCACCGAGTGAGCCATCAGCTGCTGCTGGTGCCACCGCCACGTCCAGGATGACGCTCTCGTCAATGATCGGCTTCGAGTAGTCGATGGCCTCGTCCTCACTGACTGACGCCCAGTCTCGGAGGTGGACGTGCCGGTTGAGATGGTGTGGCAGGTGGATCTCGTGGCCCTGCGGCCGCTCCTGAGTTGCTGCTGCCTCACTGCCATTGCTAGCCACCAGCCTGCCATAGTTGGTGGGAGGTGCCAGCGGGAGGTGGCTGCCGGCTCGCCTGCCCACACGATCCCGCTCCAATGCCCCCGCCGTAACTTCACGCGCCTCATACGCCGTGCTCTGTAGCGATGGAGGATGCTGCCGGAAGGCCATCCGAGCCTGTTGCCGGAGGTCCTGCGAATGGCTGAGCCCCAGCTGGCCATGGTGACCACCGTACGAGTCCTCCAGCCTCCCAGCAAGGTGAGCCAAAGAGGAGGGGTGGCCATGGCCAGGCGGCCCAGGAGGTCTTGCAGATTGCTGGTGGCCATCAAGGTGGCTGCCATTGACTGCGCCAGCGGTGCCCAGCAGCGAGTGGTGCCGCCGCCATCCATCGGGCCCCACCGGCCCGCTCACACCTCCCTCCCACCTGACAGCGTCTCGCCGCCAGGCTTCTACCGACAAAGCTTCACCTCCAGGGGGGGGCGGTCCCGCATCAGGAGCACGCCATGCCACTGACGAATGCCCGTGTTCGATGGCCTCCAGCCTCCGCCAGTCCTGCACTGGGAGTGGGTTCGGAGTGGCACCATTCCTCCGCCAAGCCTCTACGGAGCCCTGCGAGCCTACGATGCCAGAGCTTGTGGACGATACTTCATCTGTCGCACACAAGCACGTGGAAAAGCGTCAGTACTGTCCCTAACCACATAAGAACCTTATAGAGTGCCAGCAATAAGACGCACTTGCAGTGACACATGCCTGGCGCAGCTGACACTGAGCTGTCTTCAGACAACAATGCAAAGTCAGTGTCGCTGTACGAAGAGCGACCACACCCATCTCCTGCTCCTACCAACGAGCTCTACTTGGTCGGTGCATGACAAAGACTACAATGCGGGAGCACAGTTTTAAGAGACAGAAACGAGTGAGCAGGAAGAGAGGGTACAGAATTGATTGGCGAGGCAGGTGGGCAAAAGGCTGGACGCGGATGCTCACCGCTCTGCTGGCGCAGGTCCCCAGCTTTCTCCTGATCAGTTTGGGGAAGTGTGGGAAAGTCGCGCGAGAGTTGGAACTTTGAGTGGTGCATGTCAGCCTGGAAGACAGCAGGAATTATGTAGTTAGACAGGTGCTTACGGGTGTGTCAAAAGCCTATGCCATTCCGACAACTTTTGGACGTCGCAAATGCGCGTGCCTCAGCGGTGGACTTACTGCTCGCCGACTTGGGCCTCCCCAGGCCGTGACTGGCGGCGGCCCCTGTGTACCGGGGTTGATGGGCTGTTGCGGAGAAGGCGGCGGGCCTTCCCTGCCAACTTTGGCCAACAGACGCCCATCGAGCACGCCTGCAGCAGGCGGGTGTGCCGCAAGCCCCTGCTGGCTCTGCTGCGCCTGCAGCTGTGCAGCAATGCCCGATACAGGCGGACTGGGCCTGCTGGCGGCAATGCCCCAAGCATTGATCGGTGCTGGAGGAGGCGGAGCTGCCTGGGGCCCGCCCCCGCTGACCCTCAGCGGATGCCCCCATGGGCCACTGGGAGCCTCTGGCTGCTGCATTGACAGTGTCACTGAGCTTGATCGCGCGCCTTCTTGGGTGGGCGACAGTCCGGCTCCTCCCCACGCGCCATTTACAGGCGGTGACCTGCCGCTGGTGCTCCATATAATGGTGCCCCTGACCGCACCCAGGTGAAGTTGTCAAACAACATCAGTCTCTCAACATTGACCACCTCTGCTGACTACATGGCTGCCTAGCCTGCTGCTCATCTGCTACTAAGATGTCTCATGATCAAACTACATGCATTGAGTAGATTGCAGGTGCCAGATTCTGCCTTGCAGTACAGCTGAAAAGACTTTCTTGTGACTGTATAATCAACAAATCGCTTCACTTGACGTTCTGGTATGAACACACCATCCCGAGCCTACATCAGCCTAAACCAGTCGCCAGATGAGCGACTAGCGACCGTCTGTGCTCCATCAAGAGGTTGTGATAGTCTGACGGGAGTGGATACCTTGGTACAAGCTCCACATGTGGGTCCAAGCCTCGATTCTCGAGTCTGCAAGAGATTGCAGGCATACGGGTTTATAGAATGCAAACATGGCAATGAGTGGCAAACAGTCAATCATGTATAATCAAGGCAGCAGATTATCCATGTCGAAATCAGCCTGCATCAGTTCCCAAATAGATTGGGCTTCATGATTAACAAGTGAGAGTTGTCTCTTGCGAACACGACCCAAGAGCGATGAGCCAAGCTGCGCTTTACCGCTGGCTGGGGAGATTGACCGGCTTTGGAACCGATGGGATTTTGCCAAGTACAGTCATGCCCCGTCGTGCCGTAGGACCCCTGCAGAAGCAGACACATCGCCAGAGATTCTTTCAATTGCTTGCAGCAGCCTCTGCAAGGCTTCTGCAAGGAGACCTATCAGGTTGATATTGTTTTAAGCTGGGTGCTGTAACGAAAGGGGAGGTATACAGTAAGTGAACTGTGGAGATCATTAACGGACCCATACGAGACGACGATACACTTCCACCTGCCGAGCTGATTGAGTGCCTACACCTGACCTGTGACGGCCAACGGGCCCCACACAGACCCGAACGCTGGTAAAGCACTGCCAACGGTCAGACTGACGAATCAGCTAAATAACCTCTTCTGCTAGCAGTCACTCAAGCCTTGCGCCTCGGACCTGGTCTGGTGGCAGTCCTCAATTTCACTGGAACGAGAACTCAAAGGGCTGTGGAAGGGAAATTGCAAGGGCCCCCGGATGCTGGCGGCAGAGGAACGCGTGGACTTGTGCTGTACAGATACCTACATACCCCCGGCACCTGGAGATAGGCAGCACTAGCCCTGCCTGACCCCGACGGCACTTACATGTATTCCGCCAGTGGGCTCTGGGCGCCATGGACGAGCTATGCGACACCACAACATGCAGTGGCCTGCCCTGACCATCACAGCACGAGTACAAAGCCCCAGCAGGGGGTATCCTTTCCTTGTGCTTGTTGTAATCAGACCCGAGTTGGGGCGGCGTTGAGGGGGAGCGGGCCAAATGGCAGCACTGAAGGCTTACCTCCTGTCCTGCGCCCCGAGCATGGTGGCGGCGGCTTCCGGTGGCTACCCGCAGCAACGAAACAGCGAGCGGTACTGGACCAGGAGGGACAGCGGCGGCGTGAGGGAACTCCAGAGAGGCCTCCGCCGCCAGCGCTCGCCGCCGCCGTTGCCGCCGCCGCCGCCGCCGCAGCGCGCTCCTCCAGGCGGCGGCNGCGCGCGGCGGGCGCGGGACGCGTGGCGGCGGCCGGGACCGCAGGGGCCCTAACTGATGACCGCCATAGCCCGCGGCGAAGGCTCTGCGCGGGCCGGGGCCAAAAGCGTAGACTAATACTCCCTCTTTATGCTTCACCAGTGCCCTTACCAGGAAGAGCCCGTCACATGCGCCTTCTACTCCCATCCGCCCGGCTGGCTCCCCCACGGACCCCGGTGCCCTGACAACGCCTACCAACGTTCAGGGCCCATTTCCCTCAGCCTTAAACCCTCAGCCATGATTGTTACATATGGATTGTTACAAATATGAGTAACATAATCTGTTTTGGTTGTTACGGTTTTGACAAGGATATGTAAGTCGGTGGCAACGCTGCCGTTGTCATTGCACAACTCATCAAAGTACCTATGGCGTAATGGTTCCTCAAGAAGCAACGAGTATCCAGCTCTGTAATAGGAGTTTAAAAGTAACATCAGCCCTCACCATTTGACACACTCATTGTTCCCATTACTTTCAGCCGCTTCAAACCTGGTCCAGTACTTTGGGGCTGGCTTTTCTTATCCATAGCCCCCTCTCGAAGAGCTTCTTCTATGGCAGTGCGCTTTCTCCTTCTCTGATCTCCCTCCAGAGCTGAGGGCTGCGAGCTGCGGGCTGTGATGTGGAGCTGCCTCTTGAAGCACCAGCTTTAGCAGCAGCATGTGTCACTGAAAGGGCTCTGGAAGAATAACCGCGACTCCTAGCCTGTGGAGCGCTCTGTGTTGCTCGGATGAGGAACGTCTGTGCTACATGCATACGCGCTCAGACATCAGTGTCATATTGCACTTCCTCAAGGCACCAGTGCTTCTAGACTGGACTCGCCTTCTGAATCGCCCACCCATGCAGGGCTCTACCATACAATGAGCTGCCAAATGTTTTCCGGTGATGCCAGTAGCCAGACCAAAACTTCTACCCCATAAGGCTTAGCATTTATAGTGCTCCAATGTACTTTTCGTGCATTGAGATTTTGGCATGAGGATGCAACTCGCAAGCACGCCATGCACTGCGTCATCTTTCCAATGGGCAAACGAGGAGCCTGACCTCAGGCCTCACACGAACTCAGGTCTGCTCTTTCTGACATGTTTGAGAGTCGTCCGACTCTGCTCCAAGTAGGTTATACCGAGGTAAACAAGTCTCATCAAAGGACCATACGTCAAATCAGAATTGGATGAAGCACTCGAAGATGAATAGATAGAAGTAAGGAGGTAAGAGCTCAGGAGATGCTTCAAGGGAGATCTATCAATTCGACGTGCATCCAACATTTACTACAAAACTCAATTGACTTGCACCTTGGCTGCCAAATGGCTACCTTATGCTTCGCAGCAACCAACACTAGACTACATGGCTAAATTTAGCAGTGTAAAGATTGAGCGCGCCCTCTCTAAGTTGAACCGTTGACCTGCTCTGGAAATTGCAGAGATTGGGCGCACCGGCAAAGTCCTAGCTCTGCAGTCACAATCTGCAGGCATCAGCCACTGCACACCCATTGTCGTGCCGGCTTACTGAGTGCCCTGCGTTGCAAGTGCCCTCCAGCTTGGACGCGTCCTTGCAATCAAGGTGCCAACCTGCCCTTAAGGGCGACCTGTTGGTGCCCTCCTTAGCTCGTGCTTGACCACAGTCACTGTCATCCGACGTCCACGGCAGTCGCAGCGTCCCCACAGGAGGCAGCTCATAAGCCGACAATGGTGGGGACGACGGCGTCTCGGTGGTGGGTGATGGGACTGGCCGCGAAAAGGTCGCAGACTGGTACCATGTTACGAGCTTGCCACTTGCTGGGGGCCCTCTCCTGCTTGACAGCTCCCCCAGCAGTGGGACGCTAGACAGCCAGCCCGGTGGCGTACCAGGAGAGATGGTGAGGCACCGATCGTACACGTTGATCTCGGCGTGTGTTGGGCAGAAGATCACCATGTCGTTGCTGCCATCCAGGCCCCGCAACTGCACAAGCGCTAATTGAGCATTCAAGACAGGCATGCTGCAAGACTTGAGCGATCCCAAGTAGCAAGCCGACTTCAATCAGCTGACCATGTGTAGCCAGGAAATTACTGATGAGCACAAAGCCAGACTGTTTACTAGACTCTAAACTTCTGGCCTCTTGCAAGAAGTGCATTCCAAAGCACTGTTGGTACACAAGATACATTCACATTGACAGAAAATACAGAGTAAACACATAATCACAGCCGTAAGGCACCTAGACATCCTTAATGAAAGTGGCAATTAGACATCCTTCAAGCAGTCTATTCGAAGCTTGGCTGGGTAAGAGGTACTATAGGGCAATAAGTGGAGGTGCACCACTCACCATGAATGTAGCGTCAGCAGCCAGGCCGCAGCTGACATGAAAAGTGGCAAAGCAGCCCGGTGCAGAACAGCGGGCGGCAGATCCCTGTTTGCTGCCACACACGCTGCAGTAGTCGGGCTTCCAGGCAATGCGCGCCTCAATGCCGGCCACACCCAGCACCGGCTCCAGTACATCCGGGTCCCCAAACGAGGCCTCTGGTGTGAACAGCGCGCACACAACGTGCGCCCATTGTTCTCCAGGGCTGCTAGTCCTCTTCAGCGCCCCGCCAGGCCGCCTGCAAATTGCACACCTGAGAGAGAAGAATCCGCTGTTAGTTGGGCACGCATCACCTTACCTTACACGTTACCTTCTTATTCAGACTCTTTGCAGTTGGTCAGTGTAGCCCTCGTGTGCAACATGTACTTGAGCGGCGCCCCAAGCACCTACCGGGCAGTGATGTTGGCACGGCCGGCCGCCACAGCCTCGCACTTGCGGCACAGCCAAGTGGCACATGCTCGTTTCCACCTTGCGCTTGTCTTGATTGGGCGCATGCCCATGACGCCGTAGCACGGCTGGTGCACAGCGATGCCGCAGCCGCTGCATAGCAGAATCTGGAGCAGGCGAGCACATTTCCTGCTCAGGAGTTGCTTGAACAATCATTTGTGGGCTGACTACCTCATGAAGCCACTCAAGGCTTCAAAACGGCACTTCTGGTACACATATGACATTTATGAAAAATGATTGCAGATCCGACTTAGACTCATGGTGAGCTTTAGAAGTACTCAGAGGGAGAGCTGCGCGCCACTCACCGGGTTGAAGAGCTCATCCTCAGCAACGTTGCAGATGCAGCAAGTCCTCGCCTCCCCCTTGTCCACTATCTTGCGCGCCCCCCGCTCTCCCAAAGGGCTCGCGGCCTCGTGATCCGAAGCGGCAGCAGCTGTGCTGGTCCGGGCGCTGGCGCAGTCTGCTGTCGCAGGCCGTACGACCGCAGCGCAATGCTCCTCTCTGTGCCGCCTCTCGCCGTTGCCGATGGCATCCCGGTCGACCCTGACACCATTGACGGGCCCTGCCACCAGGCCCTTGCGATGGCGCTTGGCAGCCCGGTCTCCCTGCTGAGCCACAAGCTCATCCCGGGCCTTCGGTGGGCCTGCAAGAGCTCCCCCTCCACCGCCACCACCGCCATCTACACTGCTGCCAGCCCTGGTGCCCGCTGCAGCTGCCTGCTCCTTCATGTTGACGAACGCCACAGGCCCCTGGGCCTGCCTCGCGGACGGCGCCAGCCTCTCCACGCACGTGCTGTCCGGCATGATGGCAGCAGCCTCGTCCGCCAGCCCCGCATTGCCGGCAAGCACGGCAGCGGGTTGCCCAAGAGACTGGAGAGAGCAGGGACTGGCGGGGCCGCCACTGGGATGCAGTGTGCCCTGCCGGGACGGGGTCGCCAGCGCCGCCCCGCCCACGTCGTCGGCTGGCGCGCCGCCGTCCGAGCTTCCGCTGCGCTCCATCACGAAGAAGTGGCTGAGCTGGTCGATGAGCGCGCCCTGCTCGAGAGCAGCCGGCGACTGCAGCGACTTGCTCGACCCCACGGCAGCGCCTCTGGTCTCAGCAGCGCCATGCTGCCTCTGCCGCACGTCCGGGGGGCTCGCCGATGCCCGGCGCAGCAGCTGCGGCGGCTGCACGGGAAGCCAAGGAGAGAAGGCGCGCAGTGCGCATGAGCGCATGAATCAACAGGGTGGCCAAATTACGCCAGTACATTATTCATTATGCAATGTAATGGCAATTAGTGGCATAATGGGGCTACGTGAATTCGGAGCCCTGTGCTAAGGTGGCTAAATTAAGGCCGGGTGCTGAGCACCATCGGCTGCTTCAAAGCCCCCATGATCTCCTTGGTACTCGAGGCCTTACTTCGAGGCTTATGCAACGAGGGGCAGTGGCAGCTTCTTAAACGTGCAACCTTGACGTTGATACTGACGGCGGCCGCTCGAAGGCCGAGAGCGCACCTCGCTGCATGCGACGGGCGTCGGCGGGAGCTCCGGCGTCTGGCCGCGCGCCGCGGGGAGGCCGCCGCCGCACCTCCAGCGCTCTCCCTTGGCGCAAGGCAGCGCGCAGAGCGGCGACGGCGGCGGCGNAAAAAAAAAAAAAAAAAAAAAAAAAAAAAAAAAAAAAAAAAAAAAAAAAAAAAAAAAAAAAAAAAAAAAAAAAAAAAAAAGAGCGGCCGGCACGGCGCTCGCTCCGCCTCCTCCGTCGGGAGCCGGCCGAAGCCGAAGCCTCCATCGGCGCCGCCGCCGCCGCCGCCGCCGCCGCCGCCGACGCCGGAGCACAGTGCGGCGGGGAGCGCGGGGGAGGTGAGGTGCCCCGGAGGCGAGCCAGCTTCCCCGCCCCCAACCCCGCGCCAACTGCCTGCCGGCAGCAGCGGGGCCCAATGCTAGCGGGCTTCCTTGTAATCATCGTCTGGGCAGGCCTCCTACAGCGCTACTTTCGACGTTGTTCGGCCCCTTTGGGCTTCGTCGTCTCGGGCTGGCTTTCCGCCGCTCTCGCCCCTTTGTGGATGCGCTTGCTATTCCCTCGTTGCCGTTCGTCTTCTGTTGGCTGGGAGAGCGCAGGGCCCACCTGGCACCCACATCCCTTGGCTGGCTGTTGCAGCGCACTTGCGCTTTGGCCGCTTCTTCGGGGGCTCCGTCGGGATCGCTTTCCGGCAGCTGCTAGTCTGTCGGATGTGAGGCTCCTCACTCGTAACCACTGAGTGGGCCATCCTCCCCGTTCTGACATCGCATCTTCAGGCCCCCTCGTAGCTGCGTAGCGCTGTTTAGGCCCCTCCATCATCTGGCCCCTTCGAACCTTTGTCAATTCTCTATCGGGCTGGCTTTTCACAGCCCTTGCCCCCATTGGGAGTGCCACTTCTCTCCGTCGCCGTGCCACTCTTACGCCGTACGCCGACTACCCGGCGGATGGATAATGCGTCTGTTCATATCCCCCCAGCGGTCCATGGCCCAACGCCTTGCAACTGCTGCGGTGCTGGCCGTGCTCTAGCTGCTAGCACTTAGCACTCCGGCTCCTCCAGACCTTGTCCAGTCCTTTGGGCTGGCCTCTCACAGCCACCAGTCAATCTGGCCGCGCTTTCTTCGAGCTGCAGCCTCTGGCTTTCGTCAAGGAGAAAGACGCTTCCAGTAGAGGGCGATGGCTGCAGGGCCAGCAAAGGGGAGCTTCCCGGCATCAACACTGCCGGATCGCTTGCCCAGGTGTTCCTAATGCGGCTGTCTGTCTCCTTCCAACGCTCCCTGGCTCACGCCGTGCACTTGCGGGCAGGCCGCGCTGTGGCTGCTGCTTCTGGGACTCGGCGGGGTGCCTCTTTTCCAGCTGCAACTTACTCCGACTTGCTGCTGCTAACTCGGGGTTACTGAGCTCCCA
Source organism: Spirogloea muscicola (assembly GCA_009602725.1). Classification (NCBI taxonomy): domain Eukaryota; kingdom Viridiplantae; phylum Streptophyta; class Zygnematophyceae; order Spirogloeales; family Spirogloeaceae; genus Spirogloea; species Spirogloea muscicola. The sequence continues at coordinate 226,869 of WELB01000021.1, forward strand.
TCCGCTGTAGTCTCTTGTAAATCACACATAGCTGTGTGATTTAGGCGCCTCTCGGCCCTTTGGACCTTTTTGATTCGAGTGATCAACGGAATTGCTTCCCGCAGAAGGAAGAAAGCTCATTCCGGCGGCTACTCTTTCTGTCTTGCGACTACTAAGTAGAGGTTTACCAAGTGATAATCCTCCATGGTCCTTGCTTTCATATGTGTTGGAGTGAACAAGGAGCGAGCGACAGTACTGCAATAGCTGCTAACAGCCAGCCATGTGTAACGAGAGCGAGCAACTTAGCAACAATTTATTGACAGTCGGTCATTCTTGACAGTAGCCCAGACAGGTGGAGAAGGTCATTAGAGGGCATGGCTGTGAAGCCAACCGCCAGCCTATGAGAATGAGTCGCAAAGTCGGTTTAGAATATGCATCAGAAACCGAGGTGAAGCTGTTATGGTGACATGTGAGCAAGCGACAGGTTTGAAGCTCTCGATGCACCTTCCGGACCTGCTGGCGCTGGCACATAAAGTCTCAATGCCAGCGACCAAGCTTAGAATACTCGACAACCAATAGAAGGATGCCAGAAGCGAGTCCCTCGAAAGGCATCAGAGCGAAATGCGGCGCTGCAATTCCGATAGAGGTGCATGCCATGCTGCACGCACTTTGGCAGTGACAATGAGGAGACAATCTGAGCTGCCCATGTTTGCACGCTTGTTCCTCCACGTTTCAGATATTGAAGTTCGTTATGCCAGAGGCGCTCCTCCAATGACTTGTACTCGTCACACGGACATAATGGATGACTGCAGGCACAGGCTGAGCTCTAAGGTCTTCTTTGGATTGTGACCAGCATCTTGCTTGTATGGAGTATGTCAACGAGGGCGTCCAAATGTTGGAATCTGTGGGTAATGACCATTGTTAGCATACCCTCGGTGCAGGCCGCTATGCCAAGGTCCTCTTCTGAAGTACCAAAGATGACATCTTGATTGTAAGTTGAGAATGAAGGCAAATTCACAATCCCCTTGTCAGATATCTGAGAGGATGGTTGGAGGCCAGAAAATCACACCTCCACACCGCGGGGGCCAATGCGGTTGCGCGAGACAAACGCGAGCACCGCGGACGCAAACTCGTCTGGGTCGTCCTCCTGTATCGCATGGCCTGCGTGCCGCACGACGAGCATCTGGAACCGTCCCTGCATCTGGGCGATGGTTAAGGACCTGCAAAGCAAGGCCCCGCCCATCATCCCGTCAGCTACAGCCCTTGACCAGACATCAGCAAGATATTCGTGAAACACTAACCCCTCTAGCGTGAACCGTAGACCCAACCCATATTCCAATACCCAACTTCTAGAATCTTGGCCCCGGTCCCCTAAGTCTACCACCAGTTCCTGAAGATCCGTCTTTACATATTGATTTACTCAATGGCTGCTAGATGGCAGCCCAATAGTGCCTTGCGATACATGAAATTGAAACAGATGCTGGGCTACGAACTGGTCAACGGAGACAAGGAGGCCTGCTCTTCGCACTTGTCGAGCCGATCGGTGCCGGCGAGGAGTAGCAGCTTTGCAACGGGGCAGCTCAGAAACACGTCCGACAGGCCCTCGTACCTAGTTAAATAAGATTAGTGTCATGATGCCTAGCCATTGAATTCTGTTGGGCAAGAGCCTGAAAATTGCAAGAAATGCTGCTGAGCCACGGAGTCCTTGTGGCACAGACTGCAATCTGTGGCTATGCAGATGCTCATGTTCCTTACATAAGCAGCAAGATTGGGGTATGTGTTGCCGTACCAGCCCTGCCAGTACGGTTCGCTCTCCTCAAGAGGTGTCAGCCACTTGTACCTGCACGAATTTAGACTTGGGTCATCACACGAGGTCACATGAGAAACTTGCATGAATCACAACACAGCCACAGATGTCAGATAGACATGCTGATTTGAAACTTGATTCCTTGATCATACATTCCTGTTAAGCAACATGCTGTATCACTGTACCACCCACTTAGGACAGGTCCAAACACACAAGGACTGGACACACTGCGGCAGCATGCAGCTTGCCTTCCCCATCGGCTCAATGACAATCATCACATACTTTCCACTGACGGGATCCTGCCAGAGCGTGGACGGCACCGAGACCCTGGCGGAGTCCACGTTTCGGAGGGAGCCGCACCGCACGCTCCACTCGATCTGCAGGAGGTGGCCAACCGGCCTAAACATCAGGAGCAAAGATTGTCTATAGGAGTGCATAGAGGATCTTTTGATCTCAAGGACGGTATATGCAAAGGCTCCAAGCTACAATGAGCGACTCTTTCTGGATTGCTCGACACAAGCAGGCCATGCCCATTGGAGTGCTGGAGTGATTTCTCGAGTGATTGAATTTTCAAACTGTGTTTCGCATCAGCATCCTTTGGTCTTGCTCTTACAGAAAGGCATGTGCAGGAAGGTGAAACTCTTACAGCCTTCTCAAGGGAGGGGAAGGAGGGAGGCCGGTTCGCCAGGATGCTCTGCATGAACTGCAGCGATGACATGGCCGTGCCCTGCGGTACACGAACGAGAGCGACGACCAGCGCACAGGAGATGAAGTCAGAGGCTGCAAGCACGAACATCAGCTGGTCTGCAACTCAGAGAAGCTCTGAGCCCATGAACTGACTCGGCCAGGTCCGCACCTCCACCACATCAACCACGACCAGGGCCGCAAGCGTCGGGAGCTCCCGGCTCGCAGCGACGCGCACGGCAATGGCCCCTCCCATGCTGGCTCCTCACATGTCAGACAAGTACCACAATAACAGTGCCGTGAGACTACAGTGGGCAATGGCACCCTGCAGCGTAGCAGTGCTTGGAAGAAGCACATGATTGATGTAAGGTAGAGTAGATCTAAGGGTCTAGGGGTACTTTAGAGACGAACAGCGGTGGAAATGTGGGCCGTCTGCACCTGTGCCCAACAAGGACAATGGCAGGCGGGTTGTCGCCGAACATCGCCTGCACGAGCGCCACCACGTCCTTGCACAAAGTCTGTGGCAAGCAAGCAATGAGTGTATGAAGAGCCCTCATCCGGAGAGCCCCAAGAGCACAGAGCATGACCATCTGTTGCTGGCACAACAAAAGTGCATTCTGATGGTGGGAAATGTTTGCGAGGACAAGGAAGTTGGCAGAAGGAGAAAGCGGAAGGTGGAAGAGCCAAGCGGCAAAGGTATGCCGCCTAAATTTGAGGACGCTCAGTACTGGCAGGGGTCCTTAGGGTTCTCATTTTGCAGCTAAGGACTCACAAAGCATATTAGAGATGTATGTTGACGGAGGAGGGGGTCCAAAGTCAGAGGAGGGAGGGGAGGCGAACGAGGCGGCAATTGGGCGATGGACAGCCATCCATTCACCTGCGAGGAGAGGTCGCGGTCATCAGCGGTGCAAGAGCTCCCGTGCCCACGTAGGTCCGGAGCCACGACTCTCACTTGCTCTCTGAGGTGCTTGGCTGCGAGAGCGAATGACAGCCTGCAGGCCCATGAAGGTACTGCCTCGCTTAATCGGTCGCCTCCTTCGTTGCACGAGCAAAGACAACATAATTACATAGAAATTGATTGAAACCCGTTGGCTACATCGGCTAGCAAGCAGGGCTGAGGGAAATGACAGCTCTAGCGCAATTGGCTGCGCTCACCCAGAGTACCCGCCTCCGTGCAGGCAGAGGACGACCGGCCCCTCGCTGCCAGCAGTGTATACGTGGAACACCTGCAGGGCGATCTCAAGGAGAGCATCAAGGCAAGCTCTGCCAAATGCTTTACCAAAACAACCCGAAACCTGTAAATCCTAAACCCCAGCCCCTACCCTTAACCCTAACCTCTAACCCCCTAAAACCTAAAAGAGAGGGGCTCTTCTAGTAGAGGGTGATGGCTGTGACTGGCCAGAAAATCGGATAAAGATATTGAAGCGGCCAGATAAGCGTTGGAGCACACAGCGACTTAAGTGGCCACTGGGTGCTCGAAGCCAGCAGGAGTGGAGGACAAGGGAGGCGTTTCAGGCGGGAAGGCTGGACGCCAGATGCCAGCAATGGGTCCCGGCGCTCACGTCGCCGGTCCCGGGGATGGCGACGTCGGTGGCGGCGTCGAAGTAAGGCGTCCATGGCAATGGCGCATACTTGTCGCTGCCGCCGCCGCCGTCAGGGCCTGACCTGCGGCAGTGGCACACACCCGTCAGTCGCCAAGTAGCGGGAAGTCGTAGGCGAGAGGTCGGGGGTTCGAGCCCCGGCGGTGTCATGCACGAAAGCCATAGCTATCTGACGGCGCGCACCTTCCGCCGCCGCCGGAGGCGGCGGAGCGGTGCATGCTCTGCGCATAGCGGGAGGCGGGCGCCGGCGCCGGCGCCGCCGCCGCCGCGCCGGCGGCGCGCGTGGTACTCGAGCAGGCGCTCGCGGAAGGGCGCGCAGAAGTAGAGCGCCTGCAGGACGGAGTTGCAGTAGCAGGTGTTGCCGAAGTTCTCGAGGCCAAAGTAGCGCTCGCCCTCGGGGAAGGCGTCGCCCAGCGCCTTCTCCAGCTTCGACCCCGAGCTGCCCATCAAGGAGGACCCGCCGCCGCCGCCGGCGCCGCCGCTGCCGCTGCAGCCGGCTCAGCAGGCCCTCGCCCGCCCTGCCACTCTCGATTCTGGCTTTTCCAAGTGCCTCCAGTCGCCACTT
>WELB01000021.1:231961-247046 GCA_009602725.1 Spirogloea muscicola
GCGCCGGTGCTGCGCCACGGTGGCGGCGGCCGCGGGGCCGGGCGCCGGCGACTACCCGGCGGCGCCCAGGAGGAAGGCCGCGGAGGCGGCGGCCGAGCCACGCCGGCTCCCCGAGTTCCAGGACCTCGACGATGGTACGACGACCTTAAACCCCAAACCCTGACACCCCACGTAACGTTGCAGCGCAGCCGGATTCAGTGACTGACAATCTAGTGACTGCCCATGCCAAGCCTGCTTTCACTGTTATAACCAACATTAGTGAGAAAGTTTACGATATGCTCTGCAAGCTTGTGAAGATCATCTGTTCTAGTGCGTGCAGCGCCGCTTTCATTGGCAGCACCCCCTTAGTGGGCCAGCAAGCCCGGCGTTGCAGCGTACTCACGTCTGGCGGCGCTGCTTCGGACGCACTGCAGAGGATCTGGAGCTCCTGCTTGAGCTGGACTTTGAGAGCGGCAAGGACGCCGAGATCAGTCAGTCCCGCCGGCCCCCACCTCGCAATAATGCGCGCCGCCTCGAGGCTGCGGCGCCTCAGCTGCGGAGTTGCTTGTGACGAGAATGTATGGTATGCAGCGGGACAGCCGGGCGGCAGCTCGCTCCCACCCGGCTCACGACGTGGTGCCGGTGCTTGGCATGGCGCCAGACCGGCACTACGAGATCATGTTCCTGGTCGGGGAGAACCACCTCGAGGAGGTGCCAAAGGTCGTCAAGAGTGTGCAAGGTGCGGCCTAAGCCCCCATGCCTCCTTGACTAATGCTCTCGGCATGTAATCAAGGCCGGCCCGAGCAGTGCTCTTGCCGCTGCTTTTGCGTGGGGGGATAGTCAGCACATCCTGACATCGGTCAGATGCAGCGAGTTGCTGCTTCAAGGCTGAGCCAATTGTTTGCTTGCTGAATAAAGTCGCCGACTGACTTGTGTCTCTCTCACACTTGCAGCATTTGTGGACGGCTGCCATGGTAAGACCTGGAGGCTCAATGATTGGGGCCTGCGGACTTTGGCATACCCAATCCAGAAACAGCGACGTGCTAACTACGTGCTCATGAATGTGGAGATTCCACGGCACCTCATCAACGATCTCGAGAAGCAGCTGATGGCTGACGAGCGCATAGTCCGGCAGCTCATCACGCGGCAAAAGGCCGCCGTCACTCAAGAATCTATGCCGCCGCCGCAATACAATCAGCTCCCTCCTGGCGAGGAGACAGATGAGGAGGCTGAGATCACCGGCAGTCTTGAGGATGGCGAGGAGGACGACGAGGAAGATGAGGAGGACGAATATGAGGAGAGTGAAGATGGGGAGGAGGAGGGCGGCGATGGGGAGGCACAGGGCCACATGCTGGCGTCGAAGCAGCAGGAATTTGTCAGGTAATGCCGCTTATTTGTGCTGGTGCTGGTCCCAAGGGTGGAGAAGCTGGAAGCAGCGCACGCAACCGTCGTTTGCCTCTGGCTGCTGGCAGTAGCCCTCTGCTCGGTTGCAAAGTGAACACCCTCTTTTGAGCTACTCGGTCTGTTTTGAGTCTCTCATTAGTGTATCTTATCAGTGAGATGCGCGTCCTGGCAAGTCCATGCCTAGGATGATCACCCTCCCCGTTGACACATCTTCCTGGTGCTCATGCCATTTGCTCCTCGTCTTTGTAGTCGTTGTCATCCTCTGTATCCTTGCTTTTTGGGCCAACTCTTGTTGCACAAGCGCGTTTCAGTCTTGTAAAGCCTTCAGGCACAAGTTCCGGCTCTGTGTTGGCCACTCTTGTCCATATTCGGGCAGGCTCCAACAAACCCACTGCTCTTAAGGGAAGCCCAGGTCATGCTACTCTTTGCAGTTCTCCTGTATCTTTGTCTGCCTGTCCAGTCATGCTTCGTATGCCTCAATCTAGATGTCTTGGCCAGTGTGGGCTCCGTGCCTCCCTGCTACTGTGACCAGTCCACTGACTTGCAGATAAAGGGCCTGTGACAAGAGTAGGTCATCTTTGATTTCCTATATGCTGGGACTAGTCCATCGCGGGACGTTCCACTCGCGACAGAAAGCATCTCCCATTGAGGGCGGGGTGCAGTCCTTGTTTCTCTGTACCTTCAAGGACCTTGCTTTTCTTGTTGTCTTCCCTAACCTTTGCCCCCTGGGAAGAAATCAAAAATCGCATGCACCTCTTGGTGGGCTGCTTTCAGACTGGCCAAGCACAACCGCTGCACCTCTGAAGGAGCTATCAGATCTTCTTTCGGGCTGGCTATACGCAGCATTGTCCCACTAAAGGGTCTCCGTCCCTAACCACTCCTGTATACATGAGCTACTTACCTTGGCCATCGCCCTTCTTGGTTGGCTCATTTCCTTCCACTTCTCTTTTTCTGCCACCAAAATCTCCTGTCGTTAGGTGACCTTTTTGCTTTCCGGGCCCATTAGACCTTGTCCATCCTTTGGTCTGGCCTCTCACAGCCAGCGGGAAATGCTCGCCCACAGATAGTGCTCGCCCATTGTCGACGCTTTTCCGTACGTCCAAATCTGCATTTGTTGACTAGAGATTATTGAGCGTCTGTCCGCTTGTTGGGCAGGCTCGTCCTGCATTTACAAATCTTGTTCCTATGTTGGGCTGGCCCAGCCATTGCCTTCACATTGTGAGAAGACGAATTGGTTCTTCCACTGGAAAAGGAAATCATTGTCTAAATGGTGCAAGGGCTGTGAACAGCCACTCCGACTCCTTCAGACCTTGTCCATTCTTTTGGGCTGGCCTCTCCCAGCCACCAGTTAATCTGGCCGCGCTTGCTGCAGCCCGAAAAGACTAAGAGCTGTTTACTCCTTACTAGTCGTTGCGAACCGCCACCAACTTCGTCGTTCACCAAGTGGAAGAAACACTCCCGCCCCGGCCCACACCAAGTGGGGGCGGGGCGGGAGGCCGATCCTCTGCGGGAGAGCGATCGTCCCACTACTGAAATAGGTGGGCCGCCCCGATGCCCACAGAGGAGTCGACACCCGCAGGGCTTCTTTTCATCCGGACCGGCTACTCCGGTTATTCGGCAGCGCTCGGCGGGCCCGGGAGCCGGAGCCCGCGGTAACCGCGGTCGGATAACCCCGCCCGTCGCCCCTCCCCACGCCCGACGAAGCCCCCTGCCGGCAGCCGACCACTGGCGTCGGGCGGGCTGACCGTTAGCTTCGCTTTCCCTCCCCCGCCACCGGGCCCGCCGCCGCCGCCGCCGCCGCCGCCGNTCGCGCGGCCCGCTCCTCGCGGCGCCGATCGCTCCGCGAATCCGCCGCCTGCGGCCGCGTCCCTCCTCCCCACGCTCAGCTGGCCGCCGCCGCTGCCGCTGCAACCGCCGCCGCTGCCGCCGGCGGCATGGCGACTTCGCCGACGCCGATGAAGAAGGCTCTAGTCTCCGGCATCACGGGCCAGGACGGGTCCTACCTCACCGAGTTCCTTCTGTCCAAGGGCTACGAGGTGCATGGCATCATTCGGCGATCGTCCAACTTCAACACGCAGCGACTCGATCATATCTACATTGATCCCCACCGGTCCACGGCCAAGATGAAGGTATTCCTGCAACAAATTTTGGAGGCCACGTTGGATTTCATTGCTCCGCAGCGCACTTCGGCTCTTGTATGGATCAGATGCAGGATCAGATGTAGGATAGCTTCTGCTTGTCATTGTTCGTTTAGTTGGCGGAATTGCCGCTGCGACTCCGATTCTACCGGCTGCGACCTCCATCCTTTAGCAGCCTTTTAAGGACCGAAGGAATGCGCCAGTTGCAGCAGTGGATGGGCGCATTGCCTCCCGTCAATCCTGGAGATTCTAGCTCCGTTGTTCAAATTGCAAGCAGTATTGCTCTCCACTGAGGATTAGGTGTAAAGTGGCTAGTGCTGAATTTGCAAGTCCGCTTTTGCCTGGTAATACCAGCTTCATTATGGCGACCTAAGTGACGCGACTGCGCTGAGAAAGTGGATCGATGCCATCAACCCCGACGAAGTCTACAATTTAGGAGCTCAGTCGCATGTTGGAGTTTCCTTTGAAAATCCAGAGTATACGGCGGACGTCGTAGGCACAGGTGCCTTGAGGTAAGGTCAAGTACAGGCAATTACTGTGTAGAGTAGGTTAGTCTTAATCAGCTAAGACGTTTGGCTGCGAATTGCTATTGACATAAAGGTCAGGTGCACAGCAAGTAGTGCCACGGCTATTATGCAACAATATCTGCCGAGTTCCGTCAGAAGATTGTTACTTCCTATACAGCTGCTCATCTCTCGGTAGATTTCCTTGACAGGTTGCTTGAGGCTGTTCGCACTCACATTGAAAACACAGGCCGGAAGGTGAAATACTACCAGGCAGGGTCGTCGGAGATGTATGGAGCAACACCTCCTCCTCAAGACGAGAATACAATGTTCCATCCTCGATCTCCGTATGCTGTGGCAAAGGTTGCCGCTCATTGGTACACTGTCAATTACAGAGAGGCATATGGCCTCTTTGCATGCAATGGCATCCTTTTCAATCACGAATCGCCCAGGTATGTCTTGAATTGAGAGCTGTTATGAGTGGTTCGAGGCTTTCTTCTGTACTAGCGTCAAATGGTGTATAGATGTGATGCCAACCCTCGCACCTGCCTTAAGATGATGCATGCTCAGTGTCAGCTGTCTCGATCAGCTACGTCTTCAGTCAGTCACGGTCAATTCAAGGAAGGTTACTTACATTCTTCTGAGTCGTCTTGTGGAAGATCTGCAAAGCTCACAGGCCAATCTCCTTGTCTATGGCACTTCAACAGACGTGGTGAGAATTTTGTAACGAGAAAGATAACAAGGGCTGTTGGTCGTATAAAAATTGGTCTTCAGAAGAAAGTGTATCTTGGCAACCTCAAAGCATCTCGCGATTGGGGCTTTGCCGGAGATTATGTCCAGGTATGAGACTGCCTCTTATCAGCTGTCCCTGCAGCTTACGTCATAAGAAGTGTGGACCACGTAGTCAGAGCGTGCCTTCACGTACATGTCAGACTATACGAGTCCATGAGCACCTCAGCAGTAGGACCACATTAGTCATTAGTCACTGCAGGGCATGCGAAAGCCTTAAATATCATCAATATCAATCGTCACTGAAACAGATGTTATTGATACAGGCACAGTCATTCAAGAAAGTCAAGATGGTGTATACCATCAGCTTGAATCTGCCTGCAATGACAAACTTTTGCTGAATGTGGGTGACCTGAGGGGCAATTGCTTCCTCTCTGTACAAGGAGAGTGGTGGCTTGTGACCCATACCGTCTTATCTTCGTGTTTTTGTGCAGGGCATGTGGATGATGTTGCAGCAGGATACTCCAGACGACTATGTACTTGCTACAGGTGAAATGGACAACCCCCATGGAGCTGCAGATCCTCTCCAATTCACCAGCCTAAATACTAAATAGTCCTTCCTATGTCTATAGCATTGGTGGTTGTGAGGAGTTGCAGCGCCCTGCCTTGTATGTCCTGGCACATTTGCAGTACGGGCAGTATGAAAATACAACGCACTCCAGCACCAATGCTAACAAGGTCTGCTCGGGTGATGTTTTCTTCAGAGGAGTCACACACTGTGGAGGAGTTCTTGGTGGCGGCCTTTGGCTATGTGGGTTTGGACTGGAAGGAGCACGTGGAAATTGATCCACGCTATTTCCGGCCCTCTGAGGTGGACAACCTGAGGGGCTCGGCTGCTAAAGCCAAGAAGACCCTTGGATGGTCGGCCAAGACATCGTTCCAGGCGCTTGTTGCGATGATGGTCGATGCGGACATTGAGCGTGCCAAGAGGGAGAAGGTCCTTGTGGACAACGGTTACATTGACAGCCATGCCCAGCCCTGAGCACAACCTTCGCCAAAGCTTGCACTCTGTGCTGCGACACTGTCACTCCATTACTTGGTGTCTCTTTCACCGGTACTCGTGGTGCACATTGTAACGCCCTTAGCACAACCAAGTCCACCTTGCTCTTTCCTCTTGTACCCATGCTGTGCGGTGAGCCTAGAATGTTCGACTGCTGTGCCATTGCTTCGGAAGCGCTTTGCTGCTTTGCCAGCTGTGAGAGTGTCACTGTGGAGTCAGGCGTCTGTCTTCCTGTGCAACAACAACAGCACGAATCAATGTGCTCCAACAGATGGGGCAAAATGCCGTCATATAGACTGTGACCACAGTCATAGCACTCGCTGGGTCCTGCAGGGTTGCACTTACTCGCAGGCCGCTTGCTATCCATGGGGTTCGCCCTACAAGGTCTCTGTAGGCGCTGTCGGTCTTGACCTCTTACCGAGAGCACGGGACCCTGCTGAGTAACAACCTCTGTTGGCAGGACTGTCTCTGCATTTCCAGTTGAACTATGAGAGAGTTTACTGAGAGGAAGAAGGGTTGAGTGGACTTTCAATTTGGTGTACTCTCAGCCTGACATATATCTCAAAGCATGCCCTCAGGTGGTCACATTGGTTAGTGCAATGATTCGAGTCACTTGCCGTTGAAAACTGCACAGAAGTTGCTGTCAGTAAGCTCTGCAGATGTCTTCATCTGCATTTGCGTATGTCACCTTGGCCCTCTGCCAACAACTTTACTACCAGGAGACCTGTGATGTATTATTGCATCAGGATTTCTCAGCTTTGATCCATGACGAAGATTTACAGCTTGGTCTGCTTGTGAGGCTGAAAATTAGAGGATGCAATCCTGGCCGCTGTAACAGTGTCTCCCTGAAGGATCTTCAATTGCGCTTGCTGCCTACAAGAGTTCTTCAGTGGAGTGCGTACATGGCTCTGCAGGTGCAGCGTGCTAGGAACATGTCTCAGTAGTAGAGACCCTAAAGCAACAGCTAAGGCAATGGACGTGAATCTGGAGGCTGTTACTTGGAGTGTGAGGGGAAATGCTCCCTTTGAAGAGCAAGTGCATGCTCCACTTACAACGCAGTTGCACCTTGCCCCTAACTAATCAAGGACAGAATGTAAGCAAGCTGGAGTGTCAGAGATCAACCCGTTGCTTGAAGTTTACTTGATGAGCATACTGAAGCACTAAGCCATGGGTGCCCGGCCAGCCAACAGTGGCGTACGCCCCAGGGACACCTGAGCAGATCGATGTGGCAGATCGATGTTGCAGCTGCTGCTTAAGTGATGCCCGACGGTAACCATTGGCTGATTTGAGCAGCAAGAGTGCAGTGATGGAAGCTAGTGGCATTCGTAATGCAACCTGTGCTGAACACCACCTTGTTGTGACCACAGTAATGCAGGTGCTCCTAGTTGCTAGTTGGTCTGGCAGCCAGTCCTGTGACCACCGTGACCCCTCGCTGTTAACAGGAGGTGCCAAAGTTCATAAAGCAGGCACGCGGCAGGCTGCCAGCTTCTGCTTGACCTCTGACAGCCCTGCACAGCCGAGGAGCCCCAGGCAGCTGCCAGTCACGACATTGTGATTATGACTACATGGACTAAGATAGTGACTCTAAGCCGTTGCAGCGAGGTGCTGTCAAGGTAGTAGCTCCTGCTCATTGCAATAGCAGTGTTGGAGCTTCTAGAAGGAGACAATTTTGGAGGCGCTGCTGGTGAGTGTCGTGTTTTTGAGACGTAGGAAGATGCAGATCTGGCAGTGATCATATTTGGCACAGTCTAGGTAGTCAAGCACACCTGGTAGCGAGGAGAAGTCGGGCTGAATGCCGTTCTGGTCAATGTCGTTCTTGGCGGGCGTGACATACTTGCCGGCTGTCAGCACGATGCCGGAGCCATCGCTTAGCTCGTAGACTGACTGGATCAGGCCCTGGACAGGAAGGTAATCAGAGTTACGTGCTGGTGTCTCTGTGACGTATACGCCATGGAAGTGTCTTAGACAGTCTGGCTTTGATGGGTTGCAAGTGGTTGTCATCTGGAAAAACCAATCAACAGGAGTTAATAATTTCATAGCGACGAGCTTGTGCACATTCTGTACAGGAGGAAGCTGAAGCATGCTGGATAACACATACCTTCCCGAATGTCCGTTGTCCAACTAGAGCTGCCCGGCAGTTGTCATGTAATGCAGCCGCTAACTGCAGCGCATGTGATTCCACAGGCTAAATAATCGAAGCTGATGCAATGTCAGACTTGCTAAGCTCTGCATGCTGACAATTGTCATGCAAGACTAGGAAGGACTGACAGCTTATGAGGCCACTTTTGGTCTATACACATGCATTTTGTGTTTAGACCAAAAGCACTTATTCAGGAGCCATGACTCTTGAAGCACCGCCATGTAAATGAAGCAGACTATGCCAGATAGAAAGATTGGGCTCTTACTATCTCACTAGCACTTGCTGTCCGGTCGTTGACAAGAACCTGTTGAAAGATCCTGAGAAATGTGTCACGAGGACTTCGGGAATGAAGACTAACAGATTCTCAACAGTCTTAGCGATTGGTCACTGCACCCACTCACAAAGACTGCAGGCTGTGACATAGAGCATGTCTATGTGCAGATATCATATCTGGCATGAATTCTGGCGAGCAATTTACATGTAGGATGTGGGTACTCAGCAAAACATGCCAAACGTGTAGAGTCCGCAAAGTTCAGTGAGGGTTTAGCCTTTTTGTCCTTGATAGAAATTATAGTATATGATCCTTCTTCAGCAACTGCTGCGACCAACCAAGACATTACATTATGAGCCAGTCAAGGTAAATATTCGTCTTTACCACCAAGGGAGCATGCGAGAACGGAGGGCCTCTTGCCATCACACTTTTCAGGTTCTGTGGGTCCCGGTCTTCCGTGTACACTACCTGCACGTCCTTGTCCACATATGTCAGATGAGAGCAGGCTGCTGGCAAGTAGACAGTCAGGCTGAAGCGTAGCATAGCTGTGCACTTCACTGATATGAGGAAAAGAGGAGAGACCCACCACGGCCCCTTCATCAAGGAAGAGCTTGGAGATTTCAACTCCAGCCTGTGCTACATTTGGCAACATAAATCAAAATCAGGTGAGCCAACATCAAGCAGCCCAGAACATACACGGGCCTATTGCAAGGAAAAGTGACATCTAAGAGCGTCACACAGCACTGCAAGATGGCGATGCAGGCTCGGGTCAGTCAGCTTGTAGGACTCTTTGTTGCTTCAACGCGAGATGGCAGGGGACCAAATCCGAGAAAAGAAAGACGAGGAAGGAGGAACTCTAATGCATACTTCAATGTACAGTAAGACAGTCGCAGAGCTAACCTGGACCAGGCCGCCGCCATTGTCTCGGATGTCCAGTGTGTATGAGGTGGCACCAGCATCCTGCAGCCTCCTCATCGCTGCACAAGACCCCAAGAGACAAAGGCACGACTGGATGATGTTGCAAATATATCCCCATCAGAGGAAGTACAAGGACATCATCGGCGCTTGCCTGCTGGACTCAGTAGGCACTGGTACCATCACCAGGTTGACTCGCAGCCTCTTTCATGGTACAAAAAAGCTACAGAGTCACAGTCTTCATTAGTTATTGTCTACTCTATCTGATAGCTTCCACAATGATTTAGCTGCATGCACCTGTGACAAGGTCGCGCTTAGCCAGGGCATTGAACTCCCGTAATCGGATGTAGCCGAATTTCTGGCCACGGTCCAGCCCTGTGCCCTTTTGCAAACGAAAGAGCACTGGCGTCTTCACGTCCATCTGACGCTGTAGGCTCACCGTCTGAATGGGACCACAGTCGCCGCGCCTCACCTGCAGGAATTTATTCTCCAGACGTATTATGCATTGACTAGGTTGTATCATCTTGAACTCAGTCAAGTCTGGCCTGCCTAGGTCACCTCAGCGCATGTACGATCGAGCAATAAGCATGCGGTGCTAAATATTTATGAGAATAACAAATGGGCAACACGAGGCTCGCCTGCAGGGAGACTTGGGTGCCCTTGGGGCCTTGGATGAGCGAGGATACGTCAAAAGCTGACTTGCCGGACACACTCTCCTGGTTTACCTCCAGTATCTCATCGCCCTGTTTGAGAGCAAACCTCTGTCATGCTGCTGGGTTGAGAAAGGAAGAGTGGAGCACACATGAACAGACATCAACTGCCATACTTAAGGGCATTTCGGAGATGGCGAGGCTTGTATGATATTGACGGCAGATTATTTATTGTCATTGTCAATGCTGACTGCAGCGACCTGCTGGAGGCGGCAGACGACAAGTGGATTAGACCTGCCGTATGCCGGCCTTGGCTGCGGGGGAGTTGATGACGAGCCCAAGGACGACGAGCCGCCGGTTTCCCCTACCCTCCGGCCCTCCAAGTTCAACGATGTTGAGGCCCACCCCTGTCACGTCGTACTTGGCGAGCTCGGAGAACTGTGTTGGCCAGCACAAAACCAAGGGCTAAGTATACTGGAACTTAAAACAGTTTGCCAACAGGTTATACTTATCTTGACCAGCAAGTGACTGCTGCCACAGCCACCTAGAGTACAATGGACTAAGTCCTGCTTAATCCTTGCTGATGAAAGCAACCACGAGATGTGCATGCATAAACTCTATTATCCTGTTGGTGAAGCTGCTACAAGCTCAGCTAGATAGAATGATGAGCATGCCACCTATATGCTCTTCTTTGCCTGATCTGCAACTCACTACAGTTCACTACTTAAGATCCTCTACATCCACAGGTATCACAAGTGGCTCACTACCACAACCTGCTCTGGTGTAAGGAAGCGGCTGTAGGGGTCTTGCAGACTGGTAAGCATTGAGCTGATGGCACTGTACGCAGCCATCTTGCTCCTCAGGGGCCGCCTGAGCAGCTCCGTCCGCTTTGCCTGCTCAAGACCCAGAGATGCTTTGTTGAAATTCGGAGACCCAAATTTGCAAGCAGCCAGACGAAAGTATGACTTCAAGGTTGCAGATCTTATCATGGAGACAGCCCCAACTGTAACTGATCAATTTCACGTCAGCTCTAGCTGATGTTGCTCAATGAACAAGCTGTGTTATGCAAAGCAGGCTTGGAAAACATGGCACCCGGGCGAGAGTGCTGCAGGACAGAGCAGACGCAAAGCAAAGGAGAACCCAAATGCCAAGCTACATTGCTCACGGCTAATGTGAAGTCGAGATGTGAAGGCGACATTGCATGGACCCAACCTCAGCATCAACTTTAGCTTACTCCTGTATTTAGATGTCCGTATTATAGTCCTACACCTAGCAACGGGGGCCGCGGAGGCAACCAAGGCACAGGGTTGTGGCAGTGCCTGACCGCCCAGGCTTCAGGCGTCCAGCCGCGGTGGCGTGCATCCAGGAAGCTCTCGTTGACGACTGTCCAGGCCTCGAGAGCCAGCTCCTCGGGCGTGGCCTGCACCAGAATGCAGTTGCCCAAGGGACAGTCAGAGCCTCTGGAGCATTCTGGCAGTCTCTTTGCCAGGATCGATAAGCTTAGGCTATGCAGCTCGCTGCGTTCACTTAGCAGTGCACGATGGAATACTGCCATTCCTTCAACTATTTACCAACCTGATGCCGCAGCATCACATAATCTGGTTAATATTTCGATTACCAAATGACCATCGAAAGCAAGCGCAAACGGCGTAAGCTGCAGACTGCTAGGACTTGATGTGCGACCGCTCTGGAGAGGGACAGTGCAGTGTCGAGGCTGCTCATTGTCTAAGGAAAATCTTGCTTGCTGCTGCTCAGGATTGAACCTAAGCCCTGAGGAACCTGAACCCTAAGCCCTGTAGCGCAGCGCCTGGCAATACATGCCTAATATTGAGGTTGTCAAGCGCCAATTAGGGTTCAGGTTAGAATTTAGGGTTTAGCGTCAGGCCGCATGAGCTTAAGTGAAGTGCCTGCTGCCATGGCTCACCTCCTCCTCTGGGCCAGCGGCCGCCGCCTCCACGGCCGCCTTGGCAGCGAGCTCCGCGGTGCACTGCACGGGCTCGCCGTCGGAGCCGCGGCGCTCGGACGCCGGCGCCACAGCCAGCTGCCGCAGCACGGCCGNAGCCGCCGCGACGCCGCCGCGCTCGTCGCCGGCGGCGGCGGCCGCCAAGCATCGCACATCATGGCAGGCGCCTCGGGTTGCGATGGAGTCTGGCTGCCGCGGCGGATATGAAGACAGCGGCTGCTGCAATGGACGGCACGTCGGCGCCGGTGCAGCCGCGCTGCCGCCGGCGACGACGGCCATGAGGCTTGCGGCAGCCATCTGCACGAGGTTCCGGCCGCCGCCGCCACCGCCGCCTCGAGCGCCAGTCAGACCGGCTGTGCTGTGCTCCTGGTGTCGTCTGTCGCAGCGCCGAGGGCAGAGCTTCGAAGGACAAGCGTACGCCGCAATGGCGTCGAGGCGGGAGAGGCACGACGGCGGCAAGGCTGGCTTCTTCGCTTCCTCACGAGCTCTGCAGTGGGGAGGACTCTCGAGCACTTGGATCATGCTCCTGCCTCGACTCAGCCATGGACGCCAAGTTGCAGTGTTGAGGAGTTGCAAATCATAGGGGTTGGTATTCAGGCTTGCTTGGAATACATCAAATGGTAAAGCCTAATAATAGGGAGGTTACTGCTTTCCAATGGTGATAGGATAGTGGCTCTTTCCGGAAGGGAGGCAAGGGCTGTGAGAAGAAGTGGCTCTCCCAGTGGGGGCAAGGGCTGTAAGAAGAAGTGGCTCTCCCAATGGGGGCAAGGGCTGTGAGAAGCCAGCCCGAAAAGAATCGACAAGGTTCAAAGGGGCCAAATTACGAGCTAAGCAGCTAGTAAGGGGAGAAGTGCGCGCCCATAGAGAAGAGGGGCTGGCAAAGCCAGTAAGGGGCCTGAAGAGGCTATGGCAGAAAAGGGGAGGATGGACCTACTCAGTAGTTACGAGTGAGGAGCCTCACATCCGACAGACTAGCTGCCGGAAAACCATCCCTGGCTGTGAACAGCCAGCCCGAAAACAAATGACCAGGTCCGAAGCGGGCAAAGAGGGAAGGGCTCGCCCATAGAGAAGAGGGGCTGGCAAAGCCAGCCCTAACAAGAGTGGCCAAAGAGCGCTGTCTCAGACCTTCCCCGGGAAATGCTTGAAAGGCTCCAATCTGAATAGATTCTAATCTCGAGAGATCTGCATCTATTCACTTGCCAGAGCTTCTCCGCAGAGTGTTGTGATCGGCAGGTCACCCTGTACATCATCTTGGATGATCGCCACGCTTTGGCTGCTACTTCTGGGTTTCGTCGGGATGCCTCTTTTCCAGCTGCAAGTTACTCCGACTTGCGGCTGCTGACTCAGGTTTACTGAGCTCCCATTCACTGTAGTCTTGCATAGCTGTATGGTTTCGGCGCCCTCTGAAGAGTCATTTTTTGATAAATGGATGGCTGTCATTAGATGGCTCTAATGGGCCAACCCAGAAGAAGAGGAATAGAGCTCGAAGGGGCCTCCGAGATGAAGGGTGTACAGGATCTCTAGTTCTTGCAGGCATGCGTTGCTCCAAAATGCAGACCACGTGCTACACCATGTACACTCTGCAGGGAGCGGAGTAAGAACCTCGCCTTTCTTATTAAGGGGAATGGCCTCGTTGTTGAACGTAGTACTATGGTTAACCAGCCGTTCAGGTTGAGTGACCATCTAACTCGGCCTATTGGCCCTGAGACACTTAGTCAGTAATCATTCTCCCAGGCTGTAAGATCTTTCATGTATGCAGTGGAGTAGACCAGAAATTGCAGCAGCTGTAGCTAAGCAGAAGGCTGAGAAGGAAGTACTCAATATAGCAGTATGACCGCTGACATCTTTACTTCAATAATTCAGGTCTCTCAAGTGCAGGGCTAGTTTAGTCAGGAACTCATAAGAGGGAGCATCCTTTCCTGCTTATTAGCCCTTGATACTGTCTAACCGTCCCACTTAGGAGTGGGCGCTTGTTGCATCTGGAGGCGGCTTGCCCAGGCCACCTTGGCTGCCACGTAGCGCCATGTTGCGCCTGAGTCAGCAGCACTCGTGCTGACTCAAAGCACAATTTTGTACTACAGGGATCAGTGGGCCTGTGTCCACTCACTACCAACAGGAGCCACCGAACTCCTTTTACCCACAACTCCTTGGTTGCCAGCACCCACACCACTACCTTTGAGTTGCTGCCGGCCTGCTTCCTCAGAGTCTGCTGCCATTACCGCCATGGACAGGAAGGCGCGAACAGAGCACGGCACTCTCTCGAGGAGAGTCGCTTCTTCAATGCCTGAGCCCTGGTTGAGTGATGGTAGAACTTGCTATGCCGACAAAAGAAAATGGTGGGTATCAGATCTGGCAATTCGGAGTTTATAGAGGTCTTCAGACAAGAGGTCAGGGCTCAAGTGTCTGCAACGAATCCACACTATGAGTGCTTCGAGGTACAAGTCAATGCAAAGTCGCAAGTCAATGCAAAGTCTTCCTTTCTGACTCCTGTGACAACAAAATACGACAGCAAAAGCAATCTTGACGGCTTGCACGAAGCGTGGCAGCCAAAGTTGATCAGGTTGCCAGCTTGCCAAGTCCGCGAGGCTTAGACATGAAGCTCCAATCAAAAATGTTGTGTGCAGTTGCACGCGAAGCTACGTAGCCAATGACTTAGTCTTTCACTTTCCGACCATTGCATGCTCCTTGCACAGTGGCACAGCCAGCTGCCCCAAGGGGAGGAGTGATGCGCCGAGGGCAACCCACACGCCAGGTGCGCCAGGCACCTGCACAGGAATGCCGAGAGCAAGCGGCAGGGCGCCGCCTCCGAGCACAGTGCACGGCGGCGAGAGGAGCAAGCCAGGCCCGGGATTGGGCGGCACCCCAGGGCCAGGCACCGGTGGCATGTCGGGGCGGCCCGGCGTGGGGAAGGGCGGCGTGCCGGGTGGGAACTGCGGCTCCGGAGCTGGCGGCGGCGTGCCGCCGGGTGGAGTGGCTGGCGGTGGGATGGGGCCTGGGATCTCGGGGCCTGGGTATGTCGGCGGCCGCTCGTCGGGGATGCCGGGCGCCGTGCCCGGGCCCGGCGGAAACGGGATTGGCACTGCGATGGCCACCGCCATGCCCGGGGCTCGACAACGCACCCTTGCCGCAGCCACACCTGCGCACAGCGTGGAGGCGACGGCAGCCGACGCCGCCGACGCGCGCGGCGGGCTGTAAGTCACGAACGCCTTCTTGGCCTTGGCCGGGGGAGGCTGTGGGACGAAGGGCGGCGGCATGGGCGCCGGCTCGCTGGGGCCCGGGAGCGGCACCGCCTGCGGCGGCGGCGTGAGCGGCGAAAAAAAAAAAAAAAAAAAA
>WELB01000021.1:253379-274827 GCA_009602725.1 Spirogloea muscicola
CCTGCGGCAGGCCGCCCGCCGCCGCCATGGCCGCCGCCGCCGCCGCCGCGACGCGGGCCCTCGTCAGCAGCGAAGCCCGGCGCCTCCGCCGCGACGCGGGAACTCGTCAGCCGTCAGGGCAGGCCCGGCGCCTCCTCCCTCCCTCCTCCTTCCACCCTCCTCCCTCCTCCCTCCCCGCCCTTGTCCCACCCCTCTCCCCACCTTTTCAAAGGTCGCTTTACTGAGGGTGTGCTATATCGAAGCCCCGCCCCCCCCCTGCTCTCACTCCGCGCCCTCCTGCCACGTCGGCTCGCAACGCGATCTAGGCGGGGGGGTGCGGCCCCGTCCGCTGCCCATTCACAAGCTTCCGCGTGGCCATGAAGTGCCACGCGGCCGCCACGCTGGCTCTTTAGAGTTGCGGGGACCCGAAGGAAACAGCGTGAATGACAATGCTGAAAGCGTGAATCAAAACATGTCCTCCGAAGCCTGTGGATCTTGTTCATTCTTTTTTGAACTGGCTTCTCACAGCCCTCGCCCCATGCCCTCGCAGTGGGGTCCCTCGAACTACTCCCGCGCGCTGCACCTGCGTGCCGGCAGAGCCCTCGCTGCTGCCTCTGGCTCTGGCCAGGGGACCCGCTTCCAGGAACCCAGTTTCTCTGACCTGAGGCTGCTTAGCAGAGCTTACTGAGTGCTTCGTAGCTGCTTAGTTTCTTCTTGTGCTTGTTTTTTTGTGCTTGTTTCTTCTTTTGTGCTCGTTGTTCTTAGTGCTTCCCCTGGCCCATTCTCGTCCTTTGTTCATTCTTTTTCGGGCTGGCTTTTTCCAGCCCCTATCCGTATGGGCGAGCCCTTCTTTGAACGAGGCGTGTTGATCTGGTGAAAGGGGCAAGCGCGGCCAGATTAACTGGTGGCTGGGAGAGGGGACGCTGGGAGGTGGCAAGCGGCTCCCCATGGCCGTCGTCCTTACTGAGCTTCCGTAAGGAGGAAGGGGAAGGGGCTCCGCACCTCTGAGGCCGGCTATGCTGTGAAGGTGGCCGAGCAGAAGAAGATCCAAAGAAGAAGGGCTCGCCCATTGAGGATAGGGGCTGGGGAAAAGCCAGCCCAAAAAAGAATGAACAAAATACGAGAAGGGGCCAGGGGAAGCACTATAAAAACAAGCACAAGAAGAACGTAAGCAGCTACGAAGCACTCAATCTACAAGGACCATTTTCCTGGGAAAGCCACTACTTCTGGGAATACTTTCAATCTGCCTGCCATGGACATCCAACAGGTGTTACGAGGATTGGTGGTCCCTTGCTGCTGGTCTCTCAAGCTGACTAGCGGCGTCACGAGCAGGGTGCGGCACCTCCTGGAGGCTCCGTGCCTTTGGGTCTTGTTCCTGCTACCGCACGGATCTATCCATGTGCCTCCAGCGGTCCCAGTCGATTACTTTACAACGCCGTGCTGGTCGCACCTTCGCTGGAATCTTTGATTTGCGCACTAGCTCTCCCTTCCCTCAACTCATCTGAATACTATTGCTGACTTGGGATTACTGAGACTGCCCTGTTGCCCACGTGACGGCTTCGTACAGTGTACATATATTTCCAGAATTATTTGTTTAGCACTCTGCTGTTTTTCAGCCGCCCCCATAGATCAGCAGCCGCGTCCTCATCTTCCGTGTTGCACAGCCGCCCCTTAGCCTTCAGCAGCCGCGTTCTCTTTAGAGAAGCTGGCCTTCCGACAATACAAAGAGGTGGAGGCGACATCTGCTCTATCTAGCTAGTGGGCATGTGTAGGCCCTTCACCCTGAAGCAGGGCTTTGACAAGGACAGCAGTGGCGAAAGCCCTTCGTGTGAGCGTTAGTGTCAAAGCCCTGAACGTCAGGTAGCTCACAAGTAGTGGCAGTAAGATAGCAGAGACAAGATCAGCAGCAACTGTAGCACCTGACATCAATAGTGATGTCAAGTTGCACACCATTTGCTCTCTGCCGTTTCGTAACCCTTACTTTGCAAAGATGTACAGCAGTGTCCACCTGACACTATCATCCGGGCTAAACCTTGAGCTTCCTGACTGGCCCACGGACATCAGAGGAGGAAGTTTTGAAAGGGCAAGCATAGGCAAGTTCACGCTGCAAGCTACTAAAATTGAAGTACATGTATAGCGTGCAGCCTTTGTTGCAGCATTCAGCTAGTACTGCCCTGTTGAGAATGCAGCTCGCCACTAGCCAGCTCAAGGGTAGTGCTATCTCCGGCAAGCAATGCCAATACTGCTATTGCATGCCATTAAGAATCCACAGAGCTATGGTGGTCGCAAACAGAAACCAACGGTCAACGACAAACGGACACCTTTCTCCCTGCGGGTTGATTCCTGCCGAGCCCGATGGATAATTAGGGGCTCGCTGTACTGAGCAGGCCGCGTACAGCTAACACGGTGTTGTACAAGCTTGCAA
Source organism: Spirogloea muscicola (assembly GCA_009602725.1). Lineage (NCBI taxonomy): Eukaryota > Viridiplantae > Streptophyta > Zygnematophyceae > Spirogloeales > Spirogloeaceae > Spirogloea > Spirogloea muscicola. The sequence continues at coordinate 255,784 of WELB01000021.1, forward strand.
GTATTATTCGCTCTTGCAACTGCTGGCCATTGCGTCAAAGCACCACTTCGTAAGACGATTTACTGCTCCAATCACAACAGCTTGGGCCTACTGGCAGTATGTCACCCCTTCCACCAAGATGCAGGGCAAGGCAGACGACCGATTGGACCGCGACTTGTACAAGCAAATGTTGAAAAGGTAATTCGACAAGCTCCGCAGAGGTTGGTGCTGACTGTGATTGGCCAGGGCCCAAGAAAATGTATCAAACAACGCGCTACTGAGGAGGAGGCAGTGGCTGAGAGCCAGCTTATAAGAGCATTTGGTAAGGACATAAGAGCGTCAGGGCAGGACGGCGTCATCAGAGGTAACTGGGTGGCTCAACAGAGCAAGCGGCGAGCGACCAGACGATTTCCTAAGAGAGGGAAGCACTTAGCACTTAGTAAAAGGTAGCGATGGCTGTGATTATAAGCAGCTCTTCTAGAGGAGGGCCAGGGCTGTGAAGAAGAAAAAGTTAGCAGCTCATCCACAGGGGGCGGGCTGTGAAGGGCCAAGTCACAAAGAATATGAATTGTCCACAGGGGCTAGGGCTGGAAAGGGCCAGCCCATAAAATAATAACAAGCGGTGTTTCTCCAAAAGGCAGCCCCGTGAAAGTTGACAAGAGTCTCGGAGGAAGGCCCAATACAGAAGATATAATGATGGAGGGCCTGAGTGGCCAAGTACATAGGCAAGCACATTGACAAATCTTCCGGCTCTTTGGACCTTGTCCATCCTTTGTTGGGCTGGCCTTTCCCAGCACCTACCTTCTATGGGAGAGCACTTTCTCGATGTAGATAACCTGCTGCTAAGCCAAACTTCCAAAGGGCTGGCTGTTCACAGCCCTTGCCTGCTTCGTCCATTCTTTTTGGGCTGGCCTTTGCCAGCCCCTACCTTCTTTGGCAGAGCGCTTTCTTCTTCGGGAGAGCCCCTTTCTTCGCAAAGAGAATGGAGTGTGTATTAAGTGATGGAAGCCCTGTGTGGCCAAGTACAAAGGCAAGCACACTGACAGATGTACATCACCTGCTGCTGACCCGCTCACTAACCACCAGTCAGCACATAGAGGGCGCTAACCGATGCCCGCATATCGGACGGCAATGTACAAAAGAAAGCAAGCGCGGCCAGATTAAGTGGTGGCTGGCAATGTACAAGCTCTTGTGCCACCAGCTAAGGCTCGAGCAGCTTTCTGATGCAAAGCACGAGCCTGAGCTCGCTGCAGACAGGCTGACAAACGATGTCGCAATAAAAGACAAGTAGGCTGCCGGCACGCCCATCTGGGCTGGAACTATTCTCACGTCGTGCATATCCCAGGCTCCAAAGGGGGGTGAGGGCTGTGCAAGGCCAGCCCAAAAAAAGAAATAGCTTCACAAATAAAATTGGAAGCTGTAAACGTGAGGAAGTAGCTCTGCCAACGGGGGCGAGAGCTGTGTACATCCAGCGCGAAATTCTAACAAGGTCCGAAGAAGAAGTGCTCGCTTATAGAGAAGAGGGGCTGGCAAAGCCAGCCCTAAAAGCCCCCTTACTCTCCTTCAAAACATAGCCAATCTAGGTTACACACGACATGCAGATGTGTTCCCGGCTGAGATGGGCTTGCCAGCTGCTTATCTGTCGTTGTTGCGACGACGAGTTTCAGCCTGTTTGCAGCGTGCTCAGGCTAATGCTTTGCACCAGAAAGCTGAGCGAGCTCTAGTTGGTGGCAGAAGGGCTTCGTATCTGCCATCTAGTATCCAGGCATCGGTTGGCGACCTTTATGTTTTGACCCGTGGTTACTGAGCGGGTCAATCTACTGTAGCTTAGGTAGGTCTTAAGATGTGCTTGCCTTTGTACTTGGCCATTTGGCCTTCGTTTGTTTCAAATACACGATGTTTCTAAAAGGGGCCGAAAAGCGGCTTCCCAGAAGCGCTTTAGTTCTTCTATCTGGGCGGCCAATCACAGCCTCGCTGTCTTTCTTTCCCCAAGCTTTCGGAGGCAAGCGCGGCCAGATTAACTGGTGGCTGGGAGAGGCCAGCCCAAAAGAATGGACAAGGTCTGAAGGAGTCGGAGTGCTAAGGACTGAGACAGCAGTAAGCTTTCCCAAGCTTTCCCTGTTGGATTACCACTTTAACTCATGTCAGGGAGCCGCAAATCCAGAGAATAGGAGCAGCCTGGTGGTTGTGAGAGGCCAGCTCAGAATGAATGGGAAGAAAGACTCTTCCGTCAACGGGCGATGGCAGTGATTGGTTAGCCCAGAGAAGTGGGAAGGTCAAGCGACACGACAAGCCCCTGGGCCGGAATGCGCAAGATCGGGCAAGGCACTGGACAGGCAGCCCCGAAGCTCGGACGCCAAAGACCAATGGCGGCGGGAGCTTCTCTTTCTCGTACGAAGAATGGCGGCGGCGGCGTATCGCCTTGGCCGCCCTTCCACGGGCTGGCCACGTGGATCCCCTGGGGCTCCCACGGGGTCTTGAATCGGTGTCTTGATTGGCTGACCGCCGCGGCGCCTGGATCGTGCGGCGCACAGGCGCGTCTAGGAATTGCATCGCCGCATCGCAGCCGTCTGCTGGGGGGGGCGACCCACAAAGGCGGCCCTTGGCGAGTCCCAAGAGCCGCCAGCAGGGGGCGCCCCATGATTGCCCCCCCTCGCGCTGGCGCCGACTCATTGGTCGAGTCAGCTGCTTGTCAGACAACGATTGGTTGCTGAAGGACACGTGTTTACAATTGGCGGCAGATTATTGGCTGCCAACTAGTCCCGTGGCAGCCCACGGGGCAACGACACGGCCGCGCGGCTGCAGTGCCCCCGGCCCAACTCCCCCTCCCGGGGCCCAGGGAATTTGATCCGCGCCCCGGGCACGGCGTGGGCAGTAACAAGCACCGTATGGGCAACCGCGCCTCCATTCGATCACGGATCCAGATCGTCGGACCGGGGGTTCCACGGGGGCGTACCCGGGATCCGATCACGGGGGCCAGTCGGCTACCCGCCGCCCCGACCGCCGCTGCTGTTACGCTAACGGCCCCCATAACCACGGGGCTCTGTGCGGAGCCGGTGAGGCGGTAAGTGCCGGTTACAGGCCGCTGTCAGCCGTAAATGGCCGGTTACTGTGGGCCCCGCCCCAGTCGACGCCCCCCCCTTCCGGAGCTTAAGGCCCGCCACTGCAAAGTTGCGGAGCTCAGTCCCCACTGTAGCCAGCGGCCGCGGAAGCCGAGCCCGGGCCCCGCCGCCGCCTGCGCCCTCCCAGTTGCCTCGGCGCCTCTGCCTCGTCTCGCCGACGAGCCCGCGGCCGCTCAGCTTCGTTGGCGCCGGCTCCGGCCCACTGTCTCGCTCGCTCGCTCGGCCTTCTCCTCGCTCGTGGCAGCCGATTGCGCCGCTGTAGCTGCCAATGGAGGCCCACATGGGCGCCCCGGTGGGCCAGGAGGGCGTCGGCGAGCCCGGGTCGTCCATGAGGGGCGTCACCGGCAAGTAAGCTCGCCATCAAACCTCGCCCCGGCTCGCCGCTGCCTTCGTGTAATCGCCGAGCTGATCTCGCTTCTGACAGCAATTGGCAACGTCAGTCACTATCTCCGTCTCTGGCACTTCTGGAAACGTTACTTCGTCGTCCGCATTTTTCTTGCTCACCAGTGGCCCATTGCACGGTCCCGAGGTTGCAGGGAAGCTGTGTTTGGGTACAACAACTGGGCCGGTCAGAAGGACCCCACTGGCCAATTCAGCCTGCCGGTGGACTCTGAGCACAAGGCGACGACCATCAGGCTGTACAGGTGAGGTGCACAGGCTCTGACTAATTAAATAAATTATTAATACATACTGTCCCGCCGCAACGATCTTATTCAGGGGACAGCAGACCTAGCAATTCTTGCCACCTGGGTCATCATCGAGACGACCAAGCTGGTGTGGCTGACTTGGGCCTGCCTAATGCCTATGAATTCTGTTGTGCATGCAGCATTGCACAGCCGCACATGCGATCATTCCACCTCTCCTGGATCTCCTTCTTTACAGCCTTCGTGTCTGCCTTTGCTGGTGAGGCGCAGTCATTCTCTTTCTGGCCAGACTCTCAGGTCTAATAAGCAAGGGCGAGCTTCCAACCTTGCAGCAACTCCTGAGCTTTTGAACTTGCTGGATGCCATGCTCACTGTGGCTCCCATCTCTTCCTCCAACAGCCCCTCCACTGATCCCCGTCATTCGCGAGAACCTGGATTTGACCAAGTCTGATATTGGCAATGCTGGAATCGCCGCTGTCACCGGTGCTTTGTTCTCCCGTCTGTTGATTGGTAAGTCTGCCTCAAGTGCGCAAGTGTTCCTCCAAGCTACTCCCCCCTCCCCTGGCACGTCAATCTTGCCGCTAGTTGCCTGTCTGCAATTGCGAGCAAGTGACCAGGCCGAGCTAGAATTTTCTAAGAATATGATGTCCCACTCAAGACAAGGTCACTCTGTGCTGACTGACAAAATTTCACTTTGGATGGGGGGGCCTCTTCAGGAACACTGTGCGACCTTTTCGGACCTCGGCAGAGTGCTGCTGCTTTGCTCATGCTCACTGCTCCGGCAGTCATGTCAATGTGCTTTGTCCGCAATTACATAGGGTTCATGATCGTGAGGTGCTGCATCGGCCTTTCTTTGGGGACATTCGTCAGCTGCCAGGTGAGGTACAGTAGGGACTACATTGCTTACACAAGAACGCGTATTTCGCAGCGTCTGCATCCGAAGTTGCGAATTGTCAGCAGCTCTTACTTGTGGAGCTTAAAATGGTGTGGCACTGGGGTTTGTCTTGATCGACTAGCTCACTCAGAGGTGTGTTGCGCACCGGCTGCTCTTAAATTGTCGTGGCTATTGATGTGGCATGCAGTATTGGATGAGCAGCATGTTCAACACCAAAATTATTGGAGTGGCAAATGGTCTAGCTGCTGGTTGGGGGAACCTTGGGGGAGGGGCAACCCAGGTACAACCACCATCTTCTCAGGCTATCAATGCATGTACTGATCTGGGAATCTGTAGCCTGCTCAGACATCTCAATTGTCCAGTTACGAGTCCCCTTACTTTTTGCAGCCGATTGTCATAAGCTCTGGTTGAGCAATGCCTTCACATTCAGCCTTGTGGTGGTTCTTGCAGCTCATCATGCCTCTTATCTACAACCTCATCCATAAGGACATTGGATCATCGGACTTCACCGCGTGGCGCATTGCCTTCTTCGTACCAGCTGTGGTCCATATTCTAATGGGACTTCTTCTGCTGTTTTTTGCTCAAGACTTGCCCGATGGGCAGTACAGAGCCTTGAAGAAGTCGGGTCAGAAGGTCAGCGACAACGGCGCTAAGGTGCGTTTGATCACTTGCTACAATGTTCTGCAGCTTGGATCCTTGCATACTCGAGCCCATTCCCTTCAGCAAAAACTGCCCTGCTGACTCTTCCTCTGATGTGCAGGTAATCTGGAATGCTGTCACCAATTATCGTACTTGGATTTTCACCATTACTTACGGCTACTGCTTTGGAGTTGAACTGACCATCGATAACGTCATTGCCAACTACTTCTACGATCGCTTCGACATGAACCTCACAGGTAAAGACTAATCAATCTGACGATAATCTACTCTGTTCGTATCACAGTGCCTCCAATTGCCAACAAAGACTGGGTTAACTTCATTCTCACTTATCTGCACTCGCGCCTCTGCAGATGCTGGCTACGTTGCAGCTTCCTTTGGTCTGATGAATATATTCTCTAGGCCCCTGGGTGGTATTATGTCTGACATGTCTGGTGCCAGATATGGAATGAGGGGCCGTATATGGCTCTTATACATCATTCAGGTGAGCTGGATCACTCTTAAGACAAAGACAGTACACTGATGCAGTGCTGTCAATGTTAGTGTCATATCTCAAATTCAAGTTCCGTGCAAAGACGTCTGCAATGATTGTACAACCTGCTCACAGTCTTGGCTACCACATTGCAGACACTTGGAGGAGTGTTTTGCCTCATCCTGGGCAAGATCAATACGCTGGCGCTCTCCATCGTCATCATGCTTATATTCAGTTTCTTTGTGCAGGTGCTAAGTCCGCAGCAGTAATCTAGTTGCGCCACGACATATCTGTATGCTGAGACTCAAGTATGATGTATGCTCAATGAATACACACAACATTGCAGGAGAAAAGGGCAAGGTATACCATAGTAACACTGATTGCAGCATGCGTTGTGTGTTACTAACATGGACTGGTGTCCTTTGTACTCCCATGGCAGGCTGCCTGTGGTTGTACATTTGGCATCATCCCCTTCATCTCCAGACGCTCATTGGGCGTAATTTCTGGACTTGTGGGTGCTGGAGGGAATGCCGGGTCTGCCATCACTCAGGTAAGAGCGATGGCATTGGCGTTGTTATACTCTTCTGGTCTTTGATTTGCCGACAAGACTTCCTGACTGCTACTTTGGTAGCAAGTGACACCAACAACTGGCTGCTTTTGCAGGCTATATTTTTCACGGGAACTGCCTACACAACAGAGCAAGGGCTCACATGGATGGGTGTGATGATCATCTGCGTCTGCGTCATTGTTCTCCTTGTCTGGTTTCCCATGTGGGGTGGAGCTATCTTCCCTGCTCGTGCAGCAAGCACAGGTAATCTGGACTGAGTGCCACATGTTCAGTCACATTGTTCTGCAAATAGAGAAGGAATAGCTAGGTTTGATAGGGTTATAGCTTACAATTCTTGCTCATAACTGAACACCAGCTAGTCATGCAGTCCATGAATAATTCTAACCTCATACGTCATGATGCCAGGCGTGTCTGGTGATGTGCTATCTGTGCTTATGCTTGCCTCGTCCAACCTTTCTGCAGAGGAAACTTACTATGGCAACGAGTGGTCAGCTGAGGAAAAGATGGAGAACAAGCACGCTGCATCCCTCAAGTTTGCAGAAAATGCACGCTCCGAGCGAGGAGCAACTGGCTATCAGGATTACATAGATACCAACGGGGCACCTGGAGCTGCACCGGCCAAGACAGTTGCTGCTGTCTGAGTATGTTAGTGGACAGTTGCACAAGTGGCTCTTAACAGGGTATGGACTGGATGCAGGTTGTGTATAGCAGCATCCTCCACTGCAACCTTCAACATGTACAAGTTGCTGTTTGAAAATCGCCATTGTTGGTGGGGCCATTTTACTTAGAAGTGTCATGAGGTTTTTCAGCCACTTTCCGCTCCTCCTCTTGGCTGATTGGTAGCCATCCTAAATTTCGCGAAATCTGGGACCACCCCACTCAATGTAGTTATCTATACTTTATAGATTGGGACCAACCCTAATTGGGACCAACCCTCTTTCTAAACATCCTACTCAGCCCTCTTAACACATTTTTCCGACGCTGTTGACCGGGTAATACAGAGAGATTAGACAGACTCGTAGGTGATACGAGTTAATCAACCCCTAGTATGTACAATGCCACACACCCTTTGATGAAATCCTTTGAGCTGTGCCATTTACTGTGTTGCCAGCAAATGTGCTGCCCTTCATAAGTATGTGCTGTTGCGATGAAGACAGTACGTACCAGGCTGTGACCAGTGTCTCTCAGATTGGTCAGAAAACAGTACTGTTATCTAGTTGCAGATTGTTTGGAGCTTACAGATAACAATGTTCCAAGTCATTAGAGATTGAATAGCCCTGCGACTTCAGATTATTACTCTCATTAACATAGATGTGTACGCTCAGCTTGTGAAGCGAAACATTTGACACAGTGCCTCCAAAAGGAACCGCAGAACCTCTCTTTCGTTAAAATTCGACTTCCTTACTCTTCTGCTACTTACCTGCTCGTTGTGCAATTCATGTAACTTCTACTGAGCATAAACCGCTCACGAACACTTGCGGTCACAACGAGTGACAATCCCGAAGTCTACAAGTGAAATTCTCGAGTCGTTTGCAAATTGTGCCAAGGTGTAGCAATATTGATTCAGCAGCTGCAGCCGTGTTGAAAAGAACATGACGCAATCACCAGCACCGCACACCGCATGTAGCACTGCCCCCTTTGCTACTTTGTCATATCATCACGCGGAATCGAACCCTTGCCAAGGCTTGATTATCCGAGACCCCTGAAAATGTGGCGCGAGTCGTATGCTCCCACCGGCGCTCCTCCACCAGGCGGCTAGGGAGGATTTGCCACCAGCCATTGATATGGCGAGACGCTTCGCTGGAGCTTTTCCAGGTGTTCATCTTTCTATGTTAAGACCAATGACAATCATTGCTCTCTACTGGAAAAGTCTTTCTCACTTTCAGTTGTGCAAGCATTGAAATGTAAGATCTGTGCAAAAAGTGCCTACGCAAGCATTGCCCGTGTCGATGGCACTTGGCGAGGCACGGCGGAACCGCTGTCCGGCCAGAGCGCGGTGGTCGCAGGCAGCCAGGCAACTCGGATCACGCGACGCGGTAAATCCCAGGGAGCGCGAGGGCGTCCTGGGAGAGCGCTGGGGCCACTGGCAGTGGCCAGAGTCGTCAAGTACAAAAGGCAAGCAGATCGACAAGCACATCTACACTGCTATGCCGGCGCGGGGGAGGAGTGCCTGTACTGAGTGATGGAGGGCCTGAGTGGCCAACGACGATCGCAAGCACATCTGCAGATGCACATCTCCTGCTGCTAAGCTGACCCGCTCAGTATTCAGACCCGCTCAGTCACGAAAAGGTCAGCCAGTAGAGGTTGGCAATCGGTGCCAGAACACCTGACAGCAAACTGGCAGCCCTTTCTGCCATCTACTAAAGCTCGTGGGTTTCAGGGGGGCGACGCTTGTCAATTGATGGAGGGCCTGAGCTGCCAAGTACAAGGGCAAGCACATCCCACAGACGTACATCACCTGCTGCTAAGTCGACCCGCTTGGTATCCACGGGCCAGCAGAAAGTGGACGTCGTCGTGGTCCCCGTACACCGGACGGCTGATCCCAAGCCCTCTTGTGCCCGCCGAGTAAAGTTAAATGGACAAAGCGGCGCTCCCGAAGGAGTCGGCGAGGTGTGCGCATGAAATGAAAGGGAGGCCAATCCAAGCCAGTACATTCTTTAGGGGAACAATCAGTGCAGAAATAGCAAGGCCACAGGAAACGAAGCCCTCTGCTAACGTGGCTAAGGTAACAGTGTGACCGTAGAAACCAAAGTGGGCGAGGGCTCTGAAATGCCCGCCCGAAAAGACTGGACAAGGTCCGGAGGGGCCGAATAGCGCCGAAAAGTGGACTAAATAAGTGGTACGTCGCCAACAATCGGTGCCCGAACACCGGGCCGCTAATCCCGAACCCTTTGCGGGCCCGCCCGCGTTAAGGCTCGTCGGGGGACACGTGGCGGCGCCTCGGGGGCCTCGCCCGGGCGAGGGGCCTGCAGGCGGCCCTCGACCCCGCCGCCGCCGCCGCCGCCGCCGCCATCGCCGTCGCCGCGTGCGAGATGCGGCAGACGGCGGCCGCGAGCCACGGCAGTGCTCTCNCATCCGCGCCGCGCGCCTCGCCCTGAGGCTGGCGGTCGTCGCCGTGCTCCTGCGCGCGCGGCTCGCCGTCGCTGCCTCCGGCGCCGCCCCGAGCCCCGCCGCGCATCCGGTATACTTCGAGCCCCACCCCGTCAAGCTCTAGGACGTGCAACTTCAGCTAAAGTACTTCCCATCGATGGGAGCTTCACGCACACGTCCTGCTTATTTGGTCTTGCTGGTCTTCAGTGTCGCCAAGATCTACCGCGTAACTTGCTGCATCTCTGCTGGCCATGATCGCCTCGCACCTGCATGCGCCGGCTATTGACATCGTGGAGATGTAGTACTAATCTTTGTGGCATGGATGTCCGTCATGATTTGATCTTACCTTGCAAAGCGGACTTTGAGCCTTGACTCGATTACGCAGATCATCAAAGTGAACGAAACCGCTGCTTTCAGGAAGGGATTCTGCTGCCTGCCGTCTGTGCAGAGCTTGATGAACTATATCATTACCGCTGCTCGTCGCTGCCACCTTCAGTAAGCAGCTGTTCTGACCATCCAGGGAGGACTGCATGATGCTTCTGTGTCAGATCAAGTCTAATCCAGAAGCAGACACGCCTGGAGTCGGGCAATCGGACCAATGTGCCCTACAGTTCGAGTCAGCTATTAGGTGATTGATATATATCACCCTATCTGTGCGCAACGAGCGTTCTATGTCTTTCCTCGTTACTGCATTTCGTGTGTCGTGTGCCGCCACTTCTGATGCCAATGCACTCCCGTTGCGTTGGTCATATCAACCTCTTTGCTCTAGTTAACCAGAGCAACTTCGCTTCGCCTAGCCTGAGGTCCAACAGGCCTGCAGAGCAGGACTTGTCAACTGATGTTACAAGCTAACCACAAAGATGTGCAACTGTCGTACAAATTTGATCTGACCACATGCCTTTTGCATGCTGCACTCCTTTGCAGCGCAACAAGAGGGCTCTCTGCATGCACGGGCCAACCCAAACAACCTGCCAAGAAGTCTTGCTGCTCCAGAGTCAGTCAAATGCTTCAGACGCTTGCCATTGGCAACCCTGACCTGTACCTTGCAGTGCAAACGCAGCCATCCATGAATGAGCCCTGCAAAAAGGTACAATACTACTGAAACACCTGACTGCAGCTTTCTGAGTTGATCAAGTCACTCTGTAAATAGTTGTAGGTGTCTTCTTTCGTTCGGCGCACATGAGTGCTGCAGGACATTGAATATAATAAGTCTTACATGCAAGCCAGGATACAGCCTCAACAACAAAGCATCTTTCAACATGCTTCAGTGCTCTCCGCTTTGCCAGGAACTCCAGGCACAGCTTTCCCATAGCGTGAAGCTGAAGACGAACATCTTCAAGCTCTGCCCCAGCTCGAAGCTGCTTCCTCAGCTTGTTGTCACCCCTGCAAACAAGTGCCCAGTCACATTGCTCGGAGATGTATCTGCCAGGTGAGCATGCAATCAGCATGCAACGAACTGATGGCCTCTCTAGAGTCTAAGCCGATTGAGGCAATCTGCTTTCAGAAATTGCTCATACTGGCGATATATCTGCCTTCTCGTATTTATAGGGAACTGACAACGAAACACGGATGTGGGTGTCAAGGTGGTAGTGATTTCTAACGTATACTACATTTGGCTTGCTTGCACCTTCATTCGCCAACCCCAGTGGAAGCAGTACTTATGGGCGCCTCGAGAGTGGTGCAGGGTGAAGCTTCCCAAGCTGGCTCAGGCATGCGCTGACACTTCCACGGCCTGCTCCACTTGCATCGGAAACATCACACAGGCTGCCACCAAGCTTGCTCAGGGGTCACCTTCTACTAAAGTGGCGCAGGATTGCCGGACAGTTGTCATGGTTCGCCTCGCACAAAGTCAGGTGAGCAGGCTAGCAAAGATACACACTTAGCCAATGAAGCTGTTCGTGCGTTGCTAGGAGCAAGAGTAGTTCTGTATAAAAGAGGGGCTTGTTGCTTGTCCGAGATAAGCCAAGAGGTCACGAATAACTCCTGGGCACTTATTGTATATCTGCCAAGACCTCAATCAAGAGAAGGTGACAGGCACCTCGGTCTGTTACATGCTTCGTCAGCTGTCGTGGGCAAAATGACTTTTTCGTGGCTGTGCTTCGGTATAAGTCCAGGTCTCCACTGTGGCTTACTGGACCTTGCAAGAGTAATCTGTGTGGTGCAATAATCGGCATGGACTACGTGCAGGCATCGTCAGTGGCCTACTCCTTTGTGGCAATCCAGTCAGGGTGCAAGGTGCTACCAGCTGCAAATCCTGGGCACCTGCTGCCACCAGTACCTAGCCCAGCTGGGCTCCCACATACAGCCAACCAAGGGCCACGCCCCAAGCACGAGTCGAAACCTCCAGCAGGTGTCCAAGCCTGCTAATTGTAGCGGAGCATAAGCTTGCACGACGTGATTGTTCTGCTTATCATGCAATCGAGCTCCTCTTACAGCCTGAGGAGCTCAACCTCGAAAGCCACTCTGCGACCAGCACTCACACACATCATCGTTGCATGTCTAAGACATGGATCTCTGTGCCAAAGCTACTGCAGTTGTAGTCCGGTCTAAGCCGAAGCTGATGGTCTAATTTTTGCCATTGACCAGAGGAACATCCTAAGCCCAGCGCAAGCCTGGCCCCATTGGCAACACCAACCTCACTCCTGTCCCTTGGTGGGGGCTCAATCTGGTTTGCAGCAGTTTTAGCTGCCTGCTTGTGGCTGTGAACAGCCTTGTCTGGGGCAAGACACTACACCAAGATCAGCTACTTGTGATGACGTTATCTGGCACGGCAACATGGCAGTATACAGGCTGCCTTTCATTGTAGCTGTATCGTGGATACTTCACATACTGACAGACAAATGATTCAAGAAAGAAGGCCTTCCCCCGACTGAGTACAACTGTCTGAATATGGGATGGACCACTTTGATGGTTCTTCAAGCCCTTTCATAGCTTTCGACCTCAAAACGTTGCCTGGATGCCGCTTTCTAATTGATGAATGAGAAATTACCTCAAATAAGGTCCTGGGACACTGCATGCAATGAAGGTGCAGGTTGTCACAATAATTGGTATTCACACGCAGCTGCATCACTAGCCTTCTTCTCTCCACAGTCAAGCATTGCCAACATATATTGCACAGGTTGCAGTTGACGCTGCTCACAAGGGCTCAAATGGCTAGCTACAAAGGCATTGCTCAAGGAGGCACTTGAAAGCGGCTCCTCTGTCCTGACAACAGGCTGGACAACCTGCTCGGCAAGTGGCTGACGACGTGCCTCCGCTTGCGGGGGCTGGGCTAAGTCAGCTCATCCTCGGCATTCTCCCGGTCTTTGAGGGTGTTCTTTGCTCTAAGCAGGAGCATGGTTTTCCAGGAGTCCTGCAATGCCAGATGATGGTAATATTGAAGGTCACAGCAGCTACTCAGAGGCAACCCAGATGGTCAGCTTGACTCTGGCAGCCTCACAGACCAATTGTCCAAAGACAAGCATAGCTGCCTTGCAGGTGACAAGCTGGACAACAGAGTACGACAGACACATTCGGGCAAGAAGGGCAAGCGGGTGCTGCACCAGGCGTGTCATGCTGTCAAACTCCCGCACAACTTCAGTGAACTGCTCTACGTCCTCGGCACCCACTGCCTCTGTCAGGTCTGCCAGGAACTTGTATTCGCGCGTGCCTGTGAAGGTTGCGTCCAGCTCCTGATAGCGGTCCAGCATGCGTTGCAGCGAGACTGAGTCGCCGCTTTGGTGGCATAGCCGGCACAGCCCAGCATTCAGCAGGTAGCCCTTTACGCTATACTTAAGGAGGTTGCTGTCCATGGACGCCTGCGCAATCTCCTCGAATATGTCGATTGCACGCTGATACCTGCATGTTCCGAAAGACGGCAGCAACTCTTGGGGCTGCATGCTTGCATAACTTCAGCCTGCGCTTTTGGCTCTACCGCGTGGAGCAATGCCACAAAATATCATGACGCATGCACAGCACAGGTGTCTTTACACGAGGCACGACGCCTGATCTGCAATGAGCACTACATGTGATGACTCAGGTCCAACTTACTGCTCGAGCTGCGCTGCAAACTGCGCAACCTTCAGGCGGCACTGGTTCCCGCTGCTTGTGGCCTCCTCACCCTGGTAGAAGTCTGCCGCCTTCTCAAACCACGCCATCGCGTTCTCAACCTGCTCCTCCTTCTCGTAAAGCTCCCCAATGTCCTGCCCTCGCATGCACATTCCGGAAGTCGTCAAACCGCGAACACATACTAGTAACGTGTAGCCCAATATACACCTCCACCAGAAATAAAGACTGATCCGAGGTAAACGGGAAGTGACAGGGAAGAATTTGAACATAAATCTTCTGGGACACCACCAAAGGCAGAGCAATCACAAGGAATGGGTGATCATAGGTTAGAGCCGGGCGGGCAGTGACATGTCTTGCGCTTACTACTTAGCACCTTCTGACCCTTCTAGAGCGCCAATCAGTGCGGCCAAGAGGGCTGCACCTTGCAGTGCTTGGCGGCCATACTGAGGCGCCCAAGGTCAGTCAGGTATTCAACCGCCAGCTGGAGGCACTCAAGGGCCGCTGCACGACCGCAAGCCCAGCCCAACCCAAGCGCCGCAGACCCCAGCACCGTCAGCAAGGTGCGCCACGATCCCACTCGTGGTCAGCAAGGTACTTAAATCCACGCCTTGCACCTGGCGTGTTGCCCTTCTTGTAGCAATTGGCGGCGTCCACGAGCGCCGAGGCCGCCTCGTGCTTGCTGTCCAGCTGCACCAGAAACGGGGGCCCCGCACCGTGCGTGTCAAGGCCAGGGCGGCATCACCTCGAGCCCAAGAAGCTGTGCGACTTCTTCAACGTCGGCTGGCATGCCCAAAGGTGGTGCAAGCGACGAGAATTGAACAACCGTGGGAGGCGGGCGCACCTTGGTCAGCTGCAGCTCCGACAGCCGGCGGTACGTCTCCCCGCCCTTGTCCCCTGCGGCGGCGGCGGCGGCGGCGGCGCCGTCAGCACCGCCAGGCCGCCGTCGTCGTCGCCGGATCGAGCGGCGGAGCAGACGCGCCGGCGCTGGCTGCCGATGGCTGCCGGAGCTGGGGAAAAACAAGCGCTCAAGGCGGCGCAGCGGTCGGGGGTTGAACCCTGGTGGGTCGAGGGGCCACCGACAGGCCTTGGCGAGCTTGTAGGCCGTCGCGGCGCGCTCGAGCAGGTCCGCGGCGTCCTCGAAGCGGCTGCCGGCGAACAGCGCGAAGCCTCGGGCCTTCTTGTCCGCCTTGGCCGCCAGCTCGTCGCCCCTCGCCTCCTGGTCCGCCANCGCCGCCGCCGCCGCCGCCGCCGCCACCGCCGCCACCGCCAATCCCGCTGCCGCCGCCGGGCGTTCTCAGCAGCGGTCAGCCGTGCGAGGTTTTGGCGCGTCCGCGGCCGCGACGTCGGCCGGAGCGTAGCGTCCGCCCCGGCGGGGCTGGCTGCTCTGGCTCTCGCCCGGCCTCGGCGCCGTCAATCGCGGCGGCGGCGGCGGCGGGAAACGCGGCGGGCAGGGAGACTAGAAACTGCGGGGAAAGACGGCGGGACGACGGCGCGCGCCGCGACTTAACGACCGTCTCGCCTCCGTCAGTTAGCTTCGCCCAGACATGGACTTTCCCAGCGACTCGTGACACAACGTCTGCCCATCTCATTCCCAATCGCCAGTGAGACTCCCGAGTTGCCCCAAGTCAGGATCGGAGCCGAGCCCAGCCAAGCCAAGCTCCTAGTCCAGACTTTTGTGAGCCTGCAGCGGCCGATCCTCGGACCGGTATCGGCGAGCCCTGCCACACGGGGCCAGTGGTGACACACTTGCATGTTGACACTCACTGAGCCGGACTTGTGGAGCCGTCTAGTGAGCGGACATACTGCCTGCAACAGATCAGATCGCCCTGCCCGCGGGTTTGCTGGCTGCGCCTTGTCCCAGTCAGTAAGGACTGAGGCAGCAAAGATGGGCGGGCTGTAAGCAGCAAAACGAGCACGGCAGCCCTGCCGGCGGGCTTTTATTTGTTTTCAGAGGACAGGCGCAGGCGAACGATGAAAATGGATGTGCTTCCACTCCCACTCGCCACCCTCATTCTGCCTCCGCTCCCACACCCTCGTCTCGTTGGACGCACTCACGTAGCCCTGCAGCGCCCGACCCTTCTTCTGGTGCAGCCGAGTATACATGACCAGCCCAATATCGCCAATCAAAATGGTCTTCACGCCAGCCATTGTAGACAATGGCGGGGGGCCCCTCTCTGCGTCTCCAGCTACGGCCTTGTCCACTGCTGTGCAGTCGAAGTAAAACTGGTGAAAGGGTATACCTTCCACAAGATGACCTGTACAGGGTGGACAATGAGTTAAATATAGCAACCATTAGCTCTTCTCCAATTATGGAACCTGAAGGAGATGCTGGGATTGCCTGTCTCCTGTGTACAACAAAGGCATATGAATGGGCGGCGTACAATCACATGGCGTGTAAAGGCTCACCTTGTGCCTCCGGCTCGAACGCCGTCAGTCCTGGATCGCACAATCGACAGTAGGTGGCAAAATCGCCTGTGTCAATGGAGGTCAAAAGCTCCCTCGTTGCCGACAGCAGATCCTCCTATGCAGTGTGTGAAGCGACCACGAAAGGTTCTACTGCCCTCAGCTTGCTGGCAGGCTGGAGGTGTAAGATTTGGCTGAATACTGGCTAATTTGCAAATTTTTGTGCAGGGCTTTTGAATGACAAGGAGGCAAAGTCACAGTCTACAAAGTAGCAGCCAGGAACAGAGGTTGAGGCAACAGAGCGACTTCCAGCAGGTTGATGCTGACCTGGAGGAAGGGCTTGAACAGGGGCACTATGGATTTGTACACTTCGTCCACCGTCCTGGTTGCATCAATCTGATCATCTCAACAACTGTCAGGCAAGCTTGTAAAGCCTGGACAGCTTGGACTGTCATGCAGCTTGCATGCTTGTCTCGGCTTCTGCAACATCATGTCACTGAACGTATGCTTTATCATGGATACACTCTCTGGCACCTTGTGTTTGTTCCTTCTCTCATTTATTTATCAGCTTGTCCTTCTCATGCGGTGACCTGAAGGCTGTACATAAGCAAATCAAACCTCTAATCTCCACCTGACATGGCATCAATAAGACACTTATTGTGAAGAAAGCAGGTTGTAGCAATGGTGCTGAGAAGAGCAGCGGCATACCTTGCGTACTCGACTTCGAGTGTCGTAGTATTGAATCACAGGCATACTTTGCTCCACAAAGACATGAAACCGTTTGCGTATTGTCTCAGCATTGTCGTCAATCCTACCCTGTCAGAGCAGGCAACTTCAAGCTTTCATTCATAGCTTGTCTTTCCATCGAAGTTGGTGAGAGATGGGGAGTGAGCAAGCTCATGTTGTTGGGGCATACATGCGCTGCTATTCAACTTGAGTTGCTTCTAAGCTGCTCTTGAGGGTCAGGCATTTGCGTCATCTATACCTCATTCCTGTTCAGCAGCCGCGTCTCCATAACCTGTTCTGGGCAGTCGAAGAAGAGAATGAACTCTGGATCTATCCCCGTCTGCCAACAACTAGCCACTTTCAGTTGCAAACCATGCGAATGCATAGCATGACCATCAGCTGCTCAAGCACTTGAAGGAATAAGTCCTGGACAAGATGGTACTGCTTATTTTTCTGTCAGATGATGAAGATGCAATTACAAGAAACTCAAATGTCTCCCTGAGAAATAGCAGCTGGGCCTACACTAAAGTCCGCTAATCAATGTAAGGGGTAGTTGCACTTGAGCTTCTAGTATATATTAGCTTCTGGTCATAGTGAGCATACTAAGGAAGAGCAACACCAAACGTACATTGCGTTCGAAGATAGTTCGGTTCTCATCGTTCCGTGGAAAGCCATCAATGAGAAACTTGTCCTTCCCACTCTCCTTCATCGCCTTGCTAAGGAGACCTACAGTGACTTCTGCAGGAACAATCTTGCCCTCCTTGATCATTGTCTGAATCATAGTTCTGCACCAACGACACAGACCAAAGCGAGTAGTCATTAACAAGCATGATCACGGGAGAAGGACAGGGTATACTTTGTTGTCCTCTTCATCTCTGATGATGTGTACATGCCAAGGCTGCCTCTCAATGCAGACAAGGCTGCCAAAACATATCCAGGACAGCACTTGATTGCTGATTCTTCCTCTAAGCTTGTCAGAGTAGAAAGCTCCGAGCTCGGCTTCAGGGACGAACCCAAACTCAGATCCAGACTTTATCTCAGCCCTAAGCAAGTCGCCAGCACTCAAGTGCACAAAGCCAAAGTCCTGTACTATCCTTGCACATTGCGTTCCTTTTCCACTGCCAGGACCTCCTGTGAGAAGACAGTCAAGGGCCATGCAAAAGGAGGATATGAGATGGAGCTATCCATATGAAAATGCACACATTCAGCAAGGGCAGGAGAGAAGCGATCGTAGCTGCCAAAATCTCAGGTGTGAGGGAGGATGCTGCAAGTCAAAGACTATCAGTTCTCCAGAGGTAGGCAGCACATACCAAGAACAAACACAACACGAGGGTTTGTTGCAGTATTCAATGACGGGAGCTTCTGGCCAGCTGCTCCTGCTGTGTCCTGTGCACACCTTTCCTTGGTCAGAAAATAGACGATTCTTCCAGAAGGAAACGGTGGGTGTGAAAGGGCAGCCCCGGAAAGTAGGTCTCGGACCAGGTTTAAGGGGAAGCCTGATTAGAGCTGTGTGCTTCGTGACATGAGCAATTAGACTTGCTTGAACAAGTCATGGTCTGCTTCAGTGTGATGCGCATTCACAAGAAGAAGGTACGAAATGTCTACATGACGTGAGTAGCAGAGTTAATTGCTCAACCCAGGTACCTTGGCAGTGGAGGCGTCAGTGGTAAGGGTGGCGGCGTCAGCAACAGGCGCACTCAAGCACACAGCAAAAGCTCCAGCAGCGAAGCCCCACGCGCTCCAGCCGGGCTGAATCGAGAGTCATTCTCAGTCGGACATCAGGAACCAAAGTGATGGGTACTCGTCCTACCTCGTGCGCTGTTAAACCGCCGAAGTGGCCGGACGGCCGCGCTGAGCGGAGCAGCACACCGTCACCATGCTGATCGGCTGCTTTAACTTACTTCCTGGCGATTGTTAAGATCGCCAACAATGTGGTGCTAAATTGCTTGCGGCATTAATTGCATGGATTCCCGATGGTCTTAGGGGACTGAAGCGCTTTCAAGCTGTCCGTAGCATGCGGGCCGTATGACCAGATCCACGCTTCGCCATGGTCTGTTCTCGTCGGAGGAGGTACAGCGGAGTCCTTACCAGGGCTGCCTTTGGCGCATCTGACAGCAAATCCAGGCGCCAGATGCGAGACGCCGGGCCCGCTCCCGGCGAGCGAGGTGGTGCTGCCGCAATGTGCAGCGCCGGCGGCCGTCCCTGCACGCAATGCAGCGCGGATCCGGCCATCTATCAGCGGCGGCGTCGTAGTCGTCGTCGTCGTCGTCGTCGATCCGGCCGGCCCGACGAGCAGCGCGGCATGGACTGCCAGGGGCGGCGGCAGTCTGCTCACCGCGGCGCCGGCGGCGGAGCCAGCAGCCGGGCGGAGCCGCCGCAGGAGCTCTTGCAGGCCGCGGCGGCCTGCCATGGTGGGCCGGCCGCCGTCTCCGCCGACGCCG
>WELB01000021.1:275257-290423 GCA_009602725.1 Spirogloea muscicola
GGCCGTGGGCCGAGCTCGCGGACCGCGCCGCCGTGTCGCGGCCCGGGTCTGCCGCCGACGCGCTGGCGCGCCTGCGCCGCAACGGCGCCTACTTCGCCGTCAACTACGCGCTGGTCGTGGCCGCCGCCGTCGCCGCCACCATGCTCTTCCACCCTGCCGCGCTCCTGGCGCTGGTCGCGCTGCTCGCCCTCTGGGCCTGGGCGCTGGTCCTCCGCGGCGTCGACCGCCCGCTGGAGCTCGGCGGCCGCGTGCTGGGCGAGCGCGACAAGGTCGTCGCCCTCTCCGTCATCACGCTCCTCGTCGTCGCGCTCGGCGGCGTCGCCTCCGCCTTCTTCACCGGCCTCACGCTCGGCGGCCTCGCCGTCGCCGCCCACGCCGTGCTGCGCGCCCCCGACGACCTCTTCCTGGACGAGCCCGACTCGCTGGGCGCGCCCGGCGGCGCCGGCGGCTTCCTCGGCTCCCTCCTCGGCCCGCCCGGCCCGGCGCTGCCGGTTGTGACCACCGCCGGCCGCTCGTGATGACCCCAACTGGACATTGCTGGAGGCGATCACAACTACAATGCCAAATGTACACTCTGCCAGCACTGGATCCGCTATTACATTCATTACTTTCGCTCCCCTTCTGTGGTCTTGATCTCCCTCAAGGCCGACGAATGTGTCGTACTGGTAGCCCTAAACGTACCCACATTAACCGAAGTTAACCCATACCCACTGTCTACGGAAATTTAGGCTGGTATCACGGAGATCATGGAGGACCTGCTCCAAGCAGAGGTTGCCTCTGCCTGTGGTCTTGTCCGCGAACTGACAAACGGCTTGTACAAGCTGCCTTGCATGGCTCGCTCGAGTGGCATAGAGCAACGAGCAAAGGCAAACCTCGCAGTGACTGTGATCAATGCTGCAGATCACGGCAAGCTGGGAGAAATTAGCACCTGGCCTGGCCTGATTGTGGCGTTAACAGCACGTGAGCGCCCATGGCTCCCGTATATAGAAATCAATGTAATGAGTGTGCTGCGAAAAAGTCATGTCAAGAATACTAAGGTGCTTCAATTCGATCAGCTTTGGAAAGCGCTGTAGGGCTTGCGATGCCACCATGATGACCGTGAGATCAATTGTCCTTCTTAGATTCAGGAGCTGGTTGGTTGTCGGCGTCCGAAGACACCTCCGCGCTGGTGGGCACCTTGACCTCCTCCTCGTCCAGGATTGCCTCGTCATACTCGAGTAGCTGCCAGCGGCGGGTTTACAATCAGCTCCTACACCAAAGATGCTCAGTGGCTGGCGAGTGGCTGGCGAGTGGCTGGCGACGAGCTATGCCGTTGGGATATTATGCAAGCGGCATCCTCACTTCTCATAATAAAAGGATCTGAAGATTGTCAAATAGCACATCGTTAACAGCATCGTCAAGGCGATCACTGACCTGCTTGAGCTCCCCAGCCCAGAGGACGTGGACGCCGAGGAAGCAAATGACCCCCGGGACGATGTACAGCAGCGCCGGCTTCAGACACCATGGCACAAAGCAAATGGCATTGACAATCACCATTGTCAGCACAATTTCAGAAATATGATGCGCTACATGTCAGGAGCACTCTGGCGCTTTCTTAGGTGGTTGTGGACAGATACAGTACACTTGCCATGAGCTCATCCAAGCAATTTAACAAGTCACACAACGTGCTCTGCAGCAATTGCTTGTATGAAGCATCAAAATCATTTCTTGCCGTCCTCTACTCCTGCTCAAGGCCAAATGCGATGGCGAGTTGAGGATTTTAGTACCTGAGCAGCCTGGAACCAATTCATTATAACAATAGTAACCACCAGACCAACACAGTAACCGAGGAACGTGCTGTAGAAGTACTTCTTGTGTGGGCCACGGGACATGTCAAAGCGGAGGGCCAAGGCAACGAAGATGCCTGGCGTGGTGACAAGCAGAGGATCAGCAGCCCAACACCCCTTTTGTTTGATCACACAATTGAGCTGACACAGGAGTTCGTCAAATATGTGGACTATTTACTGATACATTTGGCTGCAATGTTGGAGGAGAAGCTAGCAGTGCAGATTTCACATATAAATTCAATGCCACACAAGGTGAGTACAGGCCTCAGTGACCTGGTATAACGATGTCCCCCAGCCCCAGCATGGAGAAGGGTCGCAGCATATCCCCCGTAGGAAAGAGAAGCTGCACCGCAACAGAAATGCCCAGAAATATGTCACGATACTACTTCACAGGTCGAATGCCACCTTCAGTACAGCCTATGTTGTCATGGTTTCAAGCGGCACAATTCTGCCCGTACGATGTCCATTTGACACATGAGCTCTGCTAATGAAGAAAGGCAACATGAGCTCCTTGACAACACATAAAAGTACGTGGGAAAGGGCATACGAACTTTAATCGGAGCGTCAAAGGACTTGGCCACGCTGACCATTACCGGCGTGCAGAAGACCCAGAAGATGTCATATACAAAAAGACCTGACTGAGGGACGAGATAGAGCGCTGCTCAGCAAGTTCTGCAGTAAGTTGTCAGGTCGACCTATCTGCTTCATCACGTCACATAAGGACAGCTTTCTTATGCAATGCAGAGAGCAGGGTGTGTGCAACTATCCAGGGGCTATGAAACGGTTGCTGTATAGAAAGGTAAGAGGTGCTTGCGGGTGGACACAGCAGCCTACTAATAGGATTGCGCCAATCTTGAAAGACCCAAGGGAAAGCATCTCAATACCCTGCAGACCAACAGCTCAAGAATGATGAGTTACAATGATATCCTTGGTACTTAATATCTATATTGCCGTGTTACAAAGTGGCAGAAAGTAGGGAGTACTACAGGGCGCACAGGTGACCGCAGCAGAGGGTTCACCGAGACACTGAGTGGCAAACTAGTAAAGCTAGGCTGTCTGATGCTCAAAGAGAGCAGCCAAAGTGCTTTCTGCTGCTGAGACGAGCAAAGGAAGCTCAAGCAGACACTGATGGTGGACACTCTGCAAGAGCTAACCTGCAAGCTGAAGGCGAGGCCAAGCGTATTGCTCGCCAGCCAGTGCTTCTGCAAGATGTACCACACACAGAAGGCGGTAGCTGGAATGCCGGCTACGATTTGCGACCGTGTGAAGTCGATCTCTAGTTCTGCAAGTAGCACAGGAAGGTGCTAAATGTCAGTGAAGTGGCTGAGAGGGTCTCCCAAAGTGATATCAGCTATAATTGAGGGGAAAAAGGGTGTGCAGCACACCGACTCACTCTTGAAGACTGGGAGGCGGAGGATGATGACGTTCTCATTCCACGGCTTGGGCATGAACGGCGAGATCAACGGGAGCACCGTCGCTCTGTGAAGGAGGGTGCAGACGCGAGGAGCAGGGGTTTGCATCAGTCAGTTGGCGGGCAGCAGGACTGCGACCGGACTGGAGGGCTGTGACAGCTGTGACCTCTCTGGCCAGCTGGGAAGACTCCTCGCCGCTGGCGAGGACAGCAGGAGCGGCTGGAAGCCTCGCTGTTGAAGAAGACCGTTGAAGGCAAGCCGGATGTGGTTTGGCCAAGCTGCCATTGTGGGGCCGGAGCTCACCCCAATGCGAGAATGCCGAGGACGACAAAGTAGAGGGTGAGAACGGTGTTGACGAGGTCCTTGGGCAGGAACTTGAAGAGGAGGAAGAGGGAGAGGAGGATGGCGCTGCCGATGAAAGGGAACCGCATGGCGTGCTCCTTGGACATGGTCTCCTGCCGCGACAAGCGGAGCAGCACTCGCCGCTCAGGACTGACACAATCAGCGTACAGGGCAGGCGCGCTTCCGGCCCCGTCGGCGACAGATGCGACGACTGCCCAAGAGAGGAGCCCACATGGGTGCTCGCCAGCGCGGACGTCCGCAGGACGAAAACGAGAACCCATTTTGACGAAAACCCATTTCGCTGCCCCGGACTGCAGTAGTACTAGAGCTGCTGATCAGGCATTCCGTAATGCATGCATGCACAACGCCTCTTTCTCTCGATGGCCAGCCAGCCGGCTGTGCGGAGCCCAGGTCTCGGTGGGAACGGCGCCGAGGTCTCACGGCCGGCGAGGAGGGCTTGACGGAGCGGTGGCAGCCGACAAAGACGGTGAGGCAGGCCGTGAGGACGACGTTGAGGTTAGGGTCGACGCGGACGAAGAGCGGCGCGACGGCGAGGCCTGCGCACAGCAGGTCTGGGGAGTGAGCGAGTCGGGCCGGGCCTGCCACGCGATCTCGGCGCTCGCCGCCGCGGCGGCACTGCCAGCCGCTGCCNATGGCCATGGGGGGCCCGCGGAGCCCGCCGCGATCGGCGGCGCGCGCCGCGGCTGCGCCGGTCTAGGGCGCGGGGCGGGGGCTAGGGTTTCGGGGCTTCCAACTGCAACTGCCGCCACGGTGGCGCCGACTCCTGAGGACGTGGTATCCACGTGTGCTCCGGCTCCGTGCCAGTCACGACTCTCGCCGCCGTCGAGAACGGGCATTCCGGAACTCGGCAGCTTGCCAACCGGCCGCCCCTCTCCCCACCCGCTCGGGCTGCGGCCTCGTGGCGGGTCCCCCGCCGAGGTGGCAGCCTTCCGTCCACGTGGCAGATCGCTGCCAACGTGGCAGGAATGACATGGCAGACGGGCGGCCGGCGGCGCGCCTGGCCCGGATAGCGCGAGATGCTCCCGCCTCCCTCCTCACCCCTCCCTTCCCCCCTCCCCTCGCTCTCGCACCTCTCTCCCCAAAGTCACCTCGTAGATGTTACCAGAGCCTCTCTTCTATGGCCCGGCCCCCTCTCCTGACGAGCCACCTCCCCGGGCCTGGCCAGCCACCGCCCCCCCCCCTCACTCTTCTGCACCGTATCGCGGCGGACGGCGGCTGCGGCGGCGGCGGCGGCGGCGGCGGCGGCGGCGGATGATGCGGATGCGGCGGCGGCGGAACCGGCGGGCAGCCGTGCGCGGCCGTGCGGGAGGCCCTGCAGTGGGAGGTTGAGCTCCGGACGACGACCACGGAGGGCCTGGCTCTGCCAACGAGGCTTGCCAGGGGGCCAATGGCCCTGCGCCAGGCCGTCCTGATCCATGGCTCGCTGGCGCCGGGGTTGGCTGCCTCGGACCGCGCCAAGAATCTGCAATTGAGGTGAAATAGCCACTCGAAATTGAAGCTGGCAATGTACTGGCTTGCAAGTTAGCCCCATCGTCTGATATCGTGATAGATAGCCACAACGACCAGCCAGGCATTACAGCCAGCCTAGAGCAGTACGTCTCGGTCAAGTATGCCGTTTGCTGTCTCTGAGTGGCGCTGTCTGACGGTCAGTGGCAGCACTGTAGCTCGTTGTCAAGCGTGTGCATCCATTGCAGAGGGACAGAGTTGGCACCTGCCAGTGACAGGAGGATAACATGCTATGCTCTTACTGTTGTGACGCTTTGTAGCTGATGACGACTTCTGCTTCGTCTGCAGCTTTGCATGTTGGCATTCGGCATCGAAGCTCTTGCCAGCTCGTCATGGGGGTGTGCTTAAGAGACGGACTCGGAGGTGGACAAATGCAGAGGCTATCTACGCAGACACTATAGAGGTGGCAAGATTGGTACGTTTGCAGGCATCACTTATCTTGTCCTGCGAAGAAAATCCTCACTGAAGTAGCATAACTTGGTGCTCCTGACTCTGAGCCACCAGCCTGTTGACAGGTCGGTGCAGCAGAGGAAGCTGGCCCTGCAACTGACTGTTACGTATCAATATATGACACGACCCTGCGAGATGGCTCCCAGGTACAGGTTTAGAGCTTTCTTAGAGCTTTCTGTGCATGGCTGCTGCAAGGTGCTTGTCGCAATCTCTTACCTATACTCAACAAAGCTGCACCTCCACTGCCGATAGAATTTACACACACAGGGATCACTATCCCGTTGGCAACAGAAGCTGGAGCTGACAGCCTTCAACTTGGGGTGGTTGTTCACACCAGATGGTTGGCATATCGATGTCCGTGGAAGACAAGCTGAAGGTTGCAGCCTTGCTCTCGGACTTTGGTAAGACTTTCTGAATGCCCTGCGCGCATGTTGGAATACTAGAATGTTGATTGAGTACTGACCGGGAGGCAAGTCAAGTTAAGGCTGCAATCTGTGTACTAAGTCCAGGGTATGACTTGTTATACAAGTTGTTCTACAATGCATTGTGGCCCAGGTGTCGAGTACATCGAGGGTGGCTGGCCTGGCTCAAACCCCAAGGATGCAGAATTCTTTGCAAGATGGGATGAAATCAGGAGACATTCTCCCAGAAATTCAGGGCCACTTCATCAGAGCCCCACCAAGCTAGCAGCCTTTGGATCCACCAGGCGGAAGCTGTCGTCTTGCGAGAAGGTAAGTATGTTTGGTAAGCAGTGAACTGAAGGCTGTCTCTCCAACATGATTCTTGTCATACCTCATGGAAGTGCTCCTTTCCTCAGTGCAACTTGGTGTGGTAGAGCCCAAGCAATTCATGTGTCCTCTGAGAGTGCTTGTGGCAGGATGCTAACATCCAGGCACTGCTAGCAAGTGAGGCAGACGTGGTGACCTTAGTGGCAAAGGTAGGAGTGCATTTCACCTCCATATTTGTGGCTGTGTTGCCCCCAATCCTATTTCAGGTTATCTGGTTTGGTCCAATATCCTTATTTGAAAGGGAGCCCTAAACCCTGATCGTTGTCTCCTGGACGCTAGCCCTCCCGTCTACCTCCCACTCCAACTGTTACAGTCAAACTGGCAGTCCACTCAAGCACCGCCCTAGGCTTATGATGTGGTAGCAAGAATGCACTCTGCTGTTTCTTGATGTACTAAAGGTGGGGCAATGGAGAAAGCTTACATCTGGGCAAATTCTGCAATTTCATCACAGGCTTGGGATGAGCAAGTAGAGAGGGTGCTTGAGACGACTTTAGAGGAGAATTTGTGCATGATTGCAGAAAGTATATCATACTTCAAGGTGGACACAAATTCGCTCCACCTGCCGTGTGAATCAAGGACTATTTGTCCATTACCTCTTCTTACAACTTCACTCGCAATATTGCAGTCTTACAGTCTTGCAGTCTTGCAAATTTTGTGGAGGATCGTCGAGCAGCTACACTTAACACCTGCAGATCATAACAGTAGTGTCAATTAGTATCCCTGTGTGCCGATGCAGGTCAGAGGGAAGGAGGTCATGCTTGATGCAGAGCATTTCTTTGATGGCTTTGCTGCAAACAGGTCGGCTTCTTGTCCATCTTTATGGCTGTGGTTTGTATGAGCGGTGTACAGCAAGCTCAGCACTTTGACCTCCTAGTACCTATGCAAATGTTATTCTCATAGCAGGCGGAGACATTGGGTGTGCATGCCGCTAGGGATCAGCTGGAGTTGTGATTCTCAGACTCCCTGGATGACTAGTAGGGTGTAGATGGTAGATGTGCCTGCAGCTAGAGATCATTTGAGTGTCACAGGTTGCTTGCATTGCTCGTGCAGGAAGTATGCTTTGAGGTGCCTTGAGGAGGCCGCCAAAGCTGGCGCTGACGTCCTGGTTCTTTGTGACACAAATGGAGGATCCATGCCCTGGTCCATAGAGGTCTGTTTCAGCCCACACAAGTCATCCTCAGTACTTCTTGGATTCTTTGGAATGTGGACATTGAGGTTCAGGATTGTCTTGTCCATTTGCCAGCCACATAATAAAGAAAAGATTAAATTAAGACCTTGTCCTTGTGTTCTTGGGTTGTACCTACTCTGCAGGTGGTGACAAAGGCAGTGGTGGCAGCAGTTGCGAGCTGGCCACAAGTACGGATTGGCATTCACACCCATAACGACTGTGAGATGGCCGTTTCTAACAGCCTTGCGGCAGTCCGGGCTGGGGCGACTCTGGTCCAGGGCTGCATCAATGGCTATGGCGAACGGACGGGGAATGCCAACCTGGTCAGTTACTATCTGTGTCTGGTGCCTGTGTCACGATCTTACTTGCATGCATCTTGCTTTGCCCGTGGGGGGAAGGGGTAGCAGGGGGCTGCTCCCCTCTTGTAAGATGCACTGGAGCAGACCTGATAGCATAGTAATAGCTCAACTTACAAGGAACCTTCAACTGTGTGCCTCCTGTCAGCCGTGTCCTTGTTGACTCGGGGCACATGCATCCATTGTGTTGCCATGACTTACAGGGTCTCTCGTTTCGTCGCTTTCCATGCAGGTAAGCTTGATTGGCACCTTGCAGGTGAAGATGGGCTTTTGCTGCATCCCGCCCCAGTCGCTGTGCAGGTTGACAGGTATTGCAGCAGCAGTAGCCGAGCTTGCCTGCCAGCCTCTGCCGCCACAGCAGCCATTTGTTGGCTCGTCGGCGTTTGCCCACAAGGGTGGCATTCATGTGGCGGCTCTTCGCAAGGTCAGCATTCTCTGATGTGCGCCTCCTTGGTCTTTATTTCAAATACAGAGCTCATAGCTCTTTGCAGTCGGGGTGCCATCTCAAGGATTGCTTGCAATTGAGCTCGTAGATACTGTGCAATGAGTTGCACAGGAAGAGAGTTAGCACCTGCTCATTGTGCTCGTGTCGACTCTCATTGTGTCTTGTCTCGAACCCTGATAACTCGTTTGCAAAATCTCCTCGCGTTGAACAGTCCAATCTGCACATCTAGTCCTACTGGAAGCTATCACTCAAGCTGGCATGGACTTTGCTGTTAGCAGATGCCAGAAAGCTACAATCACATGGAGCCCTCATTGGTTGGCAATGAGATGCGATCAGTAGTCTCAGAGCTCTCTGGTCGTGGCAATATTCTCGATAAGGTCAGTATGGCATGTCATACCCAAGCTTCAGGTCAACCTCCATCTCTCTACCACAGAGTGACCATCCATGTCGTCTACTCAATATGTTGGGGTTGGCATTGCTTGTGTGCATGGCATGTATGTTGCACTGTGCTTCTAGATTCATTGAAGGGGTCCATCCAGCAGATAAAGAATCTGGGGCATTGTACATTCACAATCTTGCAGAGCTGAGCTCTCTTTGGCTAATCAATGGTGTTCTGATAAGTGCCGCTACATTGTCAGGCTGAGAGGGCAGGCCTGGAATTGGACAGGGATGTGGCTGGAAGCGTGCTTGCCCGGATCAAGGAAATGGAGAGCGAAGTAAGACAAAACCTCCCCTTATACAAAGATTGCCTCAGACTAGGCAACTCCACGTAATCGAATCATCTACACTTTGAATTGCATGCCTTGCAATCTTGCAGTAAGTAGCAAAGAGAAGTTGATCACATTGTCGAAGAGTGTGGGACTTGCCATCTGAGCAAAAATCTCTTTCTCCGATTTAGGGCTGTGCATTCGAGAATGCGTCAGCCTCGGTTGATATACTCATTGTGCGACGGGGCCAAGGTTACAAGCAGCCGTAAGCCTACAGTTGCCCTGATTGCATTCTCACCAGCTATCAACTTTGGGACTTGGGATTTGAATGCTGTCTTCTGATCGATTTACCTGATCTCGAGCCCCTGCATGTTAGCTTCGTGGTTGAAGTGTATGTGAGTTGACACGGGGGCAAAGTTTCATTGGTAGAGCACATTCTTATCAAGTCAAATCAGGCGTCTTCATTGATTATAATCTGCATCATCGCACAAGAGCATGTAGCCAAGTTCACTTTGTTACATATATGCTTTGCCGATTGAAAGCATAGTTGGCAAGTGTAAACCTGATGGCTTCCAGTCTATATAAACACTAAGAGTGTATACCTGTCATGCACTGAGCTTGGGTCGTGGAGTGTTGCAGATTTCGAGTAGAAGAATTTTCAGTGATCTCAAGCAATCGTGGAGACTACGGGAGGGAGCCAGAGGATGGTGAGGAGGGAGGACGAGGCCACTGCATGGATTGGCACAGCAGCCACATCAATCAGGCCATTGTAAAGCTCCGGGTGGATGGCGAGTGCCAGGTATGTCACCCACGAGATAATTTGATCTGTGGGTTTGTGATGCGTCAAGCTTTTGCTCAAAATAAGCTGTAGGAGCAGGATCATGTCAGATTATAGCTGATCGATAGTGAGCCCAAACTTGAAAACTGGATCTTACCGAGTTCTGCCACGTAGCCTGCTTGCCTGTGATACACAGGGTGTAGACCACCTCTGGTAATGTTTGCTGTTCTCCCTGTACTGATGATCATGGACTCTTGACTTGCAACTCTTGCTACTTGCCCCTAGATGACCGCTGCTGAGGGAAATGGGCCCGTGGATGCGCTCAGTCACGCACTGAGGTGGAAGTCTCAGCCAGATGAGATTTGTGCCTGCAAATGGCTCTAGCTTTTTATTTAGTACTCAGGCAATCTACAGGGATATATCTTGCAGCTTTGATGATGGCCTTATTGTCATGCAGTTATTGGCAAGACTGAAGATTCCATTGTTGCAGGAGCGCTTTGGAGAGGCATTATCCCCAGCTCAAGAAAGTGGAGCTGGCGGACTTCAGGGTGCGGCTGCTGGAGCCTTCAGAAAGGCGCAAGGGCACCATGTCGACCACGCGCGTGACAATTGACTTTCGGGACTCCCTAGGCACCAAGTGGACCACGGTAAAGCCATGTCCTTTGACTTCATTTGCTGCCTGCTATACCTTCTTAGGCTTCAGCATGCGACTATAGGATAGCATCCTGCCTCATGCGATGCTTATGCAGGCCCCATCCATATTCTGGCACGTGCTGTAGGTCTTGTCACTACTTTGTGGGACCCATATGGGCTGTTGCAACCCAGGAGGATGATGCTATTCCTCTGACAATTGAGAGCTGCCTCGTGCTGTAGCAGAACTCTCTATTTGACTACTGTCTTCCGATGAGGGCCTCTACCAAGCTGATCTGCATACTTACACGGGTAGATGATGATGCAAGCAAGTCTCACCTTGTATGCCAGGTGGGGGCACACACGTCCATTGTGGAGGCAAGCTTTCGTGCGCTCGTGGATGGCTTAGAGTTTGGGATTGTGAATTGCTCCGAGGTTCGTCGCACCCCAGCCACCCTCCAGCACGATGCTCAAGGATTGAAGCCGCATCTGCGCTGCAGAAGATTGACACCTACCAGCCACCAGTGGTCACCATTCTCTGGCAAACTGCTCATGACAGCAGCAAATTGCGACTTGCAAGTGCTGGTAGTGCAGCAGTCTAGCTCCGAGGCGGTAGCATGTCTGCAGTGTGCCCGGTAGGTGGCGTGTTTAAGGTGTCTGTGCATCAGCTTTTCTTGCAACTTCTGACGATGATCTGGGCGGCATATGCGCGCAGGATGGTTGCACTATTCGCGGCTAGCCACGTCTTGTCATGCCACACGGCAGCCTCTACTTCGAAGCAAACAGTGTGTCACATAGAACTCAGCTCCTAGTGTGCAGCGCACAGTGCACTGAGCGCCTGCAGCTGCCCTCTTGGTGGCTATTTATTTGACGATGACCAAGGTTTCTTGGGTGGAGCCCTTGCGTAGAGCTCCTTGTTGGCTGTTAGCGGCTGAAGGGTAATCAAGTAGGATCGGGGTTGTGTTTGGGCTGCAATGGGCACCTTATCGACTGCTGAAGGTGGCAGGACAGGTGCATCTGATGGTGAGTGACGCACCAGGAGAGCCTGCACACACTCATGATGCTGGCTTTGGCGCGGCTGATGGCGATCTGCCTTGCAAAGCTGGCCAGAAGTGCACGCCCACACTGATCAATGCACCATGGGCACTCAGATTGAAACATTTTACGCGCGGGGGTGGTTGACATATTCACTTACTTCTAGCATTCTCCAGCAACTCAGCTCAATGGATTGCAGAGGTGGCAATAGAGATGTTGGCAGTGCTGACATTGATCAAGTGGCAGGGCGGCGGCTCCGAGTGTGGTTTCCTAGTAGACGCACCCCCAAGAGGCAAGCCCATCAGCTAGGACCTGCACGAGCTACGCAGTGGCGCATCTAGGGGACTTTTGACACCCTCAACCTGAGAGGTTGGCTGCCAAGTGGAGGAGTGAGCAGCCCCAGACATAGTGCCAAGCATGAATGCTTTCAGTGCTGTGCACATTGCGTGCAAATCTTTGATCATGCCACACAGCAGTCTGAATCAGAAGAATGTCAGAAGCGTAGTCTTGTAACTGGCCTTCAAATAAGCAAGGCAGGCCTGGGTAAGTGCAACTTGATTCTTGATGCAATAGTTGCGTGAGTTCATGTACTATTGCACAGTCTTACAACATATGATACCGTCGGATACGTACCAGTAGCCCAGAACTGATATTGAAATTCATCATGAGCAACAAAACTGGCCTTTGAGACAGGACATCGGAAGCTGATCAATGCTGGTAGACAGTAGCTATGCAGCTATGTTACTATAGCTGACCACAATGAGTGGTGCTTATTCAACATCAGGACATTGTTCCATTGTAGTTTCTTGCGACCCTCTTTTTAGCACAGAATGGCACCCCCAACTATTGAAATGGATTATTGTCGACCAATGTACCATGGATTTCTCCGTCTGAGTGATGAAGTAATCAGCCACACAAAGGTGGAGTACAATTCAATTCAATGGTTGTAGCCTTGAAGCTATGCTGCGAAATCAAATTGGGCTGGCCACCGATCAGTAGGTAATGATGTCATACCAAGATTTGGTCTTTCAGCATATCATCCTGTTCGAGGACTGCAATCTAAAGCAGCATGACTGTGTCCATGATAACAGGACTTCACTTCTGTGAGGTGATATGAGCAGATGAAAATGTTCGTAAGTGTTGTATCGCAAGGCATTGGCCTTAGCTTGCCACGTCATTTGCAATGCCACTACTTTGCACATTCCTATGACCATGATCTCTAACCTCTTGCACATCACGAGCCATTGTACATTCTTTGTGGACCTCGTTTGGGAAACTGGACACTGCGGGTGTCAGTTCCTTCGCTGACACCTCACGCGTACGTTGCACAACATGCATAATGGCTGACGCTGGTCTTCAAAGTGACACCTGCATATGCTCAAGGAGCCATGTTTGTGAGAGCCAAGTGCTTCTACACAAGCACCTCTTCACAATGTCCTACTATAGTCCACTGTGTCAATTCACAAGAGGAAAATTTCCCAATGGAGCGGAGCTTCACTATCACGTGCACTGTCAATCTGACAGCTATGCACAGGGTACCTGTTACTTGCCTTGTTGAAGGTACCTACAGTCAGAATATACCTATCCATCAACAATGTATCTAATTATCTATCACAAGCTGCAACCAAGATGCACACAGCATGACAGAGATCCTCACAACGTCACCTGGGGCTGATGAATACAGCGAGTAGTTCTGCATATGCATCTCTTCACAGAGACTCAATAGAGTCCACTATGACAAGTGAGACAAGGAATCTGACAATGGAGCAGAACCTCACCATCGTTTACACTTCTAGAAAGCCGTTTTCATGGTAAAGTTCTACCCAATGAGAAAGTTCTACCCAAGTAGACTCAGCAAACTCGTGGATGACATAAGCACCCTCTGAGGAAGGCAAGACACACATATATGTACACAGGTTCCGCTATGAGGTAGCAGCGCCAGGCAAGTGGGCTTTCCCACCAAGCGTCAGCCAGACCGTGACTGTGGCCCAGTGCAGGAAGACGGGCGGCCAGACCGACCCTGTTCGGAAGAACAGTATTGTGCAAGCAAGCCCGAGGAGGGTGGTGACGACAAGAAAGTGGGGGTCATAGAATATGGGCCGCATTATCGGCGTCAGCAGCCAGGCGTTGAGAGGATGCCACAAGACATAGAGCACCAGTGATGCAATGCCCCAGAGAGCACGGCGGAGTGCTGACACGGGCTCGCGCGGGTGGGGGTTGGGGAGGACGCGGAATGCTGACTCCTCCAAGAGGCATGGCACGAAGAAAGACTTGATGAAGAGGCCGCGTGAGAAGGACACCTTGCCGAGGTCGAGGAGGTGGGAGTGGTAGACGACAGGAAGGATGAGCACCGCAAAGATGAAGACGACGGGCACAGTCTTGGACCAATCCCTGCAAGTATGATTGGGTCCACACCACTATTAATCAATATCAGGTTGCTTATAGGCTAAGCATTAGTGCTCAGAGTGGCATGTCATCTCATCTCAGCTAGCAAAGAGGACCTGTTCAAGACAGTGTCTGTATGGGTGGTCTAGAGGGTCCAGGGTTTGCGGACTGTGCGCCCTCAGCTATCAGCAGGGGCATCCACCAAGATGCCACGACTAGAAGAAGAGCGCCTAGAGAGCAGGCGGCTTACTCGGGAGCAGGCCACGTGTAGAAGGCCGTAGTCAGGCGCTGACAGATCACATAATCGACACGTAGTAGGGCCTCGTCAGTGTCCAAACAATGTACAACCAAATATGATCGCAGTAAAACACCCCTGTGGACGCAATCCCTCAGAATATTGACTGCAAGTCCCATCACAGACCCAGACCCATCTGTTGCGCTTGTCATGGCCCTCTATGCTTGCAAAAGTATCTGATGCAGAACCAAGATCCCTGGACTGCCGTAGATACGTAGACTATTGGTTAGTTGTTGCACCCACCTGTCGCAGCAATGTCGCCATGGAGGGCTCGGGCGGGTCGCTGTCGTCGTCGAGCTCGGGCGGCCGGAGCCCTGGCGTTCCCGCCGACAGCGATGCCCCGCGTCCGAGGTCGAGCCAGCCCCCGAGCACCCTGAGCAGCACCGAGAACAAGGCTCAGGTTGCCTCCGGGAGCTTCCAGTGTAGCATAGGGACTGAGCTCGTGTTGCTACTAAGCCGTCAGCACTAACCTTGACCTCCATCACGCCAATAAACTTGATATGATCTCCAGGGTAATCTAATTTTGCGGTATCTCCAGGATGTCAAACTTGAGTGCTGTGCGGCAGTGTGCAAAGCACCTCGAGCTGACCACCTCTAAAGCTGCGCTGACGACACTGCTGCAGGCAAGCTGCGACTTGAACTCCTGCCACTGAACTATAACGAGCAAGGCAGCCGGCAGAAGACCTGCTTTCCGTGGCGTCCTGGCCAGAGGTCAAGCTGCCAGAAGACGAGCTGCCGTCGGGCTCATCGTCACAGTCTGCTGGCGGAGCGCCATGGCGCGGCCCCGCATGCAGGCCCTCGCGCGCCGCCCCTGCGCCGCTGCTGGCGGGCTCGCCATCGCCATCGCCGTAGCAAGAGAAGTCGAGCCTGTGCGGCCGGCAGCCGCCGCCGGCGCCGTCGTCCCCGTTGTTCGGCTGCGGCGAAGGTGCGCCCGCGGCGGCGGCGGCGCCGGCGGCGGCGGAGAAGAAGTCCTCGCGCGCCCAGCGGGGCGGCGAGGCGGCGTGCAGGAGCCGCGGGGCGAA
>WELB01000021.1:290555-307246 GCA_009602725.1 Spirogloea muscicola
GGCGGCGGGCGCAGGCGGCGCGGCGGCGGCGGCAGGCGGCGGGGCAGCGGCATGGGCGACTGCGCGGCAGTCTCGTCAAAGCTTGCCACGTGGCAGGTACCCCCTTCCCTGTCGCTGGCTGCTGTGGGGAGCGCCTGCCTGGGTAAGGCGTGGTGCCAGGCTTCCTTCCTGCCTGGCCTACGGGGGAGGCAGCGAGGAGACCAAGCGGCTCCCGTCGAAGGCCGCTCGTCTAACATCAGCAGCCGCGACCTTCGTCTACCTGAGATAGCGGGTGAGGGCTGTCAAGGGCCAGCCTCCCTGCAGCGAGCTACTCAGACCTGATGTTGCTCACTCGTGGGTACTGAGCTTCCCTCTGCATCGTCTATGTGTTTTGCAGTGTTTTGTAGTGTAGTCCTTTTCCGGCTCCTCTTTCGTTGGCTTTGGACATTGTCCATTCTTTTTGGGCTGGCTTTGCCAGCCCCTCTACTTTAATGGGCGAGCACTTTCTTCTTGATCTCAACAGAGCCGATGGGCCAGCCCGCAGACGAGAATAGCAGATCGTTCTTCTCTGAGTGAAAGCGCGTCCACATTGACTAGTGGCTGTGAGAGGCCAGCCCTCTCAGAAGGGGGCGATGGCCGTGAGAAAAGGAGGAAGGGGAGGACAGCTGTTTCAAGGTAAGGGCGATGACTTTGAGAAGCAAACCCAAAAGGACTGGACAAGGTCCGAAGGGGCAAGAATCGCTCTATCACACAGCCACGTAACCTGCTACTACGAATGGGTGCCCAAACCGACACAACCACAAGAGCATGAGCAAGGTCCAGGAGCGTCGGCAAAGCAAAAGCAGTGATATGGCCGCCCAGGCTTGTGGACGTCACATACTGCCTGCTGCAGGGCCGGCTTGCATTGCCAAATTGCCCAGCGCTCGTCCAAGTGTGCTCATGCCCTAAGATGAGCACACATGAGCACCCTCCCGTCGGGCTCGCCACCTGCAGTAGTCAACCGCTTGCTTGCTATCTGTATGAGAGCTTCCCTGCTAATCTCAATCTGGTCGGATTTCAAACGCCGAGTCTGGTCCTAATGGCATCACAGAGCTCAGCAGAGGAGCCGCTCGACGAGCGACGAGCAGAGACGTCAACTGGTAAGCGCGAGGCATAGTGGTGGGGAGCCGATCGGATCGACCCATAGTGGATCAGCTCTCGGTGGTGGAAGATGGGTCTGGTGGCTGCTTAGGAGAAGGAAGAAGAGCTGCTGCGCGGGGATGGCTCTGCTGGGTCGCCTGTTGCTTCACAGCCGAATGCAGGTGCTGCTTCTCTTCAAAGTCTACCTGCCTCTACTATGCCCAGCTGCCCTGCCAGTCGACAGGCGCCTTAGGAGGGCTGCCTGCCGCCAGCAATGGTACCACTGAGGTTGTTGAGGCCCATTTTCGGAAAAGGTTGCTGGCAAGGTTTTGAGCAGGCAAATTCTAAGCACCTTTGCAGCTGGTAATGATGTCGTAGTACGGTGCTTGATGGCAGGCAAGTAATGATCAATTGCAGCGAAGACTGCATGCTGCTTGGCAAGAGAGCCATACAGTCACCTCTCATCCATCAACCTCGCACCATACTCAAAGCTCATACTCAAGGTGCATCCAGCGAGGGAGCAATGTCCCCTCTTTCATCTATATTGGCCACCTGCGTGTGAAACTACGTACATCTGCAATGGAGTGATTGACTGCCAACAAAATGTGCCTATCCATATAGCTCATTTTCAGATGGCTGGGCATCCCGGGGTTCAGATCCTCGGGAGGAGTCGTACAAAGGGTTGCATGCGGAAGACTGAAATGATCGCATACAAAAGCTGCAATGCCAGATGTTCAGCAACCGGGAGAAACTCAGGGCTCCATCTCAACCACTACTGATGTTCCTCTCTCAGTGAGGCTGTGGCTGGGAGAAGCCAGCACAAAACATGCACGAAAGACTCTTACAGTAGAGGGCGATGGCTGTGATTAGCCAGCCCAGAGAAAGAGTGGGAGGACAAGAACTGTCACGAGGGATCTGGAGAAACAGCCCTTCCAATGTAAGGCAATGGCTGTAAAAGGCCAGCCCAAAGGAAAGTACAGGGCCTGGAAGGGCCGGAAGGCGCAAAAAAGCAGGATACTGTTTGCCACGACTTCCGCCAGTGGGTGCTCAATAACCTCTAGTCGGCCAGTGTACTCTCCGACCTGCGTCCACACATGGGGCACGGCCGCCAGATCGTGCGGCGCAGATCGGGCGCCGGGCCGCGGGGCGCGCAGAGCCGCGGATCGCGATCGAGAATCGGACGGCCGGCGGGGGGCGGCCAAGCGGCGCGCTCATTGGCGGCCGCGCCCAGCGGGGGGCCCCTTATCCCCAGGATCGCCACGGCGCCGGCGGGGGGGCCGCCCTGGGCCACGAGTTCCCGGGCCCGGCCCGGGATTTGTCCACGGATTTGATTCAAGGGCCCGGGTGGGGGCCCGTGCCCCCCGCCCCCCGGCAGGGGCGGCATTAACCCACGGTTTCGGGAGTGCTAAATGCGAGTCGCCGGGCCCGGTGTCCGTTACCGCCCAGCGGCGCCGAGGTTGTGATTGCGCTGGTCCAGTTTACACCCTCCCGACCTTCCTGCCAGCCTCGAGCCGCCGCCGCCGCCGCCGCCGCCGCGCGCCATGGCGGCCGCCACAATGGCCTCCGCCGCGCCCGCCGCCGCCGCCACCCGCGCTTCCCAGGTGTGTGGCGCGCAGACTGCCGGATCCACTACAGTTGTGAGAGGAGGAAGGGGAGGGCGTAGGGCAGGCTTTGTCCCCGGACCGCCGATCCCCTGCGCGCGTCGGGATGGTTGAGCTCAACGTGGATGCGCGTCCATCGGGCGACTTAGTCTGCAGCATGAGCTGGAGGAGGAAGGGGCAACATGGCAGTGCCTTGACTGGGGTTTTCAAGTCGGACCAGCATGAGATGGCTGGGCTGGCTCAGGCTCCTAGTCTCCATCGAGAAGCTTCCTTATCTGATGCGCTTGCTGCGCATCGGGATGAGCGCGCGTTGATCGTGGATGTTTCAGCGAAGTAGCTGTTCTGTGCTACTGTGCCTCTTTGCCCAGATGCATCCACCTTAAGTGCAAGCTCCCATCTGATCCGGGAGGATGTGGCTTTGCTTGGGTGTCAATCTAACAGATCAACGGTATTGCCGACTTCAGTGGCTTGAAGTCATCCAGCAGCGTGCCTGCATTTAGCAGGAAGTCCAATGACCTCTTCCAGGCTGTTGCCGGCCAGAGCAGTGTGGTGAGCTGCCATAGCCCCACCCAGCAGCTTTCAGTAGAATATGCAGGTTAGATGACACTGCAGTATTTGTGTTGCAGCTGCTCATCTCACTATTGGCCGCACACAGTGTATGAAGTCACTTTGTTCCTTCAAATGACATGTTGAGAAGTTGAGCAATTTTTTGGCATAACACACCTCCTTCACTCTCAAGCTGAAAACCTTGACTGATATAGGAGTGAACGGAGAGTTGATTAGGTCTATTACTATGTAGGGGCCACCCCCAGGGTCGCATACTGTAGAACAGTGTTCCTTTGATTAGAAGCTTCGGCCTTATGCATACCTATAAGCAGGGCATGAGCAATTTCCTGTGTTGCCAATGCTAGTAAACCTTGAACTCCACCCTCGGAAACTCGTCTACTGGCTTCTGCCACACTGCCATGGCGGCAGCAGGCTGGGCCAGCTTCTCTTTGAAGCATTCATACTGATCTAGATGAAGGAGATAATGCTGGTACTTTTTATGCTTTGTGGCTTATCCATGGCTTCTTCATACCTTGTCTGCAGGCCACAAGGTCTTCGGGAAGGAGAGCTGTTGTTGAGGCGAAGACGCTGAAGGTTGCCATCAATGGCTTTGGTCGTATTGGTCGCAACTTCATCCGGTGCTGGCATGGACGGACAAACTCCCCTTTGGAGGTTATCGCTATTAATGATACTGGAGGCGTCAAGCAGGTAGCAGACCCTGCTCTTCAGCAGCTGAAGTCAGGCGCGTCGACATTCTTGTTAGCAAGTACTGGATGCTGAATGACAAGGTAAAAGCTCGGTGGCTCTCTGGTCAGATGGCCTGCAATATTGCACTCACAATTTGCTTGTGCGGGCCGTTGTGCCAATGAATGCAGGCCTCTCACCTTCTCAAGTACGATTCCATGCTTGGCACCTTTGGCGCCGATGTGAAGGCCGTTGGTGACAATGTCATCTCAGTTGACGGCAAGGAAATCTTAGTCGTCTCCGACCGCAATCCGCTCAACCTGCCCTGGGGGTATGTACGATAGTAGCAGCCACGGTGCCTTTGGGTCTACCCTATTCAACTCCATCATGTGTAGCCGTATAGACTTGGAAGCCCTGTCGAGCGCATTCACTTTCTGGTACGACAGGTCAGATTAGGACTGTATTGTAGTGCAATTAGTGATGGATCGGTCATAAAGACATCATATGCGTTTTGCAGATGACAAGATAAAGCTGATCATGTCCAAGAATGACTGTTGACTTTCTTACATTGTCAAGGCATTGAGTCTGCTATGCTTGGTCTATCAGGGAGCTGGGCATTGATCTTGTCATTGAAGGAACTGGTGTGTTCGTTGATGAGGCCGGTGCCGGCAAGCACATCCAGGCTGGCGCGAAGAAGGTCCTCATCACAGCTCCGGGAAAGGGTGCAATCCCGACCTATGTTGTCGGTGTCAATGAGGAGAAATACAATCACTCCGAGAACATCATCTCTAATGCCTCCTGCACAACCAACTGCTTGGCGCCGTTCGTCAAGGTGCTCGATGAGAAGTTTGGTAAGTGATCGAAGGCCTGTCATGGTCTACCATGACTAGCAGAATATGAGGAAGAGGGAGGAACAAGGAAGATAATCACAAAGGTCATCACCTCAGTTAATGGCATCAGCTGGTAGCTGGGAGTGAGCAGCATATGGCTTGCCTTTGTTACTCTCATTACCTTAGCCCCGATGTGGAGCACACATTGCTGAAGGTCCCAGCTGGTCCAGCACGGTGCAGAGCAATTTACAGGAGGGAAAAATGTCGCTTCTTGGTTGCAGGAGTCATCAAAGGAACCATGACCACCACCCACTCTTACACTGGTGATCAGCGCCTACTGGATGCCTCTCACAGGGATCTCCGCCGTGCACGAGCTGCTGCTCTCAACATTGTTCCCACCTCCACTGGTGCCGCCAAGGCCGTGGCCCTTGTGCTCCCCCAGGTGCCAGCATAGCATGCTTGTGTGAAGCTGTCCTTTTGATTGGATCAAAGGAGAAGATTCACATACAAGGACTGTATATCTGTGAATGTCTGGGCTTCTATACTGTTGCTCGTGGACTTGGAGCTGCACAATAACCACAGCAAGTCTGATACAAAGCTAGCTGGTGAACCTTGCAGCTGAAGGGAAAGCTCAATGGCATTGCCCTCCGCGTGCCAACCCCCAATGTCTCTGTTGTAGACCTCGTCATTCAGACCGAGAAGAAGACTTTTGCCGAGGAGGTTAATGCAGCTTTCAGGGAGGCGGCCAGCAAGGAGCTGAAGGGCATCTTGGCTGTGTGTGACGAGCCTCTTGTCTCTGTGGACTTCCGGTGCTCTGACGTGTCTTCAACAGTGGACTCCTCTCTGACTATGGTTATGGGTGATGACATGGTCAAGGTGAGTCCACAAGATCAGCAGGGCTATCAGGCGGCCTTTAGTGACAACGATGAAAATGGGGTCCTCTGCACGAAAAGTTGCTGTCTTGCCACTACCTGCAGGCACCTTTTATATGCAGGGTATCTTCCTGGTAGCCCTTTGCATCACTATTGCAGGCTGCTCACTTACAAGCAAAAGCACTCACATGCACTACAATCTGTCTGGCAGGTTGTGGCTTGGTATGACAACGAGTGGGGCTACTCTCAGCGGGTCGTGGACCTTGCAGACATTGTCGCCAACAAGTGGGTAGATTAGGTAGCTATTTGGGCAGGGCGGCAATTGTGATAGATCAAAAGGAGACCAGGAACAGCAGCGCAGAGCCCGACCCCAGCTTCTCCTGGCATTGAATTTTTGGCCTCTGCGCGTGGGACAGGGACCTCCATTTGGTCCAGCAGCAGCTCGTAGGTCTTCTACGAGAGGTGCAGGGCAGGCTGCAGATTAGAGCAGGCCAGCGGATTTGCGCTGTTACTGAGTGGCCACCTGGGCTACAAGGGCCTGGTCTGATCTCCTCGCTCTTCATCATGTTCCTGCCTCTCCTCTTCCCTTCCCCTCCTCTCCCCACCCCTCCTTCGCTTCCTCCCCTTGTGCACCATTTGAGGTCCCTTGTTACTTACTGAACTCTGTGACTTCTTGCGCCCCAACTTTGCACCTTGACTTTTGAGAGGCCAACGCCTCACAATGGACATGGCGTCGGTGCCTCTGGTTGCATCAGATTGTGATTGTCCCACTGGGTCCTGAGCAGAATGAGGCGGTCCAAGGTTGGCAATAGCTGAGGCCACGAGTGAGTTTGATTAGAAATAGGAATGGTGTTATGTCCGCTATGCACAGTGGGTCAGCTCCATAGCTGCCTCGACATGGAAGAACACGAATGATCAGGACGCTTCGCTTACCTCTGGAGTTCCTGAGGCAGCAAGGCTCTAGAGCTGACGAATACATGATTTGACATGGAACTGTTGGTCGTGGAAGTGTGCGTGCAAGAGCCACCCCCTGGCTCCGCCTGCATGACTGGCGGCCGAAGTGGCAAGCTCACCGATGCACTGTCAAAGGGGCTTCGCAGCCAGCTCCCACTTGTTGAACGATGCAGACCAACGCGACCTGCATCGTTCATGAAGGCAAGTCTGGCGTCTGGTGCTGCTGCTCCGAGGGGTCGCCCGGCGCCTGCTGTGAGCTCGGCCACTCCACCACCGGCCTTGGGGGGAGGCACTGTGGCAATGTCGTCTGGACACTGTGTCCCTGCCGCTGCCGCTGCCGCCGCCTTCCTCCTGTTGCTGGTGTCCGTGGCGTGTGCCAGCCGCCTCCCCAGGCAGGCTTGGGCTGAGCCCGGCCTCGGCAATGGCGTCAACATCACGGTGGACGCCGGAGCCGGCGGCCGCTGCATCCCCCACACGCTCTTTGGCATCTTCTTTGAGGTCAGCACGCACGGCCCGAACACCGCTGCGTTGGCCAGCGCATGCCACAGAGCTGCATTAATTTCAACGACTTGGCGGCGTAATCGTTCGCTGTTGCGCGGCCGGCGCAGGAAATCAACCATGCGGGCATGGGCGGCCTCTGCGCAGAGCTGGTGCAGAACAGAGGTCCCCCCGCTAGCTCGCTGCCTGCCCTCGCCCGCCCACTCGCCCTGACAAAGGCCGGCCAGTTGCCACATAACACAGCTCATTCTCCCACCTGCGATGTTCGGGTCGTTGTGCTTCGATCAAACCCTTGCAAGTATTGACGCCTGGCGGCACCCAAGGGCCTTCCAAGCAGCACTGCTGCATGTCAAATGCCATTGGGGGTTATGAGCAACCAGAATCGGGCTCTTTGGTAGGGGTTTTGAGGCTCAGGAGGGAAGCTTGCATGGTCGCACAATTGAGCTCGGACACCCCCAGAGTGCTACGTGCGCGAGTCAACCATAAGCAGCATTTAGAGGAGCAGAGCTGGCATGACGTGCTTAGGATTTAGGGCAGCGTTTGAAGAAGAGGGGCTCGTGGGATTACTTGAGGTGCATTAAGCCATCCCATGATGTGGCTCTTGAAGTGCTGGCATGGCAGCCCTCAAGTCATCACAAAGGTCCTCTAGTCAGAGCCCAAATCTTAAGTCAAAGCCCTTGGCCCACACCTTATATCGTGCTTCTGAGTCTTGACCTTGCACTATACATGTCGTTGATGTAGCTGCTTGTCACAAAAGTGCTTGCAAAACCTGCAGGCTTTGAGGCGGGCGGGCCCAACACGCCATCGTCCATTGAACCGTGGTTTCCCGTGGGCACCGAAGCGCAAGTGTGGTTGGAGACGGAGCGCTGCTCGCCATTTGTGCGCAACCCGGTTGCACTGCGGATGGAGGTCCGGTGCGAAGAGTACGAGGCCCCCTGCTCCCATGGCGTTGGTGTCAAGAACCTTGGCTATTGGGGCATGGTATTGCTACCAAAAACATATGCTCTCCAAAACCTCCTCATCCAGGGGAGCTGATTAAGTTCACGATTGTTGCACTCATGGTAATAGGACAGGCAGCTTGTGATTAATGACCAAGAAGGCCAGGCATGGTGCCCATGAGTCCAGAAAGTATGTGACATACTTGGACGCTGCAGATTCCTTCAAAGCCAACAGCAGAAACGCTTCCTCAGCAATGGAAAGAGAAGTCATGCAATGGCGAAGGGCATGGATGACCGTATAATTGGCGCTCTTCCAATAGAATGTGGAGGAGGGCGAGGAGTATAGGGTCATCATCTGGCTGCGGTCGGCTGACGAGGTGGACCTGAGGATCGCATTCGTCTCGGCGGCCGACGAGCGAGACACCATCGCCGCCACGCATCTTAGGTGGGCTCAGGTTCTCGACTAGCAAAGTAAGTCCGAAGCTCAGGATGGCAAGTTGCACCCTTTGGGCAGCTAGCTCTGTGGTATGCCGTCACAGGCTTTGGTTTCCTTCATTTCCGCCTACAGCAATCCTTAGGATTTCTCATATGCTTCAAGAGCAATACATATCCTGGGACCAATCGTGTACACCTTGACATCTTCTGCAGGCTCGCAGAGCAGCTGGCATTCAGGTGGCGTAAGGAGGAAGTGTTCTTGCGGCCCAACCGAACTGACCACGCCGCTCACCTCGCCATAACCACAACCAAAAAGGGCGTCATCTGGCTGGACCAGATCTCGGCTGCGCCTGTTCGCACCTTCAAGGTACAAGCAGATTCAATCTTTCCTGAGCCAGGTTGCAGGTCCGCAACCTGAGACCAGTTGTGCGAAGGTTCTGTCCCATCTCAAGTTGACTGTAAGTCTTGCTTAAAGTTGAGTAAATATGAGCAAGACATCGTGGTTATTTCTGGCCTCAATTCATGGTATAAGAAATAAGCTCCCTGCACTAACAGTTCGCGCTACACAGAGATCAACAGTCACTTGCTAAGTCCTTCACGACACTCATGGCGCGTGCTATCTTTCCTTCTGCAGGGGCATGGAATGAGGCTCGACCTGGCAAACTTGCTGGCCGACTTGGCGCCCGGTTTTGTCCGATTTCCTGGTGATTCTCCTCATTCTCTTCTTGACACAATCCACTTCTGTTGTTGTCAGAGTGGCCACAAGGCAGTGATATCTGCTGAGGAATCAGCAGATATCAGAAGTCAAGACCTTGTCCTAGGTAAAGCGGCTGTGGAGATATACGTGCTAGCTGACCAAGTCGCATTGTATGCAAGGTCATTCCTCTGACTGCTCTAGACGAGGTGGTCCTGCTAAAGCTATCTTATCATTATAATAGGAACTTCGAGGCCTTGTATCGGAACCCCGTACCCTGCTATACCCTTTCTATGCTAAGCTAGAGTTGCTGACCAGGCGGTTGCTACGTCGAGGGCGACCGGCTGGCCGATGCCTTTCGATGGCGCCAGTCGGTGGGGCCATGGGAGGAGCGGCCTGGCCACTTCAACGGCGTCTGGCAGTACTGGTCCGATGACCAGCTTGGCCTGTTCGAGTACCTCCAGGTGAGGCCAAAGCCCCAGAAGACTCTGAAGGCTGGGACATGTTCGTAGGGGCTTTGTCAGGAAAACGGAATGTGAAAAATGTGTATGGACATGATTGTGGTAGCAGATTAGAGCTGAGAGTGGCCACCTTAGACATTCCATAGTCATTTTAATATGGAATAGGTGGTTTATTTTCGAATCTGATCGCAAGCACTGAACGAGGTCCTAAAATGAACCCTGCAGTTCTGCGAGGACCTGGGAGCAGCTCCTGTCTGGGTTTTCAACAATGGTGAGCTTTGTAATGTGCACTTGTTTATTACACCAAGAAGAAGCAACCGAGCATCTGAATGACGGCCTTCTCCATCTTCTGAATGCTGGATAGTCTCCAAGCGCTCAAGAAGCTAAGCCTCCTTCATACTTTTTGTAGGCATCAGCCACTCGCAGCAGGTCTTCTACCCCC
Organism: Spirogloea muscicola; assembly: GCA_009602725.1. Taxonomy (NCBI): domain Eukaryota; kingdom Viridiplantae; phylum Streptophyta; class Zygnematophyceae; order Spirogloeales; family Spirogloeaceae; genus Spirogloea; species Spirogloea muscicola. Next base: position 300,609 of record WELB01000021.1, read on the forward strand.
TTCTGGGCCCCTTCATCAAGGTTAGTCATGTGCTCCCATGGCAAGGATAGGCTACACTCTTGCTAGCCATTTCAATCTCTAAGGTGCTTCTTATACTTACCTCTGCTGTGTCCACACTCTTATACTTTAGCCTGTCTCTGCTAACCCCTGAAGAGATTGCTCTTCACCTCCGCGCTGCAGCTTAATGCCTCATATTCTGCACCCAAGTATTTGAACCATGAAGTCAGTTTTGAAGCTATAACTGCACAGATTATCAAGCATTCATATAGGAAGCAGTTGTCGCATATCGTGAGCAGGACATCCTGGATGGTATTGAATTTGCCAGGGGCCCTGCCTCCAGCAGGTGGGGCTCGCTGAGGGCGGACATGGGCCACCCCGAGCCATTCCACCTCCACCACATTGCAATCGGCAATGAGGACTGCGGGGCTTGGAACTACAGAGGTGAGCAATCTCTTAAGTCCAGTCCAGTCAAGTTACAAAGCTTTGGCGACACAGGATGGGCTTGTCAGATACTGTGCTGGCTGAAGATGAGTGCCTGGCACAGGTCATCTGTGGAATATGTTTGACCACAGCTTGTGGAAGGCCCACAGGGGAATAGGTTTTCTAGACCTCCAATGTAGCTTTTATCTTAGTAGGGAAAGCTTGTTCTTGATATCTTCTTTGTCAGGGAGCTATCTGAGATTCTACACGGCCATCAAGGCCAAGTATCCAGACATCAAGCTCATCTCCAACTGCGATGCTACGTATAGCCCGCTGGACCATCCAGCTGATCTCTTTGACTACCATGTAAGTCTTATCCGATTGCTGTCTATTTGACTGGTACAGCATAAGCAGTGGGTTTTACTTTTCTAAATCACATCACATTGCACATGTCGGAGTTCGTCCATCTAGCCTCCTTTGGGTTTAACCACCGCTTGCAGATCTACACCTCAGCTGCAAACCTCTTCGAGGGCAGGACATTTTTTGACAAGGTCGACCGCAAGGGCCCCAAGGTCTGCTTCCCTCTCACATCAGTGTACACTTTGAGTCGGATGCAGTTGTAGAAGATGCCAGATAGCAAGCCTAGAAGGATCCTCTGAACTGCGCAGCTGTGACGCGCTGATAGAGGTCTTGCAGCTCTCGTGCCAGTCAAGCCAGGAAGGCAGGCTTGTCAAGCAGCTGTCACCTAGCTACTTCTGATGGGCTTGACAGATGTGATTATGCCTCAGGTTTTTGTCAGCGAGTACGCAGTGGTGGGTACAGACGCTGGCAAGGGCAGCCTCCTGGGCGCAGTCGCAGAAGCCGCCTACATGATGGGCCTCGAGCAGAACAGGTCTGACTGAGTCTGCAACATTTGACATCCTCCATCTAAGTGGCTGTGGCTTGGGATTTGGCTTTGCTTTGACTTGGCTTTCACCTTATATGTGCTCGTGGCAATTGGCAGCGACATTGTGGCCATGGCCAGCTACGCACCCCTCTTGGTGAATGACCACGACCGGCGGTGGAACCCGGACGCCATTGTCTTCAACAGCTACAAAGCATACGGCACTCCAAGCTACTATGTGCAAAAACTCTTCAGAACCTCAAACAGCGCTGTGTTGCTGCCTGCCATTATGGAAGCTGACCCAGGAGCAGCCCCCGTCACAGCAGCATCAGTGGTCCGCTTTTATTGCTCACGCCGGGACCGACATTTCATGCTTCTCAAGGTAACCAGCATTGGACCTTCTTGTACTCTCCTGGCATAAATCTCCTCAACTCTACCAACTTTTAGTAGCTGTAAGACGTATGCTTAGTAAGGCTCTCTCATTGCTTGCTGGCTATGTGTAATCTACTAGCCAGGCTGCCAATGCCTTTCATTTACAACGTGATGTTGTTGGAAGTTGGGTTAGGACATATGGTCAGCCAAGCTCTCTCACTGCTTGCTGGCGATGTGTGTTTTATTAGCTGGGCTGCCAAATTCTTTCATCAACAACAGGATGTTGTCCACAATTTGGTATGCCTGCCCCTACCCAGGTTGTCAACATTGGGAAGGAGACTGTGCAAGTCAGACTGAGAGTGAAGGGGCTCGAAGATGCATTGGTTGACCCTGATGCCACAGTTACTGTTCTCCGAGGAGAGAGCGCAACAGACGAGAACTCTTTCCTCGAGCCCAGAAAAGTGAGTCACCTTGGACCTCACTAGTCCTCCTGCTTCTAGCAGTACGTGTTTGTGGCAGCTGAGCCATCCCCCTGGTTGTCGCCCTTTCTTCAACTCTCTTTAGCAGATAATTGAAACCACGACATATCTTGCCGTCACAGGTTGCACTCAGAAGACGGGCTGTACACAATTCGAGCGAGGACATGCTCCTCGACGTGCACCCTATGTCTGTCACCAGCCTCGAGCTGGGCACCATCTCAGACAGCCGTGCATACCTCATGAAGGCCTCGAAGGCTACCGCTGGCCGTGTGGCAGCTGAGATTGTCTGATTGGACCAATGCGTCCACAGATGAGGGCTTCTACTGCAGGTTGTACAAAGGCAGGTTGCTGCATATGTGCGACCTGTATGCTACATTGTGCTTGGCTGTGTTAAGAGCAGAGCCTGATTAGACATCTACTTGCGTGCGACCTCCACGAAAGAGGCAGCAAAGAAGAAACTGAAATACCAACAACTGAAGGGATGGCAATTTGTTCAAGGCTAACTGTCAAGCCCGATAACTGTGATGTATCATTGGAAAAATCTAGAGTTGTATGTGTGCACATTGTAAGAAATCCCATGTAGGCAGGTCATTTGTGATTTTCAATTTCGCCAGTCGCCCACACTCAAACAACATCCCGATTACAACACCTCTTGTTCAACTTGAGGCCTTGTCTGTCATATGGTGAATAAGAGCCAGCATTCACGATCTTTCTGATTATTTACTTCACATCGCGGACGTCAAGAGTGAGAACACGCCAATGAACAGCAAGTTCTTCACTCGTCCTTCTGGCCATTCACAGTCACCACCCTCTACTGGAAGAGTCTTTCTCTCCGGCCCCCTTTGGAGCTCGCTTCTTCAATGGCCAAACCATTAGCTATATATTGCGGCTGCTACTTTTCCAACTTACAGCTGCTGACTGGGGGTTTCTGAGCAGACATCCTTAGTAGTCTCTGTGCATGTTGACTCACTCCCGGACCCTTCGACCTTGGTGGGCTGGCTTTTCGCAGCCCTTTGCAAGTGTTGCTGCTTCTTCTGAGCTGCATGCTGCTGACCTGTTACTAGGTATGAGTGCGGGCTTGCTCATTCATTGGTGCCATCTTTCTGGCCTAACTTTAATCTGTATCGCGAATGGATGAAAATTACCAGTGTCCTTCGTGGGGAGAGTCTAGCTGGTATAGTAGCCTGTTTACTGAACTTCATCAAGAATCTGGACAAAGCATTATGACGACAAATGCAAGGTTCTAATCAGTCGCTGCAATACTTGGACCAGGACTGAAGACATCATTTGTATCCAGCCGCCTTAGAGAAACGACACAACTCGGGCTAACGTCTTTAGAGCAAACCCCCCCTTCTGTGCACGCCTACTACAGATTGTCATATAGGCTTAATTGTGGTTACAGGCTCAGATGTTAGCTTTGCTGTGCTGCTCAAGGCTGTCCGTGACCTTCGGGAAGGGTACAACTCGAGGAAGGCACAGTGCTTGGAGCTCCACAGTCGACCTTAGTGCTTGCGACACAGTAATTAAGTGATAGACGCCCAGAATTACTTCCACCAATTGGGTGCTATGGCTCAACCAAATAGCGGAAAGTCCAATCGTAGGGGACAATGGCCATGCTCTTGGACAGGGCAGCCTTCTTCTTGGGAATCCTGGCTTGGACAGCCTGCATCTGCTGGTAAGGCAGCTGCTTCGCCACCCACTCCACCAGGCCCAACGCGTTTGCCGCAAAATCTCTACCGTACCTGCTCAGCAGCAGGCCCCCAACGCAACATAATCAATCTGAATGTTTTCGTTGTTACTGTTACTACGACCTGGCACACTAAATCAATACGTAGCTTAAATAAGCTTAGTAAGCTTTCAGATGGCTTTCAAGGATCTTGAGAACCATGTTCTTGGCCTCAGGTGAGACAGATGACAACTCATTTCTGCTCATTTCAAGGTCATGCTGGTGGGTTGTGTGAATGACGCATGGAACTGACCAATCCAGGATCTTGGGCAGGAGAATCTGGTCCTTTCGGTTGATGCCAATGGCGGCACGGAAGTAGTCCTCCTTTGCAATCTCGAGCTCCTCCCTCACATTCTTAGCTTTGTAGACTCGGAGCTGAATCATGGCAACACCGATGACCACATGACAATCTGTATGAGAGAATAATGGGTGCACGATATGCAACATGCATAAGAACAATTCAGAGGCAAGATTCACAAATGTACAGCAGCACATGGCTGAATTTTTCACAGGCAACATTGACTGAACTGCCGTTTTCAGCCAGGGAGGCACTGTAGCGACCTTGGAGGCCAATAGCTTGTTTGACAAGTGAATGGAAATGCTGGGAGGCGACTTCTACTCACCATGGGAGAAGATCGGGAGCCATTGCAGAGAGCAAACGAGACCAACGGCTCTGGCTGGTGGCAGATCATGGGATACCTCTCATCATCATTCTTGAAGCGGTGCACTGGCAGCATCTTGACCTTTTGCACAGTACACACGTATAACTTGTTAACGGAGAATCCAGCTTAAACACTTGGCCAGCCCAGGATTGCAGGTGCAAAGTGCAAAGTGAGTGACATGCCGGATGAGTGCTAATGTGGGAATCTCACAAGTGAAGGCCGATGAGATGACGCGCGGAGGACAGAGTACTCGATTGCGAGCGCCGAGAACTGGTGGCCTCCAACAATGAATGCGGCCTTGCTCAGAGTGTTGGCCCGCTTGAGCTGCGGCTTGGCACCTGTGCTGGGCGAGATGTAGGCCTGCAGTCGCACGGTGACGTATCAAGTTGGTGTGGCAGCTAAGAGCCAAATGCCTTGTTTTACTACAAAACGCGCAAGACTTGTGGCAAGCGTTACATGACAAGAATCAGAACCAGGACTACCAAAAATGGACAGCGGCGGTTGCGAGCTCTATTTCTCATAAGGCATCATCAATAAGGACAATCAAGGACAAGGGTCAAGGACTAAGCCATACATGCATGACAAGTGCGTTGTAGAGGTTGATCCAGAACGCGAGCTTCTCGTCGTCTGTAAGTCTCCCCGGATTTACCTTCGTCAGCTGCTCGGACAGCGACCTGGCGCCCGCATGTATAGGAGTAGGATGGAAACTTGTCAGCATACATAAGCTGGCCATTGCGTGCAGGCCATCAAGGCAAGATGTGGCTCTTGATGGCAACAAGTGCTTTGGAAGTCCCAAGACTGAATGCGCATTCTTAGCACTTTTGAGTCTGCAACCATTGTCACCTGAAGCGGACAAGAGAAGCTGCGGCGTCCTGACTCAGCTTTGCTTCCAGGGGCGGCGTCATCACTTCTAGCATGTTGGCGTACTCGCCTGCGTGCCAGCGTGTGGTATTTCAGTGGTCAGCCTTCCAGCAGATGAGCTTTTTAAAATTTGCGACCAGTAAGTCAACCTCTATGAGGACACACCTGCCAAGTGCATTCGAGACATGCTAAGATGCCAACAAAAGGAAATAGCTCACAACGCACCAGCCTTGCAGGTGCAAATACATCACCGGACCTGCATCAGGGCAAGGGTGTTCACTAAGGACGCCATACGGGTCCCGCGCAGACGTCTCCTGGGCCTTGACCTCCCCTGCTCCGCCGTCCTGCTCCAGCACTGACCAGTCGCCGGAGCTCTCTCGGCTGTGTGTCATGCTGCTCAAGCTCTGCAAGTCCTGCTGCAAGTCGAAGCTCTCGCTGCGGGAGAGGGGCGGTGAGGCCATTGGCGGCGTCCGGCCGCCTGCTGGCAGCGGCGGGCCTGCGCCCTTGGCAAGAGCAGCACGCTGCTGAGTCGCCGAAGTCTGGGTACGCGGCGAGGATGACGGCGACGACAACGGCGAGAACTTGACCCACGGTGCCTGTGCATCCTGAGGCTTGATGGCTGGTGCAGCCCCCGCCGCGAAGCCCCGGGGTGGGGCCTGCGGTGGAAATGCCGCGCCGCTGGCTGAGCTTGTGACAGACGCCGTCGGCGACGGCTCCGATCCTGAAGAGGCCGCACAACGCGCCGGTCAGTCGCTATTAACATTTTGGATGGGCCAGCTGACCACAAGTGGAGGACTGGAGCTGCGCAAATGCCAGCAACATCTTAAGCGACTGATTTTGCTCCAGCTTGCAGCACCTTTCGGTTGAAGCAGTGATAATTTAAACCTTGACCCAACCTTGCCTATGTTGGAACCCTAAACCTAGCTCTGAGATAGACTCCAACTATTCTGCTAGAATGTACAGCCTTATCAAACCCTGAAGGCACCAGAGCTGGATAGAAGTACTTCACCCAGTTCAGCAACCCCATACATGCAATAAGACCCTGAGACTACACGAGCTTGTCTGCCTGGCATCATGGTGACCCAGTGAGCAGGAGAAGCAAAATGTCAGGCACGCCAAGAGAGCAAGAGAAGGTAGAGGAGGGAGAGAGAGAGAGAGAGAGAGAGAGAGAGAGAGAGAGAGAGAGAGAGAGAGAGAGAGAGAGAGAGAGAGAGAGAGAGAGAGAGAGAGAGAGA